>BLSH010357311.1:311672-328451 GCA_018402905.1 Glandirana rugosa | reverse complement strand
GAAATCATCAGGATTATTCTCCTGGAGCTCCCTTACCAAAGCCATATGACCAAATTGATCACGGTTCAGCAACCAATTCTTGGTCCAGCAACTCCTCTCTCTCCTTCTCCTACGTTGGTTTCGGGTCCAAGCCAGAACTCCTAGGCCAACAGCAGTGAGATTTCTCTCTCGAGAAGGCAACATCGTTGACGAACGAGCGTCCAGAAACGAGCCAAAGAACGATCCAAAGAGAACGATCTGAAGAACGTCTGAAAGTCGCGAATCAACACACACCAAACTTCAACTAACACGAGATTAGATGAAGGAGCCCAAAGGGTGGCGCAACGATATCAGCACTTCCTCTTTATACGCTCGTTCGCGTCATCACGTTCGACCGGTCGTACGTTGCACTCACGACCGTCGTGTGCATGTCAGTAGGCTACATACGACCGTCAACGTACGATTCAACACGGTTGTATGCGCGATCGTCGTCCCGTGTGTACGAGCCATTAGTGGACTGACCCTACAGGTTCTAACCTGCCCCTGATGTAGGACACCACTGTGATATTGTTCAGCCTCATTGGAGACTAAAAAGCCTGCTGTCAGGTGACAAAAGGCAGAGTATAAAAGAGCTGGCCAGAAAACCAGAATGTTCAAAACAGCTTTCCGACAGGAGAGTTCCACTGGCAATAGCTTTGCAGCACTGAAAATTAATTACTATGCCAGCACCCAAGGCTTCACCTGCCTGTTTGCGAGACATGAATAGCTGGGTGCATGATCAACATTGGGGGAAAAAATACACCTTTCAAGACAGGAAGCCTTTTCCATTGAGCCTGTGAGGGACTGCTGAAACCCCATTGGGTATTTCCACCAAGAAGCTGCTTCCCAAGCTCTCTGGAACACGAGACCCACAAGTCTGGCTATAGTTACCCCAATAACTAGGCAACACCAGCTTTGGAGTAAACCAGGAATAAGAACTTCTTTATTAGAGAAACACACAATTTATACAGAAAACCATCAGACAAGGAATACTCCCATTCTCACAGACAATTGTCACCTTAGACAGTAGGGCTAATCCTATTATAATAACAATGACCACCTCAGACAGTCTGGCTCCTCCATAGGAATACCTTATGCATAAGAGGCCAAAAGCCAATTAGTGACCAGCTCTTTCAATTAACATGTACAGTTCAGAATCAAATAAACCAGGAGTAGTCTTTGTATATTTCCTGGCAGATATTGTGGATTAACCTCTCAAGATCCATGCTATAGCTGATTGACGGCTACAGCGGGAATCTACTTTGCCAGGGCGCCGTCAATTGACGTCCGCTCGGTTGTGCGCTCCCAGCGTGCCGCCGCATGCTGTGTGAGCATGCCCGTGGGTCGGGTGGACTCCATGTCCGCTGGAGAACAGCGCTCATCTAACAGAGAGCCAGAACGGGGAACCACTGATGTAAATGCGGTGGCTTCCCATTCTGTGAGGGGGGACATGACAGATCTACTGATCCCTGTGATCGGGATCAGCTAGATCTGTTATGTCCCTGCCAGCCCAGCCCCACACAGTTAAAACAGTGAGGGAACACAGTTAACCCCTCGATCGCCCCCTTAGTGTTAACCCCTTCCCTGCCAGTGACATTTATACAGTAATCAGTGGCTATTTTTAGATCTGATCACTGTATAAATGTCATTGGTCCCAAAAAAGTGTCAAAAATGTCCGACATGTCCGCCCCAATGTCGCAGTCCCAATAAAAATCGCAACCATTACTAGTAAAAAAAAATAAATAATAAAAACACCATAAATGCATTCCCATAGTTTGTAGATGCTATAACTTTTGCGCAACCCAATAAATATACGCCTATTGCTTTTTTTTTTTTTACCAAAAATATGTAGAAGAATATATATCAGCCTAAACTGATGAATACATTTTTTTTTATAGCAAAAAGTAAAAAATATTGTTCTTTTTTCAAAATTGTCGCTCATTTTTTGTTTATAGTGCAAAAAATGAAAACTGCAGAGGTGATCAAATACCACCAAAAGAAAGCTCTGTGGGGAAAAAAAGGACGTCAATTTTGTTTGGGTACAATGTCACACGACCACGCAATTGTCATTCAAAGAGTGACAGCGCTGAAAATTGGCCAGAGTGTTTAAGTGCCCAGTAAGCAAGTGGTTAATATTTTTTGCATTTTAAGTAATCCAAACCACCTTCTCAGTGTCCTTTATATAGCTGTCCATCATTTTCACCCTGTGCCCCTAATAGACACATGGTGACTTAGACATAGGAGGTGCATGGGGGCTGAAACAAGGGTTTCCCAACCTATCCAAAGGTATTCTGGGTTCCATGGGCCTCCCCGCCCAAAGTAACTCCCATCACATTTCTCCCCTTTTGGAAGCAGACTAACACAGGAGGAGACCCCAGACGGGTTGACTTAGAAGTTAGTCCATAGTTCCAATTCCCCAATGCCTGTACCCACATAGTACCCCAAACAAATGGTTCCAAACAGAGCATTACTCACCCAGCCAACATCTGACTTTCTTGTAGAACATACCCGCTGCTGGGGGGAAATACGGACTGGTCCTTCCCCCTGGAGTCCTTTCAGCCGCTGGAGAAAACAGGGTGGCTGGGCTCACTCAGTCATACTGTTGGGGATCTGGGCTGACTGCCTAGCATCCCTGGGGTATACAAGTGGAGCCTGTAGTCCCGTCCACTTTCATAGGAAATCCATCCTCTGTTAGTTGAGGGCAGGAGCCAGCAGCACTCTGCCCTGTTGCTAGCGCTTCTTCTGGGGACCCCACATCATCCGTGCCGGCTAACTGTTGGGGAGGGAGGCTGACTGCCCCAACTCCCTGGAACTCCGCAGTTGTTGCCAATGCTGGGCAGAGGTTGATAGCACCCTGCCCTGTTGCTGAGTTTCTGTTAGTGGAGACCGCAGGCCCATCCACTGACACCAGATCAAGCTGCAGTCGTGAGGTGCAGATTGCATTTTTTCCTTGGATCCGGATCTGCTGCTCAGGAGTGACCGCCATCTCCTCACTCTAGGCCTCCAGAACTGCCACAGGTGTGGGGCAGAGGTCTTGGACCCTCTGTCCAGTTGCCAGCACTTCAGCTGGGTTGGTGTCATCATTCTAGGGTGCTGTCTGCTGCTGGGACGCCTTTCCTTGTTGGGGAGGGGGAATGGCTGCTTCCCCTCCCTGCATCTATGAAATCCACTAGGGAAGAACCACCACCTTCTCACCTCGGGCCTCCAAAACTGCCATGGGTTTGGAGCAGGGGTCTGCAGTATTGCACTTCTGCTGGGGGGTTTGCTAGGTGGTTCCTCCTATACAGAAAAGTTTATTAAATCCCCAGTCTCTGATATTGGTGTCTGGGGATAGAGGGTCACCATCTCCTGTCCACAGAATGAAGACGCTACCGGTGCTGGGCAAAGGTTAGCATAGCTCTGCCTTGTCAGCACTTCAGCTTTGGGATGGCCATCTCCGAAGTTTCTGCTGCCGATTCTGGGGCATGCTGCTGAACATGTTCCAGCAGGTCCCTGTATGCCCTTTCCAGATGCTGTTCCTTCCTTAGAGCTTAAATCGGACCTGGCATATTTGCTAAGTAAGGAACAGCATCTGGAAAGAGCATACAGGGAACTGCTAGAACATGTGCAGCAGCATGCCCCAGAGACCCCTGCAAGACCGAGCATAGCCTCTCTATAATCTTGCAGGTCCTCAAGGGTAGGTCCTTTTCATCGCCAAACACAAAACGATCTGTAAGGCTCTCCCACAGCAATCCAGGACCACCAAAGTCATATCCTTCCGGAGAGCATTCTGTTGTCACCCCTAAATATCCCAGCTTGGCGTGCCATTGCCGAGCCCGATAACAATTGTTCAGCTCTATCTCCTGCTGGACCAGCCTGTCCAAAGCAGTCACCCATTGCTCCTGGAGCCGCTCTCCCAGGAATGCCATCCGCAATGCCTGTTGGTCACTGACCCGATGCTCTGGGTTTGGAATGCACTTGCCCTGTTGTACACCAGCAACCTGGAGGGCTCCAATCTAGAGTCCTAAACAAATCTGCTGCCTGACCTCCAGGTATTCATCCGCAGACACAGTCCTGGTATATGCTGAAAGGACGATCCTCAGCAGCCCGGGAACTCTGATACCAGGTCCATATCTCTGTTGGGGTTACAGAAGCCTGCTATCCCGTTGGTGGTTTAGAAGTTCCAGGCACAAGAAAGCATCCCACTGCTGCCAACCAAATGAAAAGTCCTTTCAACATATATAAAAGTGCTGTGCTATTTCCTCAGCAGTAGTATTAATTTGGTGTCACCAATCACCACGTGTTAAAGTGGTTGTTAACCCACTTCTACTAAATCCTCCCAGTACCATAAGTGTCTTTGTGTAATGTAAAAAAATCTCCCGATCTGAACCTATATGAGCATGGCTCCCTGGTGCTCAGCTGTCAGCTCTCTTCTCTGGCAGGCTCACAGCTCCAGTGGGCAGGGCTGAACCCTCCTGACGTCAGCCGGGGAGGAAGGGAAGAGAGGAGAGAAAGAGCTAACAGTCAACTGGATGCCAGGGAGCCGCACTCATATAGGTACAATCCAGCAGATTTTTTACATAACAGGCACATAGAAACTTATGGTACAGAGAGGATGGGAGGATTTAGTAGCAGATACGAGCGCCAGGGAGCCGCGCTCATAAAGGTACAACCCGGCAGATTTCTTACATAACACAGGCACAGAGAAACCCATAATTGTACAGAAAAGATGGGAGGATCTTGTAGCAGATATGAGAGCAGGAGGAGGGGGGCAGGACACTGGTACGAGCAAACAGGCAGGAAGGGGGGGGGAGAACACAGGAGAGCAGGGCTGCGGCTTACGGAGGCACGTACGCTGACCACGGTGTCCAGGCTCAGCAACCCTGTTAGATCGTGGTCAGCATACAGGGGGGGAGGGCATAGCCAGGCAGGATCAGCCAGGTTTTTTAGGTGATATGGGGGGCCAAATGACACAGCACAAGCACGGTGCTGTATAACATGCTTTAAGGGAACAGGATCTGTTTTTTTTTGGTTAACAAAAACGCTTTATGTAAAAGATCCCCACTCACTGGATATAATTGACACTCTTGTATAACAGAAGAAAAAAAATCGCTTACTGGTCGCCTAGGGACCAAGGGGTATCCTCCGGCTGCTCTTCAGGTATCCTTCCCTAGCAGCTCCCTGCTTTTAACCACTTTAGGACCGCCCCACGTACACGCAGGGTGGCCCTTAAATGCAAAATCACATACCCATACATGATTGCTGTTGTTGGCTCTGGGGCACGTGCGCTGCCAAAGCCACGCTCCCACTGTGATTGGACACAGCGGGAGCCAATCAGCGGGTCCCGCAGCCATCGCGCCAGCGCCGACTGTGCAGAGGAGACAGAATGGCGGTCTTCCTATGTAAACAAGGCAGACATGATGGCGGTCTTCCTATGTAAACAAGGCTGACTGCCGTTCAGTGGGGGAGGAAAATGGAGATCTTGTGTTTCTGCTAAGCAGAAATACGGATCTCTGTTTTCTTCTAGTCAAAGCATTCCCCCCAAAGTTAGAAAGAACTCCCTAGGAGCACACTTAACCACAGAGGTGATCAAATACCACCAAAAGAAAGCTCTATCTGTAGGTTAAAAAAAAGACATCCATTTTATTTGGGTACAGCGTCGCACGACTGCGCAATTGACAGTTAAAGCAACGCAGTGCCGTATCGCAAAAAATGGGCTGGTCAGGGTAAAACCTTCCGGAGCTGAACTGGTTAATGTACAGGGTGGATGCCTATGTTTGGAGTTTCTTAATGTATGTAAACAGATCACGAATGCTTCTACAATAAAATTAAAACATTTTTATGCTATGAGAAGCCCCCTCTTCTCTTTCTTTCTCCACCACTAAAACTTTGCCACTGGAATTATTGAGGGAAAGATATACTTTGGTCCCTGGGTGACCACAAAGTGATTTTTGACTCCTTTCGTTATACAAGAGGGTCAATTTTATCCAGTGAGTGGGGATCTTTACTTAACACATAGTGATTGGTGACACCAAGTGAATACTACTGCTGAAGACATAGCATGACACTTTTATACAGTCAGGTCCATAAATATTGGGACATTGACACACTTCTAATCTTTTTGGCTCTATACACCACCACAATGGATTTGAAATGAAACGAACAAGATGTGCTTTAACTGCAGACTTTCAAATTTAATTTGAGGGTATTTACATCCAAATCAGGTGAACGGTGCAGGAATTACAACAGTTTGTATATGTGCCTCCCACTTTTTAAGGGACCAAAAGTAATGGGACAGATTAACAATCATAAATCAAACTTTCACTTTTTAATACTTGGTTGCAAATCCTTTGCAGTCAATTACAGCCTAAAGTCTAGACATCACCAGATGCTGGGTTTCATCCCTGGTGATGCTCTGCCAGGCCTCTACTGCAACTGTCTTCAGTGCCTGCTTGTTCTTGGGGCATTTTCCCTTCAGTTTTGTCTTCAGCAAGTGAAATGCATGCTCAATCGGATTCAGGTAAGGTGATTGACTTGGCCATTGCATAACATTCCACTTCTTTCCCTTAAAAAAACTCTTTGGTTGCTTTCGCAGTATGCTTCAGGTCATTGTCCTATGAGTTCTGAAGCATTTGGCTGAATGTGAGCAGATAATATTGCCCGAAACACTTCAGAATTCATCCTGCTGCTTTTGTTAGCAGTCACATCAGCAATAAATACAAGAGAACCAGTTCCATTGGCAGCCATACATGCCCATGCCATGACACTACCACCACCATGCTTCACTGATGAGGTGGTATGCTTCGGATCAAGAGCAGTTCCTTTCCTTCTCCATACTCTTTTCCCATCACTCTGGTACAAGTTGATCTTGGTCTCATCTGTCCATAGGATGTTGTTCCAGAACTTTTTAGATGTTGTTTGGCAAACTTTAATCTGGCCTTCCTGTTTTTGAGGCTCACCAATGGTTTATATCTTGTGGTGAACCCTCTGTATTCACTCTGGTGAAGTCTTCTCTTGATTGTTGACTTTGACACACATACACCTACCTCCTGGAGAGTGTTCTTGATCTGGCCAACTGTTGTGAAGGGTGTTTTCTTCGCCAGGGAAAGAATTATTCGTTCATCCACCACAGTTGTTTTCCGTGGTCTTCCGGGTCTTTTGGTGTTGCTGAGCTCTCTGGTGCGTTCTTTCATTTTAAGGATGTTCCAAACAGTTTTGGCCACACCTAATGTTTTTGCTATCTCTCTGATGGGTTTGTTTTGTTTTTTCAGCCTAATGATGGTTTGCTTCACTGATAGTGACAGCTCTTTAGATCTCATATTGAGAGTTGACAGCAACAGATTCCAAATGCAAATAGCACACTTGAAATGAACTCTGGACCTTTTATCTGCTCCTTGTAAATGGGATAATGAGGGAATAGCACACACCTGGCCATGGAACAACTGAGCAGCCAATTGTCCCATTACTTTTAATTCCCTTAAAAAGTGAGAGGCACATATACAAACTGTTGTAATTCCTACACCGTTCACCTGATTTGGATGTAAATACCCTCAAATTAAAGCTGAAAGTCTGCAGTTAAAGCACATCTTGTTCGTTTCATTTCAAATCCATTGTGGTGGTGTATAGAGCCAAAAAGATTAGAATTGTGTCATTGTCCCAATTTTTATGGACCTGACTGTATATGTTGAAAGGACTTTTTCATATTGGATGCCATCACTATTTTATTTGGGACTAAGCACTTTATCATCATTTTGATAAATGTGTTTACACTTTAGAGTTGCATGTTAATAGTGAATATAAAATTTGCAAGGGCTGTTTTAACACAAAGAGCCAACACTCTAGTGGGTTATTTCTGAGGATTGCATAACTTAATTGGTTTGGGACAGCAGCTGCATAAGGCCCCTTTCACACATACAGATCGTTCAGGTCGGCCTGTCAGTTTTTCAGGCGGACCTGAGCAGACGCTCCATTCTCCTCTGTGGAGCGACGGATGTCAGCGGTGACATGTCCGCTGACATCCGATCCGCTAAATAAAGACGGATGGAAACCCTATTTTCCATAAATCTGGCAGATCGGATGAAAACAGACAGGTGGTCAGTTTTCATCCGATCCCCATAAAGGAGAGTGGTGGCTCTGACAGGTCTGCCTCTGCACAGTGAGCATAGACAGACCTGTTATCCGCCGGCTCAGCGGGGATCAACTGATCGATTCCCCGCTGAGCAGTGGAGTCCATCAAAACAGGCTCCGTACATGTGAAAGGACCACAAGACTGCACTGGTGGCGCCAAGTATGTTTTGTATATACTAAATATAAAACCGTTTTTTCTCCCCCCAAACATGCCCCAACTGCCACTAATTGATACTGACACTCATTAACTGGTTCCAGATCGGCTCACGTACATTTATTGCTGCAGTGGCACGATCCCGCAAATCGCCATCTATAAATGGCGCTCGCTCGTGCCCACCGCATTCTCCAGCAGTATGGCCGTGATTACCTGGCAGAGATGAAAAACGAGGAACCGCTGATGTAAACACGGTGGTTCCCCACTCTGCCAGGCGGCATGTAAGAGATCTACTGATCCCTGTCACTGGGATCAGTTAGATCTCTTATGCCCCTGGCAGACCAGCCCCCTCACAGTTAGAACACCTAGGGAACACAGTTAACCCCTAGTTTGCTCCCTGCAGGTTAACCCCCTTACTGCCAATGACATTTACACAGTGATCAGTGAGTATTTACATTTCTGATCGCTGTATAACTGTCATTGGTCCCAAAAAAGTGTCAAAAATGTCCGACAGGTCCGCTGCAATATCGCAGTCCCGATAAAAATCGCAGATCGCTGCCATTACTAGTAAAACAGAAACCAAATAGTAAAAATGCCATAAATGAATTCTCATGGTTTGTAAACGCGGCAACTTTTGCGCAAACCAATCAAACGCTGACCGCAATTTTTTTTTTTTACCACAAATATGAGGAAGAATATATATTGACCACAACTGATGAATGCATTTTGAAAATTTTTTATTTGAATATGTATTATAGCAAAAAGTAAAACATTTTTTTTTTTCCAAGATTGATGCTATTTTTGTTAATAGCGGCGATCAGAAGTGACGCAGATGGGATCAAATACCACCAAAAGAAAGCTCTATTTGTGGGGGAAAAAAGGGCGTCAATTTTGTTTGGGTACGTCGCACGTCGTGCAATTTATACAGTAATCAGTGGATATTTAAATTTCTGATCGATGTATAAATGTCATTGGTCCCAAAAAAGTGTCAAAAATGTCCATGTCCGCCCCAATATCAAAGTCCCGATAAAAATCGCAGATCGCCGCCATTACTAAAATAAAAAAACGCCAGAAACTAATAAAGCTTTGTAAACCTGGCAACTTTTGCACAAACCAATCAATAAATGCCGATTGTGATTTTTTTTTTACCAAAAACATGAGGAAGAATATAAATCGGCCAAAACCGATGAATACATTTGTTTTTTTTGGATTTGTATTTTAGCAAAAAGTATGAAATATTGGGTTTTTTTAATGCAAAATTGTCGCTCTTTTTTTGTTTATAGCGGTGATCAGAAATTATGCAGAGGTGACCAAATACCACCAAAAGAAAGGTCTATTTGTGGGGGAGAAAAGGGACGCAAATTTTGTTTGGGTACAACGTCGCACAGCCACGCAATTGTCAGTTAAAACGACGCAGTGCCGAATCGGAAAGTGCTCTGGTCCTAACATCGGAAATCCTTCCGGGGATGAAGTAGTTAAAGTAGCTCAAGACCTGATCTAATTTTCTTTTTTGTACAGACTTCTCTAACCAGAAGGAAAAGATAAAATGTATATTTTCCTCCTCATTAGAGAAGTATGCTGTCCTCTTCACAGAGATGCAACACAGGGATGGGCTATAGAGAGAATGATTACTGTCATAGCTTATCACAGCAATCGAGAGCCGATTCTTCTGGTTCCTGAATATTATTAGTACAAAACCAGGAGCGGTCTTTGACAGCTTGGTCTCAGTGCTGGAAGTGTTTGATCGAACATGCTTCCAGCACAAACACAGAATATATATATATATATATATACTCGTGTTCTTCTTTTCTGCCAGTAGACTATTGGTCCCCAGACAATGGAGGTCCGCATCTATTTCCAGTTTGGTTGGCTGAGGTGAATCTTATGAGAATGGAAGAACTGACAGCCAGATTACATGACCAATACACACCACCAACTTTACTAATACTTGGAGATCTTAGATTGTGTTTTCTACCCTCATTCCTCCTTCACCTCTGTGGCGAAAACCAACTGATGCCATTTTACACTTTACAGGCCCATGGCTGAGCACTTTTCCAACCAATTCTCCCCTATTGTGTGTCTGGTCGCTTTTTGTGGATACCCTCCATATACCCAGTGAAGTGAACAGCCTCAGAGGATACACAAAGATGACACAAACCTCCCTATATAAGTCTTATGTGTATATTCTTCTGTCTTCACCTTGATATACTGTTTAGAAAGTGCACATTCTGATTTTTCGCTTCCTTGTTCCTATGTAGGAGGAGATGATTGCTAGACGCTGTGCAAAAGCTGATTGGAGGAAAGGCACACCCCCCACCCCCCTTGTGTTGCTACTGCTATTAATGACTTTAAATAATATAGAGTTCGATTTTAAAACCATGTGCTTTCAGGGGAAACCAACCCCCCTCCACTGATATGTAAATAGAGCAGTTGGACGGCTAGGTAGGAAGTTCTCTGCAGGAAGTTGGTGGGAAGGGCTTGGGGGTTTAGAAACAAGCATATGGAGACAAAGGAGTTGTGTTTGGAGAAGACAAAGGAGCGACACGGCTGCCATGTGCTGGAGAACTTTGGAGACATTTTGATTTGGACTGAGCAAAGGACATTACATCTTAAACCCTAAGTTGAGTAACAGTTTAGTTTACCTAATGCGTACATATTGTAAATGCTTATATTTTGTTAGAAAGGTTGATTGGCATTGTGCAGGTTGTAGACATATTTTGTAAGCTATGAGTTGTGTTATATTGTGCATTGATACACTACACAAGTCTAAGCTTCCTTGGTTTTACCACAAGTAACCTTGCTAGATAAACACAAGCAAAACATTTGGGGGTTCGTCCGGGATCTGAGCTAAGCTGAAGCAGACTTTATTTCTGTGGTGTTTTGTAGCTTGTGCTGAAGAAAATGCTGCGTATACGGTTTAGGAAGAGTAAGGCTGCAAAGGTTTCTGGTTTCCAGGAGGACTTGAAGGCATGCACCCTTCCTACCTAGACCAGAGACAGTCAGTGGATGTCTGTTGCAGAGGAGCTGGCTAGATATGCTTCTCCTTTGAACAGAGCTTGAGGGGATGGGGTCTCTGATCTTTCTTCAGATTTTAGTCTCAAAAGTTTTGGGTTCAGTAAGGGAGAGATGCAGGCAGTTGCAGTGTTTGGTTTACACGTCCTGCATGCTCTACATCAGTGTTTTTCAACTCCAGTCCGCAAGGCACACCAACAGGTCATGTTTTCAGTATTTCCCTCAGATGAAACAGCTGTGGTAATTACTAAGGCAGTGAAACTGATCAAATCACCTGTGAAACTCATGGAAATCCTGAAAACATGACCTGTTGGTGTGCCTTGAGGACTGGAGTTGAAAAACACTGCTCTACATATTGAATCTGAAGAGGAAAAAGGCAGAATTAGAAAGAGATTTACTTAAGGAGCACTTTGCAGTGGCATCCGAGTGTTTGGAAGACACTGCAAGCAAGGTAAAAGATTTTGAAAGTAGGGTAATCAAAGTTATACCTGCAGTGGCTTCAAAGTGTGTTCCAACCCCTGTAGGCAGAGCTGAAGATTTGAATGAGCGGTGTGCAGCCCTCATAAACAAGTCTAATGATGCCCTAACAAAGCACAAAAGGCCCCAAGCCTGTAAGCAAAAGTAAGACATGTGCCACTGTTACTTCCCATAAGCGGTAAGCGGAGTATTTGATCAGCTCAAAATAATGGCCGAGCTGAGTCACATACAAGGAAGGCAAGGCCTATGGTTCCCAGGAGACACATGTGGATTGATTTACTTACGGTGGATGTCCCTAGAGAGGAGATAGATGGGATTCCTACATCAGCATCATTTAAAGAAGTGGAAGCCAGTAGTTGGGAATAGTAGATTGTCACATTAAGTGTTTTTCTTGCCATAAAATGGGCCATTTTTCTAAAATTTGCCATGCTGTGAAGACTGAACAACAGCAGGCCAGTGTTTGTCCCAGGACAGCACAGAGAGAAATACAAGTTTAATTGTTGTGTTGAAAGTCCATGCCTTTCCGTGAAAGCATTTCAAGGCAACAATGGGCACCCTACAATAATTTTGCATTTAGAAATGGGCAGATAGAGAAATGTGAGCAGTGAGCTATGGGTTTTTTTTGGCACGTTTGGAAGGAACATATCTGCTTTGTCTTACTTTTTTCAGGTACTGAGCATCGAGAGGTGGAGGAGGCAGAGCAGAGGACCAGGCCAGATGGCAGGAGGCAGACCAGAAGAGTCTGAGGAAGATGCAGTTGATTTCTGAATTAGAGTGGACTTTTCATCTGAGCATTTCCTTATGCCCAGGAGGAGCACATGTGACTTTCATCTGGAACTTTCCTTCCACAGACTGTCAAGGACATTGCTGACCCTGCTTAAAAAAGTAATGTTTCAGCCTCCCAGGGACTTTAGTCTGGCTGCCCAGAAGATACGGGAGTCGAAAGGGGATTTTTTTCCTCCTATTTTTGGACTACAATATGGGGGGTTTATTTCACCCTTTCCTGGACAAAAGGCTTTAAGAGATGTTGAAGTTTAATATTTTCCTATATTACGGTATAAAGTTAAGAGGTGGTATGTGTTGCTACGGCGATTAATGACTTTAAATAAACGTTCGATTTTAAAACCATGTGCTTTCAGGGGAAGCCAGGCTCCTCCCGCTCCATTGATATGTAAATAGAGCAGTTGAATGACTAGGTAGGAAGTTGGTATATACAGGAAGTGGGTGGGAAGGACAAGCATATGGAGACAAAGGTAGTTGTTTGGAGAAGACAAAGGAGCGACATGGCTGCCATGTGCTGGAGAACTTGACATTTTGATTTGGACTGAGCAAAGGACATTACATTTTAAACCCTAAGTTGAGTAACAGTTTAGTTTACCCAATGCGTACATATTGTACATGCTTATATTTTCCTAGAAAGGATGATTGGCATTGTGCATGTTGTAGACATATTTTGTAAGCTATGTGTTATATTGTGTATCCTACAGTTGTATGTGCAGATTTTGTGTTTAGTAAAGCATTGATACACTACACAAAAGTCTATGCTTCCTTGGCTTTACCACAAGTAACCTTGCTAGATAAAACACACGCAAAACACCCCTCCCCGCACATGCAGAGATTGCCTGTATATAGTTTAACTGTGTGCTAATCTGTCTCTAAATTATCTGTCTAGTCTCACAGAACTAGTGAGCATGTATCAGGCTGATAACAGCTATTTGAAGAGAGATAAGAAAACACTACAGACAGATATGCCCAGCTCAAATTTCTTGAATCGGGTTTACATCCACTTGGTTTCTTTTGTCAGGGACAAGTACACCCCTAAACTCATATACCCATGTTACAATGGTGTGGCACCATAAACTTTTATTACGGTCTCAATGCAGGTTATGTTTGGACGTGACCTGTACAGCCGTGGCCAAAAGTTTTGAGAATGACAAATATTAAAGTGATACTAAAGGCTCAATTTTTTTTTAAATTTATTTAAAAAACAAAAAAATGTCATACTTACCTTCAATTGTGCAGCGGTTTTGCACAGAATGACCCCAAACCTCCTCTTCTGGGATCCCCCAGCGGATCTCATGGGCACCTCCTCTTCGAGTGCCCTGCCAGGGAAGCGCTTTCCCCGGGGTCACTTGTGTGGGCGTGCTCCAGAGTCCTGCTTCTGCATCCCTTGACAGGAGGACCAGAGTCCACGGCTTTAGCTTCTAGGCTCATCCACGGCGCAGGAACAGTTGGGCTCAGGTAAGTAAACGGGGGTCTGAGGGGGCAGCTGCAAAAGAAAAGGGTTTGTGAAAAAACGCGAGGCTTTACAACCCCTTTCATTTTCACAAAGTCTGCTGCTTCAGTGTTTTTGGATCTTTTGTCAGATGTTACTATGGTATACCGAAGTAGAATTACAAGCATTTAATAATGTAATTGTCAATAAAAGCCTTTGACATTTAAGTTTATGCAGAGTCAATATTTGCAGTGTTGACCCTTCTTATTCAAGACCTCTGCAATTTGCCCTGGCATGCTGTCAAATTCACTTCTGGGACACATCCTGACTGATGGCAGCCCATTCTTCCACAATGCTTAGTTTGTCAGAAACTGTTCACCTGCTTTTTTTTGAGAACAGGCCACAAGTGCTCAATGGGATTAAGGTCTGGGGAGTTTCCTGGCCATGGACCCAAAAGTTTGAGGTTTTGTTCCCCAAGCCACTTAATTATCACTTTTGCCTTACGCCAAGGTGCTCCATCATGCTGAAAATGGCATTGTTTGTCACCAAACTGTTCTTGGATGGTTGGGATAAGTTGCTCTTGGTGGAGGTTTTGTACCACTCTATTTATGGCCGTGTTCTTAGACAAAATTGTGAGTGAGCCCACGCCCTTTGCTGAGGAAAAAAAAAACCCCACATATGAATTGTCTCAGGATGTTTTACTGTTGGCATGACACAGGACTGATAGTAGCGCTCACCTGTTCTGCTCTGGACAGTTTTTTGCCAGATGCCCCAAACAATCAAAGGGAATTCAGAGAAAATGACTTTACTCTAGTCCTCAGCAGTCCAATCCCTGTACCTTTTGCAGAATCAGTCTGTCCCTGTTGTTTTTCCTGGAGAGAAGTGGATTCTTTGCTGCCCTTCTTGACACCAGGCCATCCTCCAAGTCTTCACCTCACTGTGCATGCAGATGCACTCTCACCTGCCTGCTGCCTTTCCCGAGTAAGCTCTGCACTAGTTGTGGCCCGATCCCACAGCTCAATCAACTGTAGGAGGCAGTCCTGGCACTTGCTGGACTTTATTGGGAACCCTGGAGCCTTCTTCACAAATGCAGTGGAAAGGTTTTTTTTTTTATGGGATTGTTAATTTTCATGGCTTCGAGGAACTTTGCAATTCATCTAATCACTCTTAACATTCTGTAATATATGCAAGTTGCCATCATAAAAACAGAGGCAGCAGACTGAAAATGAAGATTTGGGTCATTCTCAAAACTTTTGACCATGGCAGTACAATGCCTAGGGGTTTTTTTTTTTCCCTGTAATCACAAATTTATACAATTTTGTGTAGCCCTACCCCTGCATTATTCAGGCCCCCACCCTCTGCATGCAAGAGCTCAGAAATGTGTAAAAGTAGTGCTTAAACCACTTCAATACTGGGCACTTAAACCCCCTTCCTTCGCAGACCAATTTTCAGCTTTCAGCACTGTTGCAGTTTGAATGACAATTGGGCGGTCATGCAACACTGTACACAAATGAAATTTTTATCATTTTTTTTTCACACAAATAGAGCTTTCTTTTGGTGGTATTTAATCACCCCTGGGTTTTTTTTATTTTTTGCGCTATAAATTAAAAAAGACTGAAAATTTTCAAACAATGCATTTTTCTTCGTTTGTTATAAAATTTTGCAAATATTGATACTGCTACATTTCTTTGGTAAAAATAATGCAAATCTGAGTTTATTTGGTGTTGGCGGACAGACAGATGTGACAGGGACTGTGACAGATGTTTTGTGTATGGTGACAGATGTGACGGGGACATACAGCTGTTTTGGGGACACGGGTAGCAGTGTTCTTGGTGCACTGTGTGGGGGGGGGGGGGCGATCTGTGAGAGCTTTCTGCATGAAATCATCATCATGCAGAGAGCGGTCACACAGCTCCCCCCCCCCCCCCCCCCACCTGCTCTCACTGAGCTCAGCGGGGGGAGAACTGTCAGAGACATTTGTCTCTATTTACAATGATTGGACACAGCCGTCATATGATTGGGAGGGCCAATCACAGCACCCATATCCCGATCTCTGCTCAGCTGGATCCTGTGATCATAATGATCACAGGATCCAGCCGCAGCGCGCCACGTGGCCGTGCTGCGAGCTCCCGTTCTGCAGGATGTATATGCACGTCCTGTCAGAACGGGGAAGCTCCCACCCAGCCGTATATATACAGTGACCAGGTGGGAGGTGGTTAAGGAAGCAGTGGAGAAGAGAAGGCTGCCGCTAACTAGGTCAACGTATGTAGGCATATCTGTGTATCACTTGAGACTAGTCACTTCACTGGGTATATGCAAGGGTTTACAACCTCCTGCTGCCTGGCCTACACATTAACCACTTGCCGACCGCCGATCGGCATCTGACGGCGACAAAGTGGTTCGTTATCGCAAAACGCCGTCATATGACGGCGGCCGCGATAACGAGCAATGCGCGCGCGCGACACCTCACTAGAAGGGACTTCGGTTACGGCGACGTCATGTGCGCGGGTCCCCCGCGCGCGCGCGCGTAACGAGCAATAGCGCCGGCGGCAGTATACTGCCGCAAAACGCTATTGCTTGGTGAAACAGCGGCAGTCTACGGCTAGCCGCCAGCCGTTCACCAATTACACATCCGGTCCGTCGTCCTCCAACATTTGGGAACGTATATGGGTCACTTCACTGATCAGAGTTCACTATGTGTCTATACGGATGTATGCAACTGGATCAATCGCCGTCGGAAGAGAAGAGGTGACGAAGGAATTGGTGGAGGGTGGACCAGTGACATATATATGCCGAC
>BLSH010357311.1:225862-239690 GCA_018402905.1 Glandirana rugosa | reverse complement strand
CCCCCCCCCCCCCCCCCGCAATCCATACCAGACTCTTATCCGTGCATGCAACCCAGCAGGTCAGGAAACGGGGGGGGGTGACGACAAGCGAGCCCCCCCCCGAACCATACCATGACATGGGGGGGGCGCACTCTGTGCGGGTTGCCTTCAAAACCCAAAAAGTGCCAAATGTAGTAGTCAGGGTGTAAGTAAGCAGAGCTTCCCCTTTTGGGTGGAGCTCTGCTTTAAAAGGGTGACTTGGGGCACCTAAAATCTGTTGTGGCTCACATCAGGTGGGGCCCAACAATCTCAAAAAGGGCATCAAATGTGAACACCTTCATGCAGATATAATCAAATAGCTTTTGGGGGTACACCTGCAATTTGTAGTAGAGTATGGAAATGTCCCATGGAAATACTGGTGCACCAGTCCACTGTTTTGCACCGAGCAATGCTTTCCAAGATCTTGAGCCAGACCACGCCAATTGTCAAAGAGATCAAGGTATACAAATCAATCTAGCAGAGAATTCACAAACATCTGCCATCGCCCACAACCTGACCACACCTCAAAATAGATCATTTCTTCTACATCACTTCCCACTAGAAAAGCAACCATGGGCATTTATTGAGCATTCTTGAAGAGTTTTCAGCTCTTCATAAACACATTGTAAATGCCAAAGGAGCATTAACGAGCATTGCTTGGTTCTTCACAATCAACATACATGTGAGTGAGCCCTTAGAGTTTCTATGCTGAGCAGGTCTACCTTGATCACATCTGAGCAGCCCATGTGACTTTAGAGTCACATGTGTGGGTGTCTATGGTAAATGACAGCCCACTCACTCCCTTCTCCTGCATGCCCACTAGCCAGCTAAACACAATGGGGGCAGGATATTACATGTTGATTCATGGTGGCTTCAACTCCCTCTTATTCTACGACACAGGCTGGAGAACGCGACACAACCTGTGACTGGCAGAATTGTGCCCACACCATGTTATTTCCACAAAAGGATAAAGATTTTATTTCAATTATATATTTGTATGCCAATTTAAAACAGTTTGATATTGATTTTGTATTTTTACTTTGCATTCCAAAGGCTATTTTTTGTTTTTTTAAACACGTGACCAGCAGCAAAGGACTAGAAGCTTCTCATGCTTATGTTTCTCCATTGATAGGCGGGGAAAGATCTGGGTCACGTGACAGCTGTATATCACATAGGAAAAAGGTAGACTTTTTTTAATTACAGTACCATATACAGAAATATAAGGGATACTGTAAATTAAACATACAGCACTGCGTCACTTTAACTATTGCGCGTTTGTGCGATGTTATACCCAAACAAAATTTGATTTTCCCCCCACAAATAGAGCTTTCTTTTGGTGATATTTGATTACTTCTGCGGTTATTTTTTGCGCTATAAAAACAGAAAGAGCAACAAATTTTGAAAACAAAACAAAAAAAAAAAAACCCCAATAAAGCATATATTAATTGGTTTGTGCAAAAGTTATAGTGTCTACAAAATACGGAATAGATTTATGGCATTTTTTTTTTTTAAACTAGTAATGGCGGCGATCAGTGATTTTTAGCGGGGCTGCGACATTGTAGCGGACAGATCGGACACCTGACATTTTTTGGGAACTAGTGACATTATTACAGTATTCAGTGCTAAAAATATGCACTGTTATTGTACACTGGCAGGGAAGGGGTTAACACTAGGGGTGATCAAGGGGTTAAATGTGTTCCCTCACTGTGTGTTCTAATTGTATAAGGGATGGGCTGCCTGGGGAAACAGATCCTTCTTCCTGCATAGCAGAAAGACAGGATCTATGATCTCCCCTGTCAGAACGGAGATCTGCATTGTTTACACAGGCAGATTCCCATTCTGTCACTGCGGGGGGAACGATCACATGTGGCCCTAGACCAGGGTTCGGCAACCTACGGCCCACAGGCAGCACCCAGCCGTGATGAATTCAGGGGCACCAGACATTTTCGCCGTTGTCCTCTTCATTGGACAGTGGCCGGTATCACAGGGCTGGATGGGGGGGGGGGGGGGGGGTTGGCTGGAACTGCTGAAGTTAAAGAGGAAGTAAACCCTTAAGGGTTTTCTTCCTCTTATTCACCTGCTATGTAGAAGCATAATAGGCTAGTAAGCATTGCATACTAGCCTATCATGTGCCACTTACCTGCCATCGATGCCCGCGCTGTCCCCACAGTAGGAAGCATCCATCGTCGCCCCTCTTCCTTCTGGGGCCGCAAACTCCAGCGCTGTAACTGGCCGGAGTCACGTGACGTCACTTCCGCGCATGCACAGCCAATCGCGACACGGCACGGAGGACGTTTCTTCACTGCACATGTGCCGAAGGAAGTCGGCACATGCCAGTATAGCGTATATCTCCTAAACCGTATAGGTTTAGGAGATATACAGGCAGCGGCGGCTGGTGCATATGGAGCGCTTGGGCGTCGCCTCCCCGCCGCTGAGAAGGAAAAAAAAAAAAAAAAAAGTCAGCCCGGCCCCCCTGCAGGTGGCGCCAGTACATTGACTTTTTTTTCCCCTCGGTTCCTTGCTGTCAGCTGACAGCAAGTAGTGAACCGATTGGTCAGCCATTAAAGTCTATCTGTGTGCGCTAAACAAGCGCACACACATAGGCTGATTGGCTGCCTCCTGAGCCAATGACTGTCACTGGCTGCTGTTGGCGGGGGCGGGACTACGGTGGACGTGCCTGCCTGTGTGACTACTCACGCAGGCACAGCACTCCCCGGGACTTCCGTGCAGACTGCCAGCATGCTCTCCGCTAGCGCTGCCTCTGCATCTCTCAGTCCACTTTTCTGTATGCCGATTTCTGCAACACTGCCAGCCTGAGCCTGCCTATTAGATGAGGTAAGTGCGGGACTTGTCCCGTCCTCGGGGGCACCCTGTATACTGCTACCTGGCACCCTGTATACCGCTACCTGGTGATGCTGGGTTGTATACTCCTGACACAAGGGGTGGGACTTATGAGAAGTGGGAGGGGTCAAAAAGGGCGGGCAAGGTCTGTTGCCCCTTCCTTCCTAAAATTTCACCAGCCGCCACTATATACACAGGGAAGCTACAGGTAAGCCCGATTACAGGCTTACCTGTAGTTTAAAGTGGTTGTCAAGCGCTGACAACCACTTTAACCACTTCAGCCCCAGAAGGATTTGCCCCCTTCCCGATCAGAGCATTTTTTGCGAAACGCCACTGCATCACTCTCTAACCGACAATTGCGCGGTCATGCAACGCTGTACCCAAACCCCCCACCCCACAAAGAGCTTTCCTTTTATTTTTTTAATTATTTCAGGTACTTATATAGCGCTGTCAATTTATGCAGCGCTTTACATATATATTGTACATTCACATCAGTCCCTACCCTCAAGGAGCTTACAATCTAAGGTCCCCAACTCATATTCATACTAGGGCCAATTTAGACAGGATCTAATTTATCTACCAGCATGTCTTTGGAGTGTGGGAGGAAACCGGAGTACCCGGAGGAAACCCACGCAAGCACAGGGAGAACATGCAAACTCCAGGCAGGTAGTGCCGTGGTTGGGATTCGAACCAGCAACCCTTTTGCTGCCAGGTGAAAGTGCTAGCCACTACACCACTGTCCTTTGGTGGTGTTTGATCACCTCTGCGGTTTTTATTTTTTGCACTGTAAACTGAGAAAAAAAAAAAAAAAAACACAATTTTTTACTTTTTTCTAGAAAATACATATCCAAAAAAAAAATTCTTCCTCAGTTTAGGCCAAATATGTAGTCTACATATTTTTGGAAAAAAAAAAAAGTACATAAAAAAATTGCAATATGGGTATATTGATTGGTTTGCACAAAAGTTAAAGCATTTACAAACTATGGGAATAGATGGCATTTTTATAATTATTATTTATTTATTTTTTTTTAACTAGTAATGGCGTGATCTGTAATTTTTAGCGTGACTGCGACATTGCAGTGGACAGATCGGACACTTTGAGACCAATGACATTTATACAGCGATCAGAGCTGAAAATTGCCACCGAATACTGTGTGAATGTCGCTGTCAGGAAAGGGGTTAACACTAGGGGGCGATCAAGGGGTTATCTGTGTTCCCTAGAAGTGCTTCTATGGGGGCTGGGCTGACTGGGGGAGGAGAGATTTTTGTTCCCCATCACTGGGAACAGCCGATCTCTCTCAACTCTCCTGTCAGAACCGGGATCTGCTTTGTTAACACTCGCAGATCCCCATTCTGGTTGCCTCGGGAGCAGTCGGGGGTGACCAGCGGACATAGGGTCCAGCCCACCCACTGATTAGCTCCCCAGCTAGTCAGTGAGCGTGCACGCTCATGCCACTCGCTCCCGCGATTTGCGCAGGAGAGCAGACCTGCCGCCCTTAAGTTAAACTACGGCAGCTGGTCGGCAAGTGGCTAACCTGTTCACATTAAACAGTAGGCAATTGGTTGCTAGGATCACCCGGCAACCAATTACCAGCCTGTTAATGTGAAAAGTTAACCAGCAGTTCCCGCCCTCATCCAGCCCATCTCTGCTCTGCTGTACACCAGTGTAAGGTCGGATAGTTCTACCTACACAGTGTGTGTGTGTGTGTGTGGGACACTACGGGAGGGGAGGGGAGGGGGGGGGGGGTGCAGGGGACAGAGGACACTATGGGAGTGATGTGAAGGGGGACAGGACACTGCAATGGGGGGGGGTCCTGTTAAGGACCCCTGCTACAGACCATGCTGGCTGGCATTAGCCACCCTTGGGTGCCAGGATGGGGGGGGCAGTAAAAGCCAGCCAATGAGGTGTGAATGGAGAGCAGGTGTGTTAAATCTGTTAACGCTCTCATTCTCTCATACTGGTCACTGGCAGTTCAACATGGCACCTTGTGACAAATAACTGAGGATCTGATAAAAAAATATATATATATATATATATATATATAATAATAATAATAATAATAATAATAATAATAATAATAATAATAATATTGTTGCTCTACATAAAGATGGCCTAGGCTATAAGAAGGTTGCCAAGATCCTGAAACTGAGCTGCAGCACGGTGGCCAAGACCATACAGCAGTTTAACAGGACAGGTTCCACTCAGAACAGGCCTCGCCATGGTTGACCAAAGAGGTTGAGTGCACGTGCTCAGCGTCATATCCAAAGGTTGTCTTTGGGAAATAGACGTATGAATACTGCAAGCATTGCTGCAGGGGTTGAAGGGGTGGGGATTCAGCCTGTCAGTGCTCAGACCATACGCCACACACTGCATCAAATTGGTCCGCATGGCTGTTGTCCCAGAAGGAAGCCTCTTCTAAAGATGATGCACAAGGAAGCCTGCAAACTGTTTGCTGAAGACAAGCAGACCAAGGACATGGATTACTGCAAGAGACCAAGATAAACTTGTTTGGTTCACATGGTGTTAAACGTGTGTGGCGGCAACCAGGTGAGGAGTACAAAGACAAGTGTGTTGTCTTGCCTACAATCAAGCATGGTGGTGGGAATGTCATTGTCCAGGACTGCATGAGTGCTGCCGGCACTGGGGAGCTACAGTTCATTGAGAGAACCATGAATGCCAACATGTACTGTGACATACAAAGCACGATCCACTCACTTTGGAGACTGGGCTGCAGGGCAGTATTCCAACATAACGACCCCAAACACACCTCCAAGACAACCACTGCCTTGCTGAAGAAGCTGAGACTAAAGGTGATGGACTGGCCAAGCATGTCTCCAAACCTAAACCCTATTGAGCACCTGTGGGGCATCCTCAAACAGTAGGTGGAGGAGCGCAAGGTCTCTAACATCCACCAGCTCTGTGATGTCCTCAGAGGAGTGGAAGAGGACTCCAGTGGCAACCTGTGAAGCTCTGGTGAACTCCATGATGGTTAAGGCAGTGCTGGAAAATAATGGTGGCCACACAAAAGATTGACACTTTGGGCCCAATTTGGACATTTTCACTTAGGGGTGTACTCACTTTTGTTGACAGCGGTTTAGACATTAATGGCTGTGTGTTGAGTTATTTTGAGGGGGCAGCAAATTGACACTGTTATACAAGCTGTACACTCATTACTTTACATTGTAGCAAAGTGTCATTTCTTCAGTGTTGTCACATGAAAAGATATAATAAAATATTTACAAAAATGTGAGGGGTGTATTCACTGTGAGATACTGTACATTGAATCCGGTCCTTAAGTGGGGGGAAAAAAAAAAAAAAAAAAAAGTTGCTGACCACTGCCCTAGAAACAAGCAGTTAACCCATGCATTGCGGGCACAGCCAAATAAAGAGGTTTCCTTGTGTTCAGTAAAGCTGGCTGGCACAGACAGAATTACAAGGTGTAAACTGTAAAAACGAATGCAAGGAGTGCTATGGTCCCATTCACACACCAGCACGGGACACCCTGCCACCTGACTAGGCTGCCCTACACAAGCCAAAGTAGCTCCTACGTCGCAGTCAGTGTTGCGCAACAAAAAACACAAGACTGTCAGCTGCGTTCAGGGTGTCATTTAGGCTCCATGTACACGGGACCCTTTTCAACCTCCCCTGAACGTTTTATCTTGCCAGCTAGAAACCAGCATCTAAAATGTCCGTTTTGCATGCCACGTTTAGTGGCGTTTGCGTCTAGGAGCATTTTTTTTTAAAATGGAAACGCCTGTAAACGAAACACTCCTAGACGCGAGTTACTGCGTTTAGCGGCAGTTTCCCGTGTTCGGCGGCTGGAAAAGCCGGTAAACTCGGCATCTGAACCAATTTTTGGGCATTCAAAGAACAGCCTCTAAACGCAAGTGCCTAAAAACAACTGTAAACAAGCCTGTGTATTATTTGAGTTCAGGGGCAGTTGAAATAAACGCCTCTAAACATCCATCTACAGCATCCTAGGTGCATGGAGCCTAAAAATGAATGGCACTGTAAGCATGACCCACATTTTGTGTGAATGTTTGGGGGGGGGGGGGGGCAAGGGAGAATAGTGACATGTGAGCTGAAGGTAGCCCTGGCACTGCCACAGGGCATCCTGGTGGGTGAACACATGATGACAGTCTCCAGTCAGGTCACCAGATTGACCTGGGATTATCATTGAGCAGGATTAGGGGATAGAACGCACACCAGTCATTGCTCTAATCTGATTGGACATCATGACCCCCGCCCCCAATAAATCAGTGTGCGCACCGAGGTTATAACAGAGCAGGTGTCAGGCCCGTCACGTGGTATACGGGAACGCCGGGACTGACGCTGACACAGCACCGCTTACCTACCGAGCCCACTGTACGCCTCCTTCACAGAGGTCACAAGACGGCTACCGAAAGTTATTATCCGTATAACACGTTACACGGAGACTCCGCTTATATCCCGCTCTACTCATTCTTACCATAGCTCGCCCTCCTAGCGCTCCTGTCGTAGCCGCTGCCAGTAATGACCGTTTAGCGCTGACACACAGCAGTTTCAACATGGCACCGCCACGCCCCGCCCTCCTTTGCCAATATTCAGCCTATCGGAGATTAATTGGGCGGGTCCAACACGGACGAGAGAGGTCGTTGGTTCACGAGGGAGGGGCGGGGCAAAGTGTAAGAGAACTGCGTGCTGATGCCAGATAGAGCGCTTATATGCTTAGTCAGGCCGCATGATAGCGGTTTACTGTACAGTCACATAGATAGTCAACTACTTTGTAGTACCGAGCTCCATTCTCTGGGTGTGTTAGTGAAATGGCAGCTAATGGCAATACTTGGCTGTCACATGAGTAGGCGGTTTTTTAACCACTTCAGGCCCGGAAGGATTTACCCCCTTTCTAACCAGAGCACTTTTTGCGATTCGGCACTGCGTTGCTTTAACTGACAATTGCGCGGTCAAACACAATTGATGTCTTTTTTTTTTCCCGCAAATAGAGCTTTCTTTTGGTGGTATTTTTTGCACTATAAACCAAAAAAGAGCGACAATTTTGTAAACTTTTTTTTTTTTTTTACTTTTTGCTATAATATATATCCAAAAAAAAAAAATATATATAAAAAAAACCAATTTCCTTATCAGTTTAGGCCGATATATATTCTTCAACATATTTTTGGTAAAAAAAAAATCACAATAGGCATCTATTGATTGGTTTGCACTATAGTTATAGCATCTACAAACTACGGGAATAGATTTATGGTGTTTTTATTAATTTTTTTTTTTGTACTGGTAATGGCGGCGATCTGCGATTTTTAGCGGGACTGCGATATTGCGGTAGACATAACGGACACTTTTTTGTGATGCATTGATGTTTATACAGTCATCAGTGCTATAAATAGCCACTGATTACTGTGTAAATGTCACTGGCATGGAAGGGGTTAACTCTAGGGGGCGATCAAAGGGGTTAAGTGTGTTCCCTGTCAGTGCGTTCTAACTGTGTGGGGGCTGGGATGACTGGAGGAGGAGAGAGAACACTGCTGGGAACAGACGATCACTCTCCTTTCCCCTGTCAGAACGGAGATCTGCTTGTTTAGGCCTCATACACACGGACGTTTCTAAAAAAATAAACAAAACGTCGGGCCCGACGTCAAGGAAAAAAAGTCGGCGTTTTTCGGCGTTATGCATCGGCGTTTTTGAGCGTTAGTGAGCGTCGGCGTCAATAGGCGTTTTTTTTCAAAAAATCATCCCTCTACTATTTTTCAACCTAAAAACGTCGGCGTCAAAAAACGCTGGAAAACACCGGTATAATATTAGGTGGCGTTTGCTGGCATATTGTGGCGTCGGCGTCAAAAAATGCCAAAATGTTACAGCCTCAGGACGTGATGGCAGTGGGTTCTAGTTTCAGCTCGCTAAAAGCTCGCTCGACGCCATCTACAGCTCAAAAACGCTGACGTTTTTATGGGGCCATTGATTAACATGGAGAGCTGCAAAAAATGCCAGAAAACGCCGGCGTCAAAAAACGTCCATGTGTATGAGGCCTTACACTTGCAGATCCCCGTTCTGTCACTGCGGGGGAGCGATTGCAGGTGGACATCAAGTCTTCCCACCCGCTGATTAGCTAGCCAGTGAGCGCGCCCACAATACATGCTCCCGTGTCCACTGTCATATGAAGGCGATTTGCGCAGGAGAGCCGACCTGCCATGGTCAAATGACGGCGGCTGGTTGGCAAGTGGTTAACTTGTTCACATTAAACAGTAGGTGATTGATTGCCGGGTGATCCTAGCAACCAATCACCAGCCTGTTACGGCGGCTGGTCGGCAAGTGGTTAAGCCCCGTACACACGCTTAGATTTTCGGATGACCAAACGTTTGTTCTTTGTTAGATGCTTGTCTCATGTCGAAAGTGAAGAGTGTACTAACAATATTTAACACATTGTTCGTACAACCAAATTCAACGTCAGAAGTGACGTAATGTGCTGAATAGTTTTGTATGTATTTTTTGTTTCTGAGCATGCGTAGTCTTGATCGTACAATTTTTTTCGCACGAAAACCATACTAATAAGAAAATTAGATGTTGACTTGACGTACGAGAAAAAAATTCTAGTCTGCACATCCAGCTTTTGTCATCCTCAAAATCGTCTGTCGAAAGAAGCATACTAACGGTAAGAATTTGGGACAATCGGCCGTTGAACGAAAATTCCTGCACATCGTGTGTACGGGACTTTAGAGCAGGAAAGAAATTATATAAGAGAAAGCTGAGAATCCATTTACACCATGTGCATTTTATTTTCACGCAATGGCACAACGGTTTATGAGTGGTTTCTGATCTTTTTGTGTTTGCTGTGCAAAAGCATGCCTTGGTTTTTTTTTTTTTTTGCTTTTTTTTCTGAACAATTGGGCTTTCATTTGGTGGTAAATGGTAAGGCTCCATTTACACAGGATGCTTTCAACCTCCCCTGAACAATTTTCTTTGACAGCTAGAAGCCGGCGTCTAAAACGGCCATTTTGCATGCCACATTCGCGTCTAGGAGCGTTTTTTTAAAGAAAAAATGTTTTTATTTTTTTAAAATGGAAACGCCTGTAAACAAAACGGTCCTAGATGTGAGTTACTGCGTTTAGCAGCGTTTACAAGCTGTTTGGCGTTTCAAATGCCTCTGAAATGGCATCTGAACCAATTTTTTTGCGTTCCAAAAAAAGCCTCTAAACTCCACTTTCTGGAAACGACCTTATACGACCCTGTGTAAATGTACTGATAAAATAACAGAGGAAAGTTCAGGGGCAGTTGAAAAAAATGCCCAAATGCCTCTAAACATCCGTTTACCAGCAGCAGTGTAAATGAGGCCTAATGGATATCTCCTGATTATTTTCATTTTTTTATTATTGTCAAAGGAAAACTGGCCCAAAATAGTAATACAAATATATCTTTTTTTTTAATTTGGCTGTATATTTCATCACTACCATAACTTTCCACCAAGAACCCAAAATAAATTCTCCTGCTCCAGACAATCGCAGCGATACCACATATGTGTATGTTATTTGTTGTATGTACCCGTAGTACAGCCCAGAAATAATAGTGCCCATTTTGCATTTTTTATCCTACCTAAAACATACTGACACTGACTGATACTAATTAACCACTTGCCGACCAGCTGCCGTTGTTATACAGCGGCAGGTCGGCTCTCCTGCGCGAATCGCCGTAGCTGTACGGCGGCTCGCACAGGCACTGTTGCAGGGTCGGGCAGACTCGATGTCCACCGGCCTAGAACAGAGGCAGAATGGGGATCTCCCTATGTAAACAAAGCGAATCCCCATTCTGAGGGGACATGTTTGAGATCTGCTGTTCCCAGTGATCGGGAACAGTGATCTCTGTCATGTCCCTGCCAGCCCATCCCCCCTACAGTTAGAACACACCCAGGGAACACAGTTAACCCCTTGATCACCCCCTAGTGCTAACCACGTCCCTGCCAGTGTCATCTTTACATTGATCAGTGCATTTTTATAGCACTGATCAATTTAATAATGTCACTGTTCCCCAAAAAGTGTCATTTGGGGTCAGATTTGTCTGCCGCCCCGCTAAAAATCGCAGGTCATCGCCATTACTAGTAAAAACAATAAAAAAAAATAAAAGTCCATAAATCTATCCCCTATTTTTTAGACGCAATAACTTTTGCCCAACCCAATCAATATACGCCTATTGCGTTTTTTTTTTTACCAAAAATATGTAGAAAAATATATATCGGCCTAAACTGATGAATAAATTATTTTTTTTCAAGTCATTCTTCCAGGACGGCACAGCTGAGAGATGACTGGTCTCACCTGGACAGGAGACACAATCAAGAACAGAGTTTAAAAGGCCCCACCCTCCCTCTGCTCCTCGGTTGAGACAAAGTATTAACCCACACCAGTGCACGAGTGCATCCCTCTGTGCCAACAGACAACACCAACACATAAAAACGGGTGGGAAGTAGGCCTGCCATCCTGGAAGAATTCCCAGAAACACCGTTACCGGTAAGTGTAACTGGAATTTTCTCAAGTCATTCTTCCAGGACGGCACAGCTGAGTTAATGAGCAAGGAGCTCAGGCCTACCTTTAGGGTGGGAACACTGCCTACAGGACTTTTCTCCCAAACGCCAGGTCCTGAGGTGACAACAACTCAATACTGTAGTGCCTCAGGAATGTGTTCTGGCTTGCCCATGTGGCCGCTTTACAGATCTGGTCAATCAAAGTGCCCGCCTTTTCAGCCAAGGAGGTCGCCAGAGACCTAGTGAAATGAGCTTTCAATCGAGCAGGGGCTGGTTTACCAGCCTGCTCAAAAGCTACTAAAATCGCCTGCCTTATCCATCTTGCCACGGTCGACTTAGATGCCTGGAGACCCTTCTTCTGGCCCCAGAAATTAATCAACAAATTAATTGTTATTTTTTTCCATGGATCAAGGCCTGGGGCTCAAATCCTCCTCGCGGACACCGACCCTGGGGCAGCCGGAGGGATTCCCGTAAGGGGGGGGGCAGCCGGAAGGGACGGTAGGTTCTCCCCCCCTTGTCTTTTCCCCCCTCCCTAATCTGGGGATTCTGGGCACAGTGGGGCTTCCCAGAACCCTAGGGACCATATTCCCACTCCTCCCCTACCTGATTATGTTGAGGGGACGGGGAGGCCGTCTGTGCTGGCGCTGTCGGCATCTGGGCTCAAGCAGGGTCAGGGCGGCCTGACGCGCGAACGTTCCGTAGTAACGAGCGGAGCCCTCCGAACGGTGGAACAGGACGCCGAGGTGACGCGCATGCGCGCGTGCACGGCTGACGTCATTTCCGCCGATAGAAGCCATATCCGGGACTCCGGCAATATGGCGGACGGCCAGCGGCGTGTGTTGCACACGCGAAGATGGCGGAGAGGGGGTCCAGGTGTTTTCCCATCCGACGGCCAGTGCGGCTTCTGGAGCGGCCGAATGGAGAAGGGATGCGGGCCTGAAGAGCCCTCAGCGATCGAGGAGGCCACGGGGGGTGAGTCTACCTGATCGCAGCTGGGGGAGGGGGAAGGTTAGGGGGGCAGCCCTATTCCTTACCCTCACCCCCACTGATGGCAGTTTAGGGACAGGTGGGGCGTTCTTGAGAGGGGGCTTGTCAGGAACGTCCCGGGGCTCATTAGTGCTAACTGGATGGGAATGTGTTTTGTTTGTTCTTTCTCCAGGAACAGTACGCCTAGCCCAGGGGTCGGCCGCCAGAGCTGTAATGACCCCGTCCCACTCTAAACGTTGTGGTTATTGCAACGATAAACTGCCTCAGGGTCACGCAAAGCCGTTTTGCTTTAAGTGTATCCATAAACTGACAGGCAAAGAGACCGCTCAGGTCATGAAAGATTGTCTGGCCTTACAGTCGGAGATGCTGGCTACCCTCCAGAATTTTAAAACTACTACTTGGACCAGGGATCAGGCTGAGTCCTTATCTAGTAGGGAAGATTCCTTATCTCAGGGGGGGTCCTCCTGGTGCAGTACAGGAGCATCCGCCAGCACCCCAGTCGGGCCTGGCTCGGGGGAGGAAGAAGCTGACCCTTCGGGGCTAAGCTCCCCAGAGGGGGGGGGGGAGAGTCCAGATCAGGATAGTGAGGAATCTAGGCCTGGCAGGCACCTTTCCTCCGCAGAAGATATGGATGGCCTCCTGAGGGCGATCTACTCATCCGAGGGGATCCAACAGCCAGCACCAAAGGTTTCATCCCAAGACAGACTGTACAGGGGGCTGTCTAAACCTCAGTCAAGATCCCTCCTGGTCCACCAGTTTCTCAGGGATATAATTCTGAGGGAATGGAAGGAACCGGAGAGGAAGATCCTAAAGCTGAAAACCTGGAAACGCAGGTGCCCCTTTAGCGAGGTGGATGAGGAAAAGTTCCTCAAAATCCCCAGGCTGGATGCCTCCTTGGCGCAGGTATCCAAGCGCTCTGATCTGTTCTTCGAGGATGCGGGCAATATCCCCGATCAGATAGACAGGAAGTCTGAGACTTTGCTACAAAGGGCTTGGGAAGCCAATGCAGCAGCCATGGGCCCTGCATTGGCTTCAGCTTGTGTGGCCAGGAACACAGACGCCTGGGTGAACAGGTTAGTGGACCAGGTGTCCAGGGGAATGAGTCCCAAAGGGGTTGCGGATTCCCTGGAAGTGATTGGGAAAGCGGTAGCTTTCCTGGCCTACTCAGCGGTCGAAACCGTAAGGGCTATGGCCAAGTCAGCAGCCCTCCTAAACTCTTCCAGGAGAGCTCTTTGGGTAAAAACTTGGGATGGAGATTTTACGTCCAAGTCCCATCTTCGTGGGTTACCCTTTGAGGGCTCCCTGATCTTTGGGGCAGGCTTAGAGCAGGTGTTGTCCCGGTCAACCGAGAAAGGGAAGAAATTTCCTGTGAAGCCAAAAATGGGCAAGAATAGGAAATTTTTTCTTTAAAGGATAAGAACGGGTAAAAACCGAAGTGTCCTTTAAAGAAGGGAAAGAGCCAACTGGCCCTGTTGTGG
>BLSH010357311.1:190457-207289 GCA_018402905.1 Glandirana rugosa | reverse complement strand
GGTCCAGGCAAGAGGTAACCGCTTCCAGTTTTCCTGGATCTGTGGCTACTCCGTTGGCTGAGACCAAGTGCCCCAGTGCCCCAGATAGGTGTCTTACGTCTGGTAGAACTGACATTTCTCCAACAACAGTTTCAAACCCTGTACGTAATGTCTTTGGAAGACCTTTTTCGAAGTGTGCTTCATGCTCCTCTAGCATCTTGCCAAACACAATGATATCATCTAAATACACAAGTGCCTCTATCAAGTTCATGTCTCCCACCGTGCTCTCCATCAACCTCTAAAGGTAGCTGGAGCTCCTGCCAATCTCTGTGGCATGCAATCAAACTCAAAGAATCCCAACGGGCTAATGAATGCCAACTTCTTTCGGTCGTCAGGATGCATCGTATCTGGTAGTATCCACTCTTCAGATCCGACATGCTGAACCACTTTGCCCCAGACAGACACTGCAAGGCATCCTCTATGTGAAGTGTGGAGTACTGATCAGGGATGGTTTTTTGGTTCAGCGTTATATAATCAATGCACATCCGAATGGTTCAATTTTTCTGCGCACCACCACAATGGAGGATGCATAAGGGCTCCTGGACTCTCTAATGACCCCAGACTTCTTCAGTTCGGCCAACTGCTCCCAAAGATCTTCAAGGTCACTCAGAGGGATCCGCCGAGCTGTCTCTCTAAAAGGCTTTTCTTCGCTCAGTCAAATTCGATGTTGTGCACTTTTACCACAACCTACATCAAAGTTATTCTTAGAGAACATCTCTTCCCACCTGGCTAGCTGAACTCTAACCCTCTCTCCCCATCTAGGAGACAAATTTGGACGCCGAACGTGGGGTTCTCTTCCGGGGTTCCGCTTGTACCAAGTCATCTACTGTAACAGGAGTAGCCGCACTCACTTTCTCTATCACCATGCGAGGCTTCAGGCTGACGAGCTGACTGGTAATGTTTTTCGAACGCTGACAGAGATTCTCCCCCACTCTCCCACACTCCTTGTGGACACAATTTTTGGGACCAACTCTATCCCAGTTTCTTCGTCTAATGGGTCAGCTTCCAACACCACAAAGGAACCCGGTTGATCCCAAGAAAGCTTGACAGTGGCCTTCAGACATGCTCTCTCTCCTGGTTGCAATGTTCTCTCTTGAGTGCCCAACTGCCACAATCTTCCCACTCCATCGGTGGGTGCTCTTTGTTCCTGCACTACATGCTGGAAAGCCTGACTCAGCTAGGGGTGAATCTTCCCCACAATGGAACCCTTCACAGCCAACAGAGTGAGCAGTCTTCCCACAAGGTCCGTGTTTGTTCCTATCAACAAGGAATTCTGTCCTGCCCCAGGGGGACGAGAGCAGACAACTGCCAATGTGTCAAACGTTTCTGGCCTCCCGGCCAATGAATGATCGAATGTTATCTTGATAGGGATATATCCATTGTAAGGGAACTTTTAGGTACCAATACCCCAGATTTCTAGCTCTTCCAGCTTACACAATGGGATATAATTCAAGTGTTTGTCATAGAAATCCCTATACAGTAGTGTCACTTGAGCTCCAGTATCGAGTAGTGCTTTGGTGTAGATCCCTTCTACTTGAAGCAAAAGTATTGGAGAAGGCCCTACCAAGTTTTTCGGCAATTTTCTCACTTTGGACTTTATATTCTGAGCCCTAATTAACTTCCTTGGTGGTCATAAAGTCCCAGTGACGATTCGACTGGGAAGGGGTTGACCTCTTGTGTCTTTCTCTCCTTCCTGAGTGGCTAATTTTTCAGTGCAGGCAAAGAAGAAGGGAAAATGAAAGACCTTGCTCGCCACCTCTGCTTTGACTCTTTGCGATCTTTGGAGCTCAGTTTTTCCCTGGGACGCTCAATTGGCTCCTTCACTGAGGTCCCTGAAAGTTTCCCTCCTTCCTTGAGAAAAGAATCTCCTGTAACGTTTTTAAAACTTCTTTGAGCATCTCCGGACTGATTCCTGCTTTGGGATGCTTAGCCTTGAAATGCCCAGTTTTCCCACATCCAAAGCATCTCCTTTCCATGGTTTGGAGCAACTTCAACCCTCCAGGTAAAATCTCTGCTCTTGCATCTTCCCTTGAGCTTCTATTACTTGCATCAAAGCCTGATACATTTGAGTTTGAGCCTGCGCAACTTGAGTCATCAATTCCACTGGCTCTGACTCGCCAACTGATTTTTTAACTGTCAGGACTGACAGGTACTTCCTGTTCTGTCTCTGTCTCGCTGTCCTAATCTGAAAAGCCAGGTTCGGGTTTCCTCCATTGGCAACCAACTTTCTCGTCCCCTGGCTCTTTTCCTACAATAAGGCTTTTTCTTCCCGTACTTCTCTCATCAGTTCAGGGTAAGTTAGGACTGTTCAACAATAACTTCAGGAAAATGGGATGGTTTGGGCAGACCCCTTGTAAGACCCTGTCTAAGCGAGCTTGGTCCGCATTCTTTTGGTCAATGCCCTTCTTGAGAATAATCTGGTGTAGCATCCTGTCTACTCGAGAAATATACTCTGAGAGTCTCTCCCCTCTTTGGTGAGTGTGATTGAACTTATACACGAGATCGGAGGTCTACTTAATCGTTCCAAATACAGCATACAGAGCTTCTATGTAATCCATAGCAGCACAATCTTTTTTTCACATCCGCAGATTACAAATCACTTTAGCCGCGGGGACTCTGAGACCCTCGCTCAACCTCTGCTGCCTCACAGCTTCTGAAACACTCCATTCTTCTATCACCTGAATGGCTTGACTCATCCAGGTCTCAAACTCTTCCTCTCCAGCCGGAGTTGACAATTACCCTGAGAAGAACCAAAGCCTCCTACATCCCTGTTTGGCATTGCCGGAGCCATTTTTCACCAGACTCTCAACTAGCCGGCTCATGTCTGAATAGAACAATGCAGGGGGAGTACTAGCCCCACAGGAGTCTGTACTAACTGGTCCTGTGTTCCCCACACTGGCGGTGACGGCTATCCCTCCATGACCTCTTCCCCCACTTGCTGTGGGACCACCCAAGTGATTACTCCTTCCTCTAAGGGCACCTTTTCTTCCCGGAAACAGGCAGGTATGCCACTCCATCAACACCCAAACATAGCCACTTCCACACCGCGTGCAGTATATTTACTGGGGCAGTGTGGACGTGTACCGCGAATCGCCGTAAATAAATGCAAACTATCCGCAAACATTGGAACCTTCTAAAACTTGACCCACAACTTGCTGACCACATCCCAGATATTCCCCAAGTCACATTCAAAAGAGCCAGGACCATAAAGAATCATATTGCTCCTAGCAAATTAAAATTGCGCAAAAAAAACCCACACTTCCGATATACGTACTTACTTTGATAATCGGGATATTCCAATGCCGCAAAAGGCGATGTTTGACGTGCCAATCCATCCATCATGGCACATCTTTACAGATAAAGAGTGCCACATATACCATATTAAGCAATTCATCACATGTTCGACCCAATTTGTAATTTATGTTCTATGTTGGCCCTGCAATCTGCTTTATGTTGGTCGCACAATACGGACCCTATGAAAAAGAGTAGGGGAACATAGGAATTTTATCAAAAGTGGATGCGACAAGTTTAGTGTCCCCTGAAACTTTCTGCTACATCATAATAAGACCTCATACACACGGGTGTTTTTATCGCTGTGTTTTTGAGCTGTTTTTACAGCTTAAGAACACCTCTCCGTGTTATTCAATGGCCTCATACACATGCTGACGTTTTTGAGCTGTAAGTGGCGTAGGCATTCTTAAGCTGTAAAACAAACGCAGGACCAGCGCGTTCGGAAGATGCAGGGCTAGAGCATGTTTTGACGCTGAGCTGGCAAAACGCGGCTTAACGTTGTATACACAGCGTTAAGCCACATCAGGCGTTTTTCTGACTCTATTAAAAATCAATGGTTCCCTATGGGAGCCCATTCATTTGTATAGAAGTCGCACCAGAAGTCGGATCATGATGATCCGACTAGCTTTACAGATAAAGAGGGCCACATACTGTATACCACATTAAGCAATTCATCACATGTTCGACCCAATTTGTAATTTATGTTCTATGTTGCCCCTGCAATCTGCTTTATGTTGGTCGCACAATACGGACCCTACGAAAAAGAGTAGGGGAACGTAGGAATTTTATCAGAAGTGGGTGCGACAAGTTTTAGTGTCCCCCGACGCTTTCTGCTACATCATAATAAGGATTTCAAAAACCTTGAGGTGCTAGCTATCGAATACATCTCTGATAACACTGTGATCCAATGAGAAATTAGCTTTATTATGTAAAAAGGAAGCATATTGGATCTTCCGCCTGCACACATTGGTCCCCAAGGGGTTAAATGAAGAACTTGAAACAAATAATTTAATATACCTACACGATTGGTTTAGACTTTCAGGTTAGGCTTTTGGGGTGGAGATCATTCTCACACATGTTAGTGTGCATGCATATGTACAGTTCGGGGGCATGTACACTGTACGTACGTGTGTGAGCAGGGCTGGAAACAGACACACATATGTGTGTGGGCAACTGTGCAGCACTTTACCAGTCCTTCTTTCTTTCCTTCTTTTATGCTTGAGCGTGCACAATCACACGGGTCAATAGTTTGCAGCTTAAAGCCTCTTACATTTTTGGCTCGGCTGACGCTTTCAGCTGTCTTATTGTATTCACATTTATAATGATGTGCTACTACCAATCCTCCGCAGAATGGGGGTGTGCAGCACTTTAATAGTTCTTCTCCTTCTATTATGCTCAAGTGTGCACCAGCAGATGGAAACACTAGTTCTCAGATTAAAGACTCTGACATTGGTTGCTCAGCCGACATGTTCAGCTGTCTTAATCTGTGCACAATTATAATGATGTGCTGCTATCCATCCTACACAGAATGGGGGTATGCAGCACTTTATCAGTCCCTCTTTCCTCTTTTATGCTTGAGCATGCACCAGCAGACATGAACACTAGTACTCAGCTTAAAGCCTCTGACATTGGTGGCTCTGCTGATACGTTCAGCTATCTTATTCTATGCACAATTATAATGATGTGCTGCTATCCATCCTACACAGAATAGGGGTGTGCAGCACTTTACCAGTCCCACTTTCATCTTTTATACTTGAGCGTGCACCATCAGATGGAACCAAAAGTTCTCAGCTTAAAGCCTCTGACATTGGTGGCTGAGTCGACACATTCAGCTGTCTTATTGTGTGCAAATTTATAATGATATGCTACTACAAATCCTCTGCAGAATGGGGGTGCGCAGCACTTAAATAGTTCCTCTCCTTCTTTTATGCTCGAGCGTGCACCAACAGGCGGAACCATTACTTCTCAGCTTAAAGCCTCTGACATTGGTGGCTCAGCCGACACGTTCAGCTGTCTTATTCTGAGCAAACTTATAATGATGTGCTACTACCCATCATCTGCAGAAGGTGGGTGTGCAGCGCTTTAATAGTTCTTCTCCTTCTTTTATGCTCGAGCATGCACCAGCAGACGGAACCACTACTTCTCAGCTTAAAGCCTCTGACATTGGTGGCTCTGCCGACATGTTCAGCTGTCTTATTCTGTGCACAATTATAATGATGTGCTGCTATCCATCCTACACAGAATGGGGGTGTGCAGCACTTTACCAGTCGTTCTTTCCTCTTTTATGCTTGAACGTGCACAATCAGATGGGACAAATAGTTTGCAGCTTAAAGGCTCTGACATTGGTGGCTCAGCTGACGCGTTCAGCTGTCTTATTGTGTGCACATTTATAATGATGTGCTACTACCCATCCTCTGCAGAATGGGGGTGCGCAGGACTTTAATAGTTCTTCTCCTTTTATGCTTGAGCGTGCACCAGCGGACGGAACCACTACTTCTCAGCTTAAAGCCTCTGACATTGGTGACCCAGCTGACACGTTCAGATGTCTTATTCTGTGCACAATTATAATGATGTGCTACTACCCATCCTCTCCAGAAGGGGAATGTGCAGCACTTTACCAGTCTCTCTTTCCGCTTTTATGCTCAAGAATGCACCAGCAGACGGAAACTCTAGTTTTCAGCTTAAAGCCTCTGACATGGTGGCACTGCCGACACGTTCAGCTGTGTTATTCTGTGCACAATTATAATGATGTGCTGCTATCCATCCTCCGTAGAATGGGGGTGTGCAGCACTTTACCAGCCCCTCTTTCCTCTTTTATGCTTGAGCATGCACCATCAGATGTAACCAATAGTTCTCAGCTTAAAGCCGCTGACATTGGTGGCTCAGTCGACACGTTCAGCTGTCTTATTCTATGCACAATTAAAATGATGTGCTGCTGTCCATCCTACACAGAATGGGGGTGTGCAGCACTTCACCAGTCCTTCTTTCCTCTTTTATGCTTGAGCATGCACAATCATACGGGTCAATAGTTTGCAGCTTAAAGCCTCTTACATTTTTAGCTCAGGTGACGCTTTCAGCTGTCTTATTGTATTCACATTTATAATGATGTGCTACTACCCATCCTCCGCAGAATGGGGGTGCTCAGCACTTTAATAGTTCTTTGCCTTCTATTATGCTCAAGCGTGCACCAGCAGATGGAAACACTAGTTCTCAGCTTAAAGCCTCTAACATTGGTTGCTCAGCCGACACTTCAGCTGTCTTATTCTAATGCACAATTATCATGATGTGCTGCTATCCATCCTTCACAGAATGGGGGACGTGTAGCCCTTTTATAATCCATCTCCTTTTGTGATCGAGCATTAACCATCAGACGAAACCATTAGTTCGCAGCTTAAAGCCTCTGACATTGGTGGCTCAGCCAACACTTTCAGCTGACTGATGTTGCTACAAGGCTGGATTCATGACCCAGCTCTCAACCCTCCTCTTTTCTCAGCATGGACTTGGGACCGGCCATGGTGGAGTTAATAAAAATATTGTATACTGAAATCTTTCCCTCTCAATCTTCTTTGCCATCTCTGTCTATCCCATCCTGCAACACTTTACTAGTCCATTATCTTTTATGCTCGAGTGTGCACTATTATACATGACCACTAGTTCGCAGCTTAAAGACTCTGAAATTGGTGGCTCAGCCAACGCATTCAGCTATCTTATTCTGTTCACAAATATAATGAAATGCTACTATCCATCCTCCGCAGAATGGGGGTGTGCAGCACTTTTATAGGTATATTTCTTTTTTATGCTCGAGCTTGCACCATCAGACAGGACCGCTAGTCTACAGCTTTAGGCCTCTGGCATTGCTGGCTCAGCCTACATGTTTAGTTGTCTTATTCTCTGAACAATTATAATGATGTTCTACTATCGATCCTCCGCAGAATGGGGATGCGCAGCACTTTAATAGTCCTTCTCTTCTTTTATGTTCAAGCGTGCACCATAAGACGGAACCACTACTTCTCAGCTTAAAGCCTCTGACATTGGTGACCCAGCCAACACGTTCAGATGTCTTATTCTGTGCACAATTATAATGATGTGCTACTACCCATCCTCTGCAGAAGGGGAATGTGCAGCACTTTACCAGTCTCTCTTTCCACTTTTATGCTCAAGCATGCACCAGCAGACGGAAACTCTAGTTTTCAGCTTAAAGCCTCTGACATTGGTGGCACTGCCGATACGTTCAGCTGTGTTATTCTGTGCACAATTATAATGATGTGCTGCTATCCATCCTCCGCAGAATGGGGATGTGCAGCACTTTACCAGCCCCTCTTTCCTCTTTTATGCTTGAGCGTGCACCATCAGATGTAACCAATAGTTCTCAGCTTAAAGCCGCTGACATTGGTGGCTCAGTCGACACGTTCAGTTGTCTTATTCTATGCACAATTAAAATGATGTGCTGCTGTCCATCCTACACAGAATGGGGGTGTGCAGCACTTCACCAGTCCTTCTTTCCTCTTTTATGCTTGAGCATGCACAATCATACGGGTCAATAGTTTGCAGCTTAAAGCCTCTTACATTTTTAGCTCAGGTGACGCTTTCAGCTGTCTTATTGTATTCACATTTATAATGATGTGCTACTACCCATCCTCCGCAGAATGGGGGTGCTCAGCACTTTAATAGTTCTTCGCCTTCTATTATGCTCAAGCGTGCACCAGCAGAAGGAAACACTAGTTCTCAGCTTAAAGCCTCTGACATTGGTTGCTCAGCCGACACTTCAGCTGTCTTATACACTTCAGTTGTCTTATTCTAATGCACAATTAACATAATGTGCTGCTATCCATCCTTCACAGAATGGGGGACGTGTAGCCCTTTTATAATCCATCTCCTTTTGTGTTCGAGCATTAACCATCAGACGAAACCATTAGTTCGCAGCTTAAAGCCTCTGACATTGGTGGCTCAGCCAACACTTTCAGCTGACTGATGTTGCTACAAGGCTGGATTCATGACCCAGCTCTCAACCCTCCTCTTTTCTCACCATGGACTTGGGACCGGCCATGGTGGAGTTAATAAAATATTGTATACTGAAATCTTTCCCTCTCAATCTTCTTTGCCATCTCTGTCTATCCCATCCTGCAACACTTTACTAGTCCATTATCTTTTATGCTTGAGTGTGCACTATCATACATGACCACTAGTTCGCAGCTTAAAGACTCTGAAATTGGTGGCTCAGCCAACGCATTCAGCTATCTTATTCTGTTCACAAATATAATGAAATGCTACTATCCATCCTCCGCAGAATGGGGGTGTGCAGCATTTTTATAGGTATATTTCTTTTTTATGCTCGAGCTTGCACCATCAGACAGGACCGCTAGTCTACAGCTTTAGGCCTCTGGCATTGCTAGCTCAGCCTACATGTTTAGTTGTCTTATTCTCTGAACAATTATAATGATGTTCTACTATCCATCCTCCGCAGAATGGGGGTGCGCAGCACTTTAATAGTCCTTCTCTTCTTTTATGTTCGAGCGTGCACCATAAGACGGAACCACTAGTTTGCAGCTTAAAGCCTCTGACATTCGTGGCTCAGCCGACATGTTCAGATGTCTTATTCTGTGCACAATTATAATGATGGGCTACTATCCATCCTCTGCAGAAGGGGGGTGTGCAGCACTTTTATAGTCCCCTTTTATGCTTGAGCGTGCACCAGCAGACGCAACCACTACTTCTCAGCTTAAAGCCTCTGACATTGGTGGCTCAGCCGACACATTCAGATGTCTTATTCTGTGCACAGTTATAATGATGTGCTACTACCCATCATCTGCAGAAGGGGGGTGTGCAGCACTTTAATAGTCCTTCTCCTTTTATGCTCGAGCGTGCACCAGCAGATGGAACCACTACTTCTCAGCTTAAAGCCTCTGACATTGGTGGCTCAGCCTACATGTTCAGCTGTCTTATTCTGTGCACAATTATAATGATGTGCTACTATCCATCCTCCGCAGAATGGGGGTGCGCAGCACTTTAATAGTCCTCCTTTTATGTTCGAGCGTGCACCATAAGACGGAACCAATAGTTCTCAGCTTAAAGCCTCTGACATTGGTGTCTCAGTCAACACGTTCAGCTGTCTTATTCTGTGCACTATTATAATGATGTACTGCTATCCATCCTACACAGAATGGGGGTGTGCAGCAGTTTACCAGTCCTTCTTTCCTCTTTTATGCTTGAGCGTGCACAATCAGACGGGACCAATAGTTTGCTGCCTTAAGGCTCTAACACTGGTGGCTCAGCTGACGCGTTCAACTATTTTATTGTGTGCACATTTATAATGATGTGCTACTACCCATCCTCTGCAGAATGGGGGTGCGCAGGACTTTAATAGTTCTACTTCTTTTATCCTCGAGCGTGCACCAGCAGACGGAACCACTACTTCTCAGCTTAAAGCCTCTGACATTTGTGGCCCAGCCAACGCGTTCAGATGTCTTATTCTGTGCACAATTATAATGATGTGCTACTACCCATCCTCTGCAGAAGGGGAATGTGCAGTACTTTACCCGTCTCTCTTTCCTCTTTTATGCTCAAGCCTGCATCAGCAGACGGAAACATTAGTTCTCAGCTTAAAGCCTCTGACATTGGTGGCTCTGCCGACACGCTCAGCTGTCTTGTTCTGTGCACAATTATAATGATGTGCTACTGCCCATCCTCTGCAGAAGGGGATGTACAGCACTTTTATGCTCGAGCGTGCAGAATCAGAGAGAACCACTAGTTCGCAGCTTAAAGCTGCTGACATAGGTGGCTCAGCTGACACGTTCAGCTGTGCTATTCTGTGCACAATTATAATGCTGTGCTGCTATCCACCCTAAGCAGAATGGGGGTGTGCAGCACTTTACCAGTCCCTCTTACCTCTTTTATGCTTGAGCATGCACCATCCGATAGAAACAATAGTTCTCAGCTTAAAGCCTCTGACATTGGTGGCTCAGTTGACACGTTCAGCTGTCTTATTCTATGCACAATTATAATGATGTGCTGCTATCCATCCTACACAGAATGGGGGTGTGCAGCACTTTACCAGTCCTTCTTTCCTCTTTTATGCTTGTGCATGCACCATCGAATGGAACCAATAGTTTGCAGCTTAAAGCCTCTGACATTGGTTGCTCAGCCGACACGTCTAGCTGTCTTATTCTGTGCACAATTATATTGATGGGCTGCTATCCCTAATATGCAGAATAGGGGTGTACAGCACTTTACCAGTCCCACATTCCTATTTTATGCTTGAGCGTACCCAAACGGGACCAATAGTTTGCAGCTTAAAGCCTCTGACATTGGTGGCTCAGCCGACACGTTCATTTGTCTTATTCTGTGCAAAATTATAATTATGTGCTACTATCCATTCTCCGAAGAATGGGGGGTGCGCAGGACGTTATTAGTCCTTCTCCTTTTATGCTCGAGCGTGCACCAGCAGACGGAACCACTAGTTTGCAGCTTAAAGCTTCTGACATTGGTGGCTCAGTCAACACGTTCAGCTGTCATATTCTGTGCACAACTATAATGATGTCCTACTACCCATCCTCCGCAAAATGGGGGTGCGCAGACCTTTAATAGTACTTTTTCTTTCATGCTCGAGCATACACCGGCAGATGGAACCACTAGATCTCAGCTTAAAGCCTCTGACATTGGTGGCTCTGCCGAAGCGTTCAGCTGTCTTATTCGCTGCACAATTATAATGATGTGCTACTACCCATCCTCTGCAGAATGGGGGTGTGCAGCACTTTAATAGTCCTTCTCCTATTATGCTCGAGCGTGCACCATCAGACAGAACCTCTAGTTTGCAGCTTAAAGCCTCTGACATTAGCAGCTCTGCTGACATGTTCAGATGTCTTATTCTGTGCACAATTATAATGATGTGCTACTATCCATCCTCTGCAGAAGGGGCGTGTGCAGCACTTTTATAGTCCTCCTTTTATGCTTGAGCTTGCACCAGCAGACGGAACCACTACTTCCCAGCTTAAAGCCTCTGGCATTGGTAGCTCACCCGACACGTTCAGCTGTCTTATTCTGTGCACAATTATAATGATGTGCTATTACCCATCCTCTGCAGAAGGGGGGTGTGCAACACTTTATTAGTCCTCCTTTTTTGCTCGAACCTTCAGCATCAGACAAAACCACTAGTTCACAGCTTAAAGCCACTGACATTGGTGGCTCAGCCGACATATTTAGCTGTCTTATTCTGTACACAATTATAATGATGTGCTACTACCCATCCTCCGCAGAATGGGGGTGCGCAGCACTTTAATCGTTCTTCTCATTCTTTTATGCTCGAGTGTGCACCATCAGACGTAACCACTACTTCTCAGCTTAAAGCCTCTGACATTGGTGGCTCAGCCAACATGTTCAGCTGTCTTATTCTGTGCACAATTATAATGATGTGCTGCTATCCATCCTACACAGAATGGGGGTGTGCAGCACTTTACCAGTCGCTCTTTCCTTTTTTATGCTTGAGCGTGCACCATCAGATGGAACCAATAGTTCTCAGCTTAAAGCCTCTGACAATGGTGGCTCAGTCGACACATTCAGCTGTCTTATTCTGTGCACTATTATAATGATGTGCTGTTATCCATCCTACACAGAATGGGGGTGTGTAGTACTTTACCAGTCCTTCTTTCCTTTTTTATGCATGAGCGTGCACAATCAGAGGAGACCAAGAGTTTGCAGCTTAAAAGCTCTGACATTGGTGGCTCAGCTGACGCGTTCAGCTGTCTTATTGTGTGCACATTTATAAAGGTGTGCTACTACCCATCCTCTGCAGAATGGGGGTGCGCAGGACTTTAATAGTTCTCCTTTCATGCTCGAGCGTGCTCCAGCAGACGGTACCACTACTTCTCAGCTTAAAGCCTCTGACATTGGTGGCCCAGCTGACACGTTCAGATGTCTTATTCTGTGCACAATTATATGATGTGCTGCTATCCATTCTACGCAGAATGGGGGTGTGCAGCACTTTACCAGTCTCTCTTTCCTCTTTTATGCTCAAGCATGCACCACCAGACGGAACCACTACTTCTCAGCTTAAAGCCTCTGACATTGGTGGCTCTGCCGACACGTTCAGCAGTCTTATTCTGTGCACAATTCTAATGATGTGCTACTACCCATCCTCTGCAGAAGGGGGTGTGCAGCACTTTTATAGTCCTCCTTTTATGCTCGAGCGTGCACCATCAGACAGAACCACTAGTTTGCAGCTTAAAGCCGCTGATATGGGTGGCTCAGATGACACGTTCAGCTGTGTTATTCTGTGCACAATTATAATGATGTGCTGCTATTCATCTTCCGCAGAATGGGGGTGTGCAGCACTTTACCAGTCCCTCTTTCCTCTTTTATGATTGAGCGTGCACCATCAGATGGAACCAATAGTTCTCAGCTTAACCACTTCAGCCCCGGACGGTTTTGCAGCTTTAGGACCAGAGCACTTTTTGCGATTCGGCACTGCGTCGCTTTAACTGACAATTGCGCGGTCGTGCGACGTTGTACCCAAACAAAATTTGCGTCCTTTTTTTCCCACAAATAGAGCTTTCTTTTGGTGGTATTTGATCGCCTCTGCGTCATTTCTGATCGCCGCTATAAACAAAAGAAGAGCGACCATTTTCCAAAAAAACCCAAATTTGTTACTCTTTGCTAAAATTCAAATCCAAAAAAAAAATATAAAAAAACATTTTTTTTCACCGTTTTTGGCCGATATATATTCTTCCTCATATTTGCGATAAAAAAAATTGCAATCGGCGTTTATTGATTGGTTTGCGCAAAAGTGGCCGCGTTTACGGATGATGAGAATTCATTTCTGGGGTTTTTATTTTTTTTTTATTTTTTACTAGTAATGGCGGCGATATGCGATTTTTAGCGGTACTGCGATATTTCAGCGGACATGTCGGACATTTTTGACACATTTTTGGGATTAATGACATTTATTCAGCGATCAGAAATTTAAATGTCCACTGATTACTGTGTAAATGTCATTGGCAGTGAAGGGGTTAACCTGGGGGGGGAGCTAGGGGTTAACTGTGTTCCCTTGGTGTGTTCTTACTGTGGGGGGGTTGGGCTAACATGGGCATGAGAGATCTAACTGATCCCAGTGACAGGGATCAGTAGATCACCCATGCCCCACTGACAGGGCGGGGAACCGCCGTGTTTACATCGGCGGTTCCCCTTCTTTTCCCTGTAGCCGCTCATCGCGGCTCGCCGGCGGACATCGGGTCCGCCCGAGCCGCGGGCACACTCCTCGGGAGTGCGGCGGGTGCGCGCGCGCCGCCGGCGGCGCGCGCGCGCCCCCTGGTGGCCAAAATGCGAATCGCCGTATATTTACGGCGATTCGCGCCCAGCTCCCCGACTGCCGCCGTGAATACACGGCGCGCGGTCGGGAAGCAGTTAAAGCCTCTGACATTGGTGGCTCAGTCGACACGTTCAGCTGTCTAATTCTATGCACAATTATAATGATGGACTGCTATTTATCCTACACAGAATGGGGATGTGCAGCACTATACCAGTCCTTCTTTCCTCTTTTATGCTTGAGCGTGCACAATCATACGCGTCAATAGTTTGCAGCTTAAAGCTCTTATATTTTTGGCTCAGCAAACGCTTTCAGCTGTCTTATTGATTTCACATTTATAATGATGTGCTACTATCCATCCTCCGCAGAATGGGGGTGCGCAGCACTTTAATAGTTCTTCTCCTTCTATTATGCTCAAGCGTGCACCAGCAGATGGAAACACTAGTTCTCAGCTTAAAACCTCTGGCATTGGTTGCTCAGCCGACACGTTTAGCTGTCTTATTCTTTGCACAATTATCATGATGTGCTGCTATCCATCCATCGCAGGATGAGGGATGTGTAGCCCTTTTATAATCCATCTCCTTTTGTGTTCGAGCATTAACCATCAGACAAAGCCATTTGTTCGCAGCTTAAAGCCTCTGACATTGGTGGCTCAGCAGACATGTTTAGCTGTCTTATTCTCTGAACAATTACAATGATGTGCTACTATCCATCCTCCTCAGAATGGGGGTGCGCAGCACTTTAATAGTCCTTTTCCTTTTTTTATGTTTGAGCGTGCACTATCAGATGGAAACAATAGTTCTCAGCTTTAAGCCTCTGACATTGGTGGCTCAGTCGACACGTTCAGCTGTCTTATTCTATGCACAATTATAATGATGTGCTGCTATCCATCCTACACAGAATGGGGGTGTGCAGCCCTTTACCAGTCCTTCTTTCCTCTTTTATTCTTGAACGTGCACAATTATACGGGTCAATAGTTTGCAGCTTAAAGCCTCTTACATTTTTGGCTCAGCTGATGCTTTCAGCTGTCTTATTGTATTCACATTTATAATGATGTGCTACTACCCATCCTCTGCAGAATGGGGGTGTGCAGCACTTTAATAGTTCTCCTTCTATTATGCTCAACCGTGCACCAGCAGATGGAAACACTAGTTCTCAGCTTAAAGCCTCTGACATTGGTGGCTCAGCCGACATATTCATCTGTCTTATTCTGTGCACAATTATAATGATGTGCCGCTATCCATCCTACACAGAATGGGGGTGTGCAGCACTTTACCAGTCCCTCTTTCCTCTTTTATGCTTGAGCGTACACATCAGATGGAACCAATAGTTCTCAGCTCTAAGCCTCTGACATTGGTGGCTAAGTCGACATGTTCAGCTGTCTTATTGTGTGCACATTTATAATGATGTGCTACTACCCATCCTCCACAGAATAGGGGTGCATAGCACTTTATTTGTTCTTCTCCTTTTATGCTAGAGCGTGCACCAGCAGACGGAACCACTACTTCTCAGCTTAAAGCCTCTGATATTGGTGGCTCAGTCGACACGTTCAGCTGTCTTTTTCTATGCACAATTATAATGATGTGCTGCTATCCATCCTACACAGAATGGGGGTGTGCAGCACTTAACCAGTCCCTCTTTTTTTTTTATACTTGAGCGTGCACCATCATATGGAACCAATAGTTTGCAGCTTAAAGACTCTGACATTGGTGGCTCAGCCGACATGTTCAGCTGTCTTATTCTGTTCACAATTATGATGTGCTACTATCCATCATCTGCAGAAGGGGGGTGTGCAGCACTTTAATAGTTCTTTTCCTTCTTTTATACTTGAGCGTGCACCAGCAGACGGAACCACTACTTCTCAGCTTAAAGCCTCTAACATTGGTGGCTCAGCCGACATGTTCAGCTGTCGTATACTGAACACAATTATATGATGTGCTGCTATCCATTCTACACAGAATGGGGTTGTGCAGCACTTTACCAGTCTCTCTTTCCTCTTTTATGCTTGAGCGTGCACCATCAGATGGAACCAATAGTTCTCAGCTTAAAACCTCTGACATTGGTGGCTCAGTCGACACGTTCAGCTGTCTTATTCTGTGCACTATTATAATGATGTGCTGCTATCCATCCTACACAGAATGTTGGTGTGCCGCACTTTACCAGTTCTTCTTTCCTCTTTTATGCTTGAGCGTGCACAATCAGACAGGACCAATAGTTTGCAGCTTAAAGACTCTGACATTGGTGGCTCAGCCGATATGTTCAGCTGTCTTATACTGTGCACAATTATATGATGTGCTGCTATCCATTCTACACAGAATGGGGTTGTGCCGCACTTTACCAGTCTCTCTTTCCTCTTTTATGCTCAAGCATGCACCAGCAGACGGAACCACTAGTTCTCAGCTTAAAGTTTCTGAAATTGGTGGCTCTGCCGACACGTTCAGCTGTCTTATTCTGTGCACAATTATAAGGATGTGTTACTACCCATCCTCTGCAGAAGGGGGGTGTGCAGCACTTTTATAGTCCTCCTTTTATGCTCGAGCGTGCACAATCAGATCGAACCACTAGTTCGCAGCTTAAAGCCACTGTCATTGGTGGCTCAGCCGACATATTCAGCTGTCTTATTCTGTGCACAATTATAATGATGTGCTGCTATCCATCCTACACAGAATGGGGGTGTGCAGCACTTTACCATTCCCTCTTTCATGCTTGAGCGTGCACCATAAGATGGAACCAATAGTTCTCAGCTTAAAGTCTCTGACATTGGTGGCTCAGTTGACACGTTCAGCTGTCTTATTGTGTGCACATTTATAATGATCTGCTACTACCCATCCTCCACAGAATAGGGGTGTGCAGCACTTTATTCGTTCTTCTCCTTCTTTTATGCTTTAGCGTGCACCAGCAGACAGAACCACTACTTCTCAGCTTAAAGCCTCTGACATTGGTGGCTCAGCCGACACGTTCAGCTGTCTTATTCTGTGCACAATTATAATGATGTGCTACTATCCATCCTCTGCAGAATGGGGGTGTGCAGCACTTTGCCAGTCTCTCTTTCCTCTTTTATGCTTGAGCGTGCACCATCAGATGGAACCAATAGTTCTCAGCTTAAAGCCTCTGACATTGGTGGCTCAGTTGACATGATAACCAAGGTAGACTACCACGTGCGAGTTCGTATTTTCTCCTTTCTCTCTGACCGTTTCACGACGTG
>BLSH010357311.1:131663-145974 GCA_018402905.1 Glandirana rugosa | reverse complement strand
ACTACTATCCATCCTCTGCAGAAGGGGGGTGTGCAGTACTTTTATAGTCCTTTTATGCTTGAGCATGCACCAGCAGACGGAACGACTACTTCTCAGCCCAAAGCCTCTGATATTGGTGGCTCAGCCGACACGTTCAGCTGTCTTCTTCTGTGCACAATTATAATGATGTGCTACTACCCATCATCTGCAGAAGGGGGGTGTGCAGCACTTTAATAGTTTGTCTCCTTCTTTTATGCTAGAGCGTTCACCAGCAGATGGAACCACTACTTCTCAGCTGAAAGCCTCTGACATTGGTGGCTCAGCCGACATGTTCAGCTGTCTTATTCTGTGCACAATTATAAGGATGTGCTGCTATCCATCCTACACAGAATGGGGGTGTGCAGCACTTTACCAGTCCTTCTTTCCTCTTTTATGCTTAAGCGTACACAATCAGACGGGAGCAATAGTTTGCAGCTTAAAGGCTCTGACATTGGTGGCTCAGCTGACGTGTTCAGCTGTCTTATTGTGTGCACATTTATAATGATGTGCTACTACCCATCCTCTGCAGAATGGGGGTGCACAGGACTTTAATAGTTGTTTTCCTTCTTTTATGCTCAAGCGTGCCCCAGTAGACGGAACCACTACTTCTTGGCTTAAAGCCTCAGACAATGGTGGCTCAGCTGACATGTTTGGTTGTCTTATTTTGGGCACAATTATAGGATGTACTGCTATCCATTCTATGCAGAATGGGGATGTGCAGCACTTTACCAGTTTCTGTCCTCTTTTATGCTCAAGCATGCACCACCAGATGGAACCACTAGTTCGCAGCTGAAAGCCGCTGACATTGGTGGCTCAGCTGACACGTCAGCTGTGTTATTCTGTGCACAATTATAATGATGTGCTGCTATCCATCCTCCGCAGAATGGGGGTGTGCAGCACTTTTATAGTCCTCCTTTTATGCTTGAGTGTGCACCATCAGACAGAACCACTAGTTCGCAGCTTAAAGCCGCTGACATTGGTGGCTCAGCTGACACATTCAGCTGTCTTATTCTATGCACAATTATAATCATGTGCTGCTTTCCATCCTACACAGAATGGGGGTGTGCAGCACTTTAATAGTTATTCTATTATGCTCAACTGTGCACCAGCAGATGGAAACAGGCTTTAGTGGCTTAGTCAAAACATTTCGCAGTCATATTCTGTGCACAATTCTAATGATGTGCTAGTACCCATCCTCCGCAGAATGGGGGTGCGCAGACCTTTAATAGTACTTCTTTTATGCTCGAGCGTGCTCCAGCAGCCGGAACCACTAGTTCTCAACTTAAAGCCTCTTACATTGGTGGCTCAGCCGACACATTCAACTGTCTTATTCTGTGCACAATTATCATGATGTGCAGCTGTCCATCCTACACAGAATGGGGGGTGTGTAGCCCTTTTATAATCCATCTCCTTCTTTTGTGTTCGAGCATTAACCATCAGACAAAACCATTAGTTTGCAGCTTAAAGCCTCTGACATTGGTGGCTTAGTCGACACATTTCGCAGTCATGTTCTGTGTTATAATGATGTGCTAGTATCCATCCTCCGCAGAATGGGGGTGCGCAGACCATCAATAGTACTTTTATGCTCAAGCATGCACCAGCAGCTGAAACCACTAGGTCTCAGCTTAAAGCCTCTGACATTGGTGGTTCTGCCGACACATTCAGCTGTCTTATTCTGTGCGCAATAATAATGATGTGCTACTACCCTTCCTATGATGATTAGGGGTGTGCAGCACTTTAATAGTCCTTCTCCTTTTATGCTCGAGTGTACACCATCAGACATAACCACTAGTTCGCACCTTAAAGCCTCTGACATTGGTGGCTCTGCCAACACGTTCAGCTTTGTTATTCTGTGCACAATTATAATGATGTGCTACTACCCATCCTCTGCAGAAGTGGGTGTGCAGCACTTTAATAGTCCTCCTTTTATGCTCGAGCATACACCATCAGACAGAATCACTATTTCACAGGTTAAATCCTCTGACATTGGTGGCTCAGCCGACATGTTCCGCTGTCTTATTTTGTGCACAATTATAATGATGTGCTGCTATCCATCCTACAGAGAATGGGGGTGTGCAGCACTTTACCAGTCCCTCTTTCCTCTTTTATGCTTGAGCGTGCACCATCAGATGGAACCAATAGTTCTCAGCTTAAAGCCTCTGACATTGGTGGCTCAGTCGACACATTCAGCTGTCTTATTCTATGCACAATTATAATGACGTGCAGCTATCCATCCTACACAGAATGGGGGTGTGCAGTACTTTACCGGTCCTTCTTTCCTCTTTTATGCTTGAGTGTGCACAATCATAGGCGTCAATAGTTTGCAGCTTAAAGCCTCTGATATTTTTGGCTCAGGTGACGCTTTCAGCTGTCTTATTGTATTCACATTTATAATGATGTGCTACTACCCATCCTCCGCAGAATGCGGGTGCGCAGCACTTTAATAGTTCTCCTATTATGCTCAAGCGTGCATCAGCAGATGGAAACACTAGTTCTCAGCTTAAAGCCTCTGACATTGGTTGCTCATCTGACTCATTCAGCTGTATTATTCTGTGCACAATTATCATGATGTGCTGCTATCCATCCTTCGTAGAATGGGGGATGTGTAGCCCTTTTATAATCCATCACCTTTTGTGTTCGAGCATTAACATCAGACGAAACCATTAGTTCGCAGCTTAAAGCCTCTGACATTGGTGGCTCAGCCAACACTTTCAGCTGGCTGATGTTGCTACAAGGCTGGATTCACGACCCAGCTCTCAACCCTCCTCCTTTCTTAGCACGGACTTCGGACCTGCCATGGTGCAGAAAATAAAAATATCATATACTGAAAATCATTCCCTCTCGATCTTCTTTGCCATCTCTGTCTGTCCCATCCTGCAAAACTTTACTGGTCCATTATCTTATATGCTCGAGCGTGCACTATCATACAGGACCACTAGTTCGCAGCCTAAAGATTCTGACATTGGTGGCTCAGCCAACGCATTCAACTATCTTATTCTGTGCACAAATATAATGAAATGCTACTATCCATCCTCCGCAGAATGGGGGTGTGTAGCACTTTTATAGGTAATTTTCTTCTTTTATGCTCAAGCTTGCACCATCAGACAGGACAGCTAGTCCACAGCTTTAAGCCTCTGTCATTGGTGGCTTAGCCGACATGTTTAGCTGTCTTATTCTCTAAACAATTATAATGATGTGCTACTATCCTTCCTCCGCAGAATGGGGGTGCGTAGCACTTTAATAGTCCTTCTCCTTTTATGTTCGAGCGTGCACCATAAGACGGAACCACTTGTTTCAAGCTTAAAGCCTCTGACATTGGTGGCTCAGCCGACATGTTCCGCTGTCTTATTCTGTGTACAATTATATTGATGTGCTAAAATCCATCCTCCGCAGAATGGTGGTGCACAGCACGTTATTAGTCCTTCTCCTTCTTTTATGCTCGAGCGTGCACCAGCAGACGGAACCTCTAGTTCGCAGCTTAAAGCCTCTGACATTGGTGGCTCAGTCAACACGTTCAGCTGTCATATTCTGTGCACAATTATAATGATGTCCTACTACCTATCCTCTGCAGAATGGGGGTGCGCAGACCTTTAATAGTACTTCTTCATTTATGCTCGAGCGTGCATCAGCAGATGGAAGGACTAGATCACATCTTAAAGCCTCTGACATTGGTGGCTCAGCCAACACATTCAGCTGGCTGATGTTGCTACAAGGCTGGATTCATGACCCAGCTCTCAACCCTTCTCCTTTCTCAGCACGGACTTGGGAACGGCCATGGTGGATTTAATAAAAATATCATATACTGAGAATCATTCCCTCTCAATCTTCTTTGCCGTCTCTGTCTATCCCATCTTGCAACACTTTACTAGTACATTATCTTTTATGCTCGAGCGTGCACTATCATACAGGACCACTAGTTCAAAACTTAAAGAATCTGACATTGGTGGCTCAGCCAACGCATTCAGCTATCTTATTCTGTGCACAAATATAATGAAATGATACTATCCATCCTCTGCAGAATGGGGGTGTGCAGCACTTTTATAGATAATTTTCTTTTTTTATGCTCGAGCTTGCGCCATCAGACAGGACCGCTAGTCCACAGCTTTAAGCCCCTGGCATTGGTGGCTCAGCCTACATGTTTAGCTGTCTTATTCTCTGAACAATTATAATGATGTGCTACTATCCATCCTCCGCAGAATGGGGGTGCGCAGCACTTTAATAGTCCTTCTCCTTCTTTTATGTTCGAGTGTGCACCATAAGACAGAACGACTAGTTTGCAGCTTAAAGCCTCTGACATTGGTGGCTCAGCCGACACATTCAGATGTCTTATTCTGTGCACAATTATAATGATGTGCTACTATCCATCTTCTGCAGAATGGGGGTGTGCAGCACCTTTATAGTGCCCTTTTATGCTTGAGCGTGCACCAGCAGACGGAACCACTACTTCTTAGCTTAAAGCCTCTAACATTGGTGGCTCGGCCGACACGTTCAGCTGTCTTATTCTGTGCACAGTTATAATGATGTGCTACTACCCATCCTCTGCAGAAGGGAGTTGTGCAGCACTTTAATAGTCCTTCTCCTTTTATGCTCGAGCGTGCACCATCAGACAGAACCACTAATTACCAGCTTAAAGCCTCTGGCATTAGTGGCTCAGCTGACACGTTCAGCTGTCTTATTGTGTGCACAATTATAATGATGTGCTACTACCCATCCTCTGCAGAAAGGGGGTGTGCAACACTTTATTAGTCCTCGTTTTATGCTCGAATGTTCACCATCAGACAGAACCACTATTTCGCAGCTTAAAGCTTCTGTCATTGGTGGCTCAGCCGCCATGTTCAGGTGTCTTATTCTGTGCACAATTATAATGATGTGCTGCTATCCATTCTACACAGTCCCTCTTTCCTTTTTTATGCTTGAGCGTGCAGCATCAGATGGAACCAAAAGTTCTCAGCTTAAAGCCTCTGACATTGGTGGCTCAGTCGACAAGTTCAGCTGTCTTATTGTGTTCACATTTATAATGATGTGCTACTACCCATCCTCTGCAGAATGGGGGTGCGCAGCACTTTAATAGTTCCTCTCCTTCTTTTATGCTCGAGCGTGCACCAGTAGACAGAATCACTACTTCTCAGCTTAAAGCCTCTGACATTGGTGGCTCAGCCGACACGTTCAGCTGTCTTATTCTGTGCACAATTATAATGATGTGCTGCTACCCATGATCTGCAGAAGGGGGGTGTGTAGCACTTTAATAGTTCTTCTCCTTCTTTTATGCTCGAGCGAGCACCAGCAGACGGAACCACGACATATTCAGCTGTCTTATTCTGTGCACAATTATAATGATGTGCTGCTATCCATCCTACACAGAATGGGGGTGTGCAGCACTTTACCAGTCCTTCTTTCCTCTTTTATGCTTGAGCGTGCACAATCATACGGGTCAATAGTTTGCAGCTTAAAGCCTCGTACATCTTTGGCTCAGCTGACGCTTTCAGCTGTCTTACTGTATTCACATTCATAATGATGTTCTGCTATCCATCCTACACAGAACAGGGGTGTGCAGCACTTTACCAGTCCCTCTTTCCTCTTTTATGCTTGAGCGTGCACAATCATACGAGCCAATAGTTTGCAGCTTACAGCCTCTTACAATTTTGGCTCAGCTGTCTTACTGTATTCACATTCATAATGATGTTCTGCTATCCATCCTACACAGAATGGGGGTGTGCAGCACTTTACCAGTCCCTCTTTCCTCTTTTATGCTTGAGCGTGCACCATCAGATGAAACCAATAGTTCTCAGCTTAAAGCCACTGACATTGGTGGCTCAGTCGACACCTTCAGCTGTCTTATTCTATGCACACTTATAATGATGTGCTGCTTTCCATCCTACACCGAATGGGGGTGTGCAGCACTTTACCAGTCCTTCTTCCCTCTTTTATGCTTGAGCGTGCACAATCATATGGGTCAATATTTTGCAGCTTAAAGCCTCTTACATTTTTGGCTCAGCTGACGCTTTCAGCTGTCTTATTGTATTCACATTTATAATGATGTGCTACTACCCAATCTTCCGCAGAATGGGGGTGTGCAGCACTTTAATAGTTCTTCTCCTATTATGCTCAAGCGTGCACCAGCAGATGGAAACACTAGTTCTCAGCTTAAAGCCTCTGACATTGGTTGCTCAGCTGACACTTCAGCTGTCTTATTCTGATGCACAATTTTCATGATGTGCTGCTATCCATCCTTCGCAGAATGGGGGATGTGTAGCCCTTTTGTAATCCTTCTCCTTTTGTGTTTGAGCATTAACCAACAGACAAAACCATTAGTTTGCAGCTTAAAGCTTCTGACATTGGTGGCTCAGCCAACACTTTCAGCTGGCTGATGTTGCTACAAGGCTGGATTCATTACCCAGCTCTCAACCCTCCTCCTTTCTCAGCACGGACTTGGGACCGGGCATGGTGGAGTTAATAAAAATATTGTATACTGAAAATCATTCCCTCTCGATCTTCTTTGCCATCTCTGTCTATCTCATCCTGCAACACTTTACTAGTCAATTATCTTTTATGCTTGAGTGTGCACTGTCATACAGGACCACTAGTTCGCAGCTTAAAGACTCTGACATTGGTGGCTCAGCCAACGCATTCGGCTATCTTATTCTGTGCACTAATATAATGAAATGCTACTATTCATCCTCCACAGAATGGGGGTGTGCAGCACTTTTATAGGTAATTTTCTTTTTTTATGCTCGAGCTTGCACCATCAGACAGGACCGCTAGTCTACAGCTTTTAAGCCTCTGGCATTGGTGGCTAAGCCTACCTGTTTAGTTGTCTTATTCTCTGAACAATTATAATGATGTGCTACTATCCATTCTCCGCAGAATAGGGGTGTGCAGCACTTTAATAGTTCCTCTCCTTCTTTTATGCTCGAGCGTGCACCAGCAGACGGAACTACTACTTCTCAGCTTAAAGCCTCTGACATTGGTGTCTCAGCCGACATGTTCAGCTGTCTTATTCTGTGAACAATTATAATCATGTGCTACTATCCATCCTCCGCAGAATGGGGGTGCGCAGAACTTTAATAGTCCTTTTCCTTCTTTTATGTTCGAGCGTGCACCTTAAGACGGAACCACTAGTTTGCAGCTTAAAGTCTCTGACATTGGTGGCTCAGCGGACACGTTCAGATGTCTTATTCTGTGCACAATTATAATGATGTGCTACTATCCATCCTCTGGAGAAGGGGGGGTGTGCAGCACTTTTATAGTCCCCTTTTATGCTTGAGCGTGCACCAGCAGACCGAACCACTACTTCTCAGCTTAAAGCCTCTGACATTAGTGGCTCAGCCGAAACGTTCAGGTGTCTTATTCTGTGCACAATTAAAATGGTGTACCCATCCTCTGCAGAAGGGGGGTGTGCAACACTTTATTAGTCCTCCTTTTATGCTCGAACGTTCACCATCAGGCAGAACCACTAGTTCGCAGCTTAAAGCCTCTGACATTGGTGGCTCAGCCAACATGTTCAGCTGTCTTATTCTGTGCACAATTATAATAATGTGCTGCTATCCATCCTACACAGAATGGGGGTGTGCAGTAATTTATCAGTCCCTCTTTCCCTTTTTATGCTTCAGCGAGCACCATCAGATTGAACCAAAAGTTCTCAGCTTAAAGCCTCTGACATTGGTGGCTCAGTCGACACGTACAGCTGTCTTATTATGTGCACGTTTATCATGATGTGCTACTACCCATCCTCCGCAGAATGGAAGTGTGCAGCACTTTAATAGTTCCTCTCCTTCTTTTATGCTCGAGCGTGCACCAGCAGACGGTACCACTACTTCTCAGCTTAAAGCCTCTGGCATTAGTGGCTCAGCCGACACGTTCAGCTGTCTTATTCTGTGCACAATTATAATCATGTGCTACTACCCATCATCTGCAGAAGGGGGGTTTGCAGCACTTAAATAGTTCTTATTCTTCTTTTATGCTCGAGCATGCACCATCAGATGGAACCAATAGTAATTAGCTTAAAGCCTCTGATATTGGTGGCTCAGTTGACACGTTCAGCTGTCTTATTCTGTGCACTATTATAATGATGTGCTACTACCCATTTTCTGCAGAATGGGGGTGTGCAGCACTTTACCAGTCCTTCTTTCCTCTTTTCTGCTTGAGTGTGCACAATCAGAAGGGACCAATAATTTGCAGCTTAAAGGTTCTGACATTGGTTGCTTAGCCGACATGTTCAGATGTCTTATTCTGTGCACAATTATAATGATGTGCTACTTCCCATCCTCTGCAGATGGGGGGTGTGCAGCACTTTAATAGTCCTTCTCCTTTTATGCCCGAGCGTGCACCATCAGACAGAACCACTAATTACCAGCTTAAAGTCTCTGACATTGGTGGCTCAGCCGACACATTCAGCCGTCTTATTGTGTGCACATTTATAATGATATGCTACTACCCATCATATTCAGAAGGGGGTGTGCAGCACTTAAATAGTTCTTCTCCTTCTTTTATGCTCGAGGGTGCACCAGCAGACGGAACCACTACTTCTCAGCTTAAAGCCTCTGAATTTGGTGGCTCAGCCGACACGTTCAGCTGTCTTATTCTGTGCAAAGTCATAATGATGTGCTACTACCCATCTTCCGCAGAATGGGGTTGCGCAGCACTTTAATAGTTCCTCTCCTTCTTTTATGCTCGAGCGTGCACTAGCAGTCGGAACAACTACTTCTCATCTTAAAGCCTCTGACATTGGTGGCTCTGCCGACATGTTCAGCTGTCTTATTCTGTGCACAATTATAATGATGTGCTACTACCCATCCTCTGCAGAAGGAGGGTGTGCAACATTTTATTACTCCTCCTTTTATGCTCGAACATTCACCATCAGACAGAACCACAAGTTTGCAGCTTGAAGCCTCTGACATTGGTGGCTCAGCCGACATGTTCAGCTGTCTTATTGTGTGCACATTTATAATGATGTGCTACTACCCATCCTCCGCAGAATAGGGGTGCGCAGCACTTTAATAGTTCCTCTCCTTCTTTTATGCTCGAGCTTGCACCAGCAGACGGAACTACTACTTCTCAGCTTAAAGCCTCTGACATTGGTGGCTCAGCCGACACGTTCAGCTGTCTTATTCTGTGAACAATTTTAATCATGTGCTACTACCCATCATCTGCAGAATGGGGGTGTGCAGCACTTTAATAGTTCTTCTCCTTCTTTTATGCTCGAGCGTGCACCAGCAGATGGAACCACTACTTCTCAGCTTAAAGCCTCTGACATTGGTGGCCCAGCCGACACATTCAGCTGTCTTATTGTGTGCACATTTATAATGATGTGCTACTACCCATCCTCCGCAGAATGGGGCTGCACAGCACTTTAATAGTTCCTCTCCTTCTTTTATGCTCGAGCGTGCACTAGCAGACGGAGCAACTACTTCTCATCTTAAAGCTTCTGACATTGGTGGCTCAGCCGACACGTTCAGCTGTCTTATTCTGTGCACAATTATAATCATGTGCTACTATCCATCATATGCAGAAGGGGGGTGTGCAGCACTTAAATAGTTCTTCTCCTTCTTTTATGCTCGAGCGTGCACTAGCAGACGGAACAACTACTTCTCATCTTAAAGCCTCTCACATTGGTGGCTCTGCCGACATGTTCAGCTGTCTTATTGTGTGCACATTTATAATGATGTGCTACTACCCATCCTCCGCAGAACGGGGGTGTGCAGCACTTTAATAGTTCCTCTCCTTCTTTTATGCTCGAGCATGCACCAGCAGACCGAAACCACTACTTCTCAGCTTAAATCCTCTGACATTGGTGGCTCAGCCGACACGTTCAGCTGTCTTATTCTGTGAACAATTATAATCAAGTGCTACTATCCATCCTCCGCAGAATGGGGGTGCGCAGCACTTTAATAGTCCGTTTCCTTCTTTTATGTTCGAGTGTGCCCCATAAGATAGAACCACTAGTTTGCAGCTTAAAGCCTCTGACATTGGTGGCTCAGCGGACTCGTTCAGATGTCTTATTCTGTGTACAATTATAATGATGTGCTACTATCCATCCTCTGCAGAAGGGGGGGTGTGCAGCACTTTTATAGTCCCCTTTTATGCTTGAGCGTGCACCAGCAGACGGAACCACTACTTCTCAGCTTAAAGCCTCTGACATTGGTGGCTCAGCCGACACGTTCAGCTGTCTTCTGTGCACAATTATAATGATGTGCTACTACCAATCCTCTGCAGAAGGGGGGTGTGCAGCACTTTACCAGTCTCTCTTTCCTCTTTTATACTCAAGCATGCACCAGCAGACGGAAACACTAGTTCTCAGCTTAAAGCCTCTGACATTGGTGGCTCTGCCGACACGTTCAGCTGTCTTATTCTGTGCACACTTATAATGATGTGTTACTTCCTATCCTCTGCAGAAGGGGGGTGTGCAGCATTTTTATAGTCCTCCTTTTATGCTCGAGCATGCACTATCAGACAGAACCACTAATTACCAGCTTAAAGCCTCTGACATTGGTGACTCAGCTGACACGTTCAGCTGTCTTATTGTGTGCACATTTATAATGATGTGCTACTACCCATCTTCCGCAGAATGGGGATGCACAGCACTTTAATAGTTCCTCTCCTTTTATGCTCGAGCGTGCACCAACAGACCGAAACCACTACTTCTCAGCTTAAATCCTCTGACATTGGTGGCTCAGCCGACACGTTCAGCTGTCTTAATCTGTGCACAATTATAATGATGTGCTACTACCCATCATCTGCAGAAGGGGAGTGCGCATCACTTTAATAGTTCTTTTCCTTCTTTTATGATTGAGCGTGCATCATCAGATGGAACCAATAGTTCTCAGCTTAAAGCCTCTGACATTGGTGGCTTAGTCGACACGTTCAGCTGTCTTATTCTGTGCACTATTATAATGATGTGCTGCTATCCATCCTACACAGAATGGGGGTGTGCAGGACTTTACCAGTACTTCTTTCCTCTTTTATGCTTGAGCGTACACAATCAGACGGGACCAATAGTTTGCAGCTTAAAGGCTCTGACATTGGTGGCTCAGCTGACGCGTTCAGCTGTCTTATTGTGTGCACATTTATAATGATGTGCTACTACCCATCCTCTGCAGAAGGGAGGTGTGCAGCACTTTACCAGTCTCTCTTTCCTCTTTTATGCTCAAGAATGCACCAGCAGATTTAAACACTAGTTCTCAGCTTAAATCCTCTGACATTGGTGGCTCTGCCGACACGTTCAGCTGTCTTATTCTGTGCACAATTATAATGATGTGCTACTACCCATCCTCTGCAGAAGGGGGGTGTGCAGCACTTTAATAGTCCTTCTCCTTCTTTTATGTTCGAGCGTGCACCATAAGACGGAACCACTAGTTTGCAGCTTAAATCCTCTGACATTGGTGGCTCAGCCGACACATTCAGCTGTCTTATTCTGTGCACAGATATAATGATGTGCTACTACCCATCCTCTGCAGAAGAGGGGTGTGCAACACTTTATTAGTCCTCCTTTTATGCTCGAACATTCACCATCAGACAGAACCACTAGTTCGCAGCTTAAAGCCTCTGACATTGGTGGCTCAGCCGGCATGTTCAGCTGTCTTATTCTGTGCACAATTATAATGATGTGCTGCTATCCATCCTACACAGAATGGTGGTGTGCAGCACTTTTACCAGTTCCTCTTTCCTTTTTTATGCTTGAGCGGGCACCATCAGATGGAACCAAAAGTTCTCAGCTTAAAGCCTCTGACATTGGTAGCTCAGTCGACACGTTCAGCTGTCTTATTGTGTGCACATTTATAATGATGTGCTACTACCCATCCTCCGCAGAATGGGGGTGCGCAGCACTTTTATAGTTCCTCTCCTTCTTTTATGCTCGAGCATGCACAAGCAGATGTAACCACTACTTCTCAGCTTAAAGCCTCTGACGTTGGTGGCCCAGCCGACACGTTCAGCTGTCTTATTCTGTGCACAATTATAATGATTTGCTGCTATTCATCCTACACAGAATGGGGGTGTGCAGCACTTTACCAGTCCCTTTTTTCTCTTTTATGCTTGAGCGTGCACCATCAGATGGAACCAATATTTCTCAGCTTAAAGCCTCTGACATTGGTGGCTCAGTCAACACTTTCAGCTGTCTTATTCTGTGCACTATTATAATGATGTGCTGCTATCCATCCTACACAGAATGGGGGTGTACAGGACTTTACCAGTCCTTATTTCCTCTTTTATGCTTGAGCGTGCACAGACGGGACTAATAGTTTGCAGCTTAAAGGCTCTGACATTGGTGGCTCAGCTGATGCATTCAGCTGTCTTATTGTGTGCACATTTATAATGATGTGCTACTACCCATCCTCCACAGAATGGGGGTGCGCAGCACTTTTATAGTTCCTCTCCTTCTTTTATGCTCGAGCATGCACAAGCAGATGGAACCACTACTTCTCAGCTTAAAGCCTCTGACATTGGTGGCCCAGCCGACACGTTCAGATGTCTTATTTTGTGCACAATTATAATGATTTGCTACTACCCATCCTCTGCAGAAGGGGGGTGTGCAGCACTTTACCAGTCTCTCTTTCCTCTTTTATGCTCAAGCATGCACCAACAGACGGAAACTCTAGTTTTCAGCTTAAAACCACTGACATTGGTGACTCTGCCGACATGTTCAGCTGTCTTATTCTGTGCACAATTATAATGATGTGCTACGACCCATCCTCTGCAGAAGGGGGGTGTGCAGCACTTTTATAGTCCTCCTTTTATACTTGAGCGTGCACCATCAGACAGAACCACTAGTTCACAGCTTAAAGCCGCTGAAATTGGTGGCTCATTTGACAGGTTCAGCTGTGTTATTCTGTGCACAATTATAATGATGTGCTGCTATCCATCCTCCGCAGAATGGGGGTGTGCAGCACTTTACCAGTCCCTCTTTCCTATTTTATGCTTCAGCATTCATCATCAGATGGAAAAAATAGTTCTCAGCTTAAAACCTCTGACTTTGGTGGCTCAGTCGACACGTTCAGCTGTCTTTTTCTATGCACAAATATAATGATGTGCTGCTATCCATCCTACACAGAATGGGGGTGTGCAGCACTTTACCAGTCCTTCTTTCCTCTTTTATGCTTGAGCGTGCTCAATCATACGGGTCAATAGTTTGCAGCTTAAAGCCTTGTACATTTTTGGCTCAGTTGACGCTTTCAGCTGTCTTATTGTATTCACATTTATAATGATGTGCTACTACCCATCCTCCGCATAATGGGGTTGCGCAGTACTTTAATAGTTCTTCTCCTTCTATTATGCTCAAGCGTGCACCAGCAAATGCAAACACTAGTTCTCAGCTTAAAGCCTCTGACATTGGTTGCTCAGCCGACACTTCAGCTGTCTTATACACTTCAGCTGTATTTTTCTGATGCACAATTATCATGATGTGCTGCTATCCATCCTTCGCAGAATGGGGGATGTGTAGCCCTTTTATAATCCAGCTCCTTTTGTGTTCGAGCATGAATCATCAGACGAAACCATTCGTTCGCAGCTTAAGGCCTCTGACATTGGTGGCTCAGCCAACACTTTCAGCTGGCTTATGTTGCTACAAGGCTGGATTCATGACCCAGCTCTCAACCCTCCTCCTTTCTCAGCACGGACTTGGGACCGGCCATGGTGGAGTTAATAAAAATATTGTATACTGAAAATCATCCCCTCTCGATCTTCTTTGCCATCTCTGTCTATCCCGTCCTTCAACACTTTACTAGTCCATTATCTTTTATGCTCGAGTGTGCACCATCATACAGCACCACTAGTCCGCAGCTTAAAGACTCTGACATTGGTTGCTCAGCCAACGCATTCAGCTATCTTTTTCTGTGCACAAATATAATGAAATGCTACTATCCATCCTCCACAGAATGGGGGTGTGCAGAACTTTTATAGGTCATTTTCTTTATTTATGCTCGAGCTTGCACCATTAGACAGGACCGCTAGTCCCCTGCTTTAAGCCTCTGGCATTGGTGGCTCAGCCTACATGTTTAGCTGTCTTATTCTCTGAACAATTATAATGATGTGCTACTATCCATCCTCCGCAGAATAGGGGTGCGCAGCACTTTAATAGTCCTTCTCCTTTTATGTTCGAGCGTGCACCATAAGACGGAACCACTAGTTTGCAGCTTAAAGTCTCTGACATTGGTGGCTCAGCGGACACGTTCAGATGTCTTATTCTGTGCACAATTATAATGATGTGCTACTATCCATCCACGACGTGTGGGGGGGGAAGACGTCTCCTACCTATCATCGTGTAGTAATATTAACACGTGTCTTATTCTGTAGACTTGCA
>BLSH010357311.1:76796-90804 GCA_018402905.1 Glandirana rugosa | reverse complement strand
TGAAGCGGCGTGTCCTGGGGACACGCCGACACCGACAGAGCCGGGATGCGCGCGCCCGATCGCGCGCAATCCCGGCTTAAAGAGAGGACGTCATATGACGTCCACCCGCTGGAAGAGCAGGACCGCTCCGCCGTCATTTGACGGTGGGCGGTCCTGAGGTGGTTAATCAATGTGTATAACAGCGATCGACTGCAAGCAATACCCTCAATCAATGTGTATGACAGTGATCGACTGCAAGCAATACCCTCAATCAATGTGTATGACAGCAATCGAATGCAAGCAATACCCTCAATCAATGTGTATGACAGCGATCGAATGCATACAATACCCTCAATCAATGTTTATGACAGCGATCGACTGCCAGCACTACCCTCAATCAATGTGTATGACAGCGATCGAATGCAAACAATACCCTTAATCAAGGTGTTTGACATCGATCGACTGCCAGCACTACCAGCAATAAATGCGTATGACAGCAATCGAATGCAAGCAATACCCTCAATCAATGTTTATGACAGCGATTGACTGCAAGGAATGCCCTCAATCAATGTGTATGACAGCGACAGAATGCAAGCAATACCCTTAATCATTCTATATGACAGCGAGCAACTGCCAGCACTACCCTCAATCAATGCGTATGACAGCAATCAAATGCAAGCAATACCCTCGATAAATGTTTATGGCAGTGATCGACTGCCAGCACTACGCTCAATCAATGTGTATGACAGCAATAGAATGCAAGCAATACCCTTAATCAATGTGTATGACAGCGATTGAATGCAAGCAATACCCTCAATCAATGTGTATGACAGCAATCAAATGCAAGCAATACCATCAATCAATGTGTATAACAGCGATCGACTGCCAGCCTTACCCTCAATCAATGTGTATGACAGTGATCGAATGCAAGTAATACCCTCAATCAATGTGTATGATGACAGCAATCGAGTGCCAGCACTACCTTCAATCAATGTGTATGACAGTGATCAAATGCAAGCAATACTCTTATTCAATATGTTTGAAAGCGATCAACTGCCAGTACTACCCTTAATCAATGTGTATGACAGCGATCGACTGCAAGCAATACTCTTACTCAATATGTTTGAAAGCGATCAACTGCCAGTACTACCCTTAATCAATGTGTATGACAGCGATCGACTGCAAGCATTACCCTCAATCAATGTGTATGATAGCGATCGACTGCAAGCAATACCCTCAATCAATGTGTATGATAGCGATCGAATGCAAGCAATACCCTTAATCAATGTGTATGATAGCGATCGGCTGCCAGCACTACCCTGAATCAATGCGTATGACAGCAATCGAATGCAAGCAATACCCTCGATCAATGTTTATGACAGCGATCGACTGCCAGCACTACCCTCATTCAATGTGTATGACAGCAATCGAATGCAAGCCATACCCTCAATCAATGTGTATGACAGCGATTGACTGCAAGAAATACCCTCAATCAATGTGTATGACAGTAGCAGGTCATCTCTGACCCGCAGGGGAAATATGTTCTCATAATGGCAACCATACACGCCACACTAATTGTATTGGTGGGAATTTATGCCCCCCCAACTATGGTACAGACGACCTTAACGGAGGTCTCGCTTAGCTTGGCCGGGCTCCCTCACTGCCCAGTTCTCCTTTTCGGGGACTTTAATGCAGTGATGGACCCTGTGCTGGATAGGCTGAGGCCCGTCCAGGGGGACAGCAAGGTCCTGCTTGATTGGTGTGCAGCTTACAATTTTATGGATATATGGCGTCTGAGATTTCCGGGAGTCAGGGAGTACTCATGTCAATCCCTATCATATAGAGCTATGTCTCGTATAGATTATATGCTTGCCTCATCCGGGGCTTTGCCCTGGATGGGGGAAGTCTGCTATCTACCCCAGGCTATGTCGGATCATACCCCCATGAAAGTGGAATTACACTTAGGGCATAGGCCCACTTTCAGGCTTTGGAGGTTGAGCCCGCTATGGGCATCTACAGAAGTCATAAGAGACAGGGTCAATTGTGAATTAATAGAATATTGGAAACATAATCTGGGAGATCCAACGGATGGGTCCTCAGTGTCCCGTGTCTGGGACGCCTTTAACCACTTGCCGACCGCCGATCGGCATCTGACGGCGGCAAAGTGGCTCGTTCCCGCAAATCGCCGTCATACGATGGCGGCTGTGGGAACGTGTATAGTGAGCGCGCGCGCGCCGCCGGAGGCGCGCCCGCACGCTCACTGTGTCCAGGGGGGGCCAGGGAGCGGGTGCGGCGGCTTCGATTGCCGCCGGCCACCCGCGATGCCCCCCCCGGAGCGAATGAGCGGAGGTCCGTGTATGTAAACACGGACCTCCGCTCTGTGTGAGGGGGAAGGGCTGTGATCACAGCCTTCCTTTACGTGAAGGCTGTGATAACTTCCCTTCCCCAGATAGCCAGTCCCCTATACAGTTAGAACACGCCCAGGGAACATAGTTAACCCTTAGCGCGCCCCCTGCAGGTTAACCCCTTCACTGCCATTGACATTTACACAGTAATCAGTGCATTTTTATAGCACTGATCGCTGTATAAATGCCAATGGTCCCAAAAAAGTGTCAAAACGTTCCGACATGTCCGCTGAAATATCGCAGTACCGCTAAAAATCGCAGATCGCCGCCATTTTTAGTAAAAAATTTAAAAAAATTTAAAAACCCCAAAAATTAATTCTCATCATCCGTAAACGCGACCAATCAATAAACGCCGATTGCGATTTTTTTTATCGCAAATATGAGGAAGAATATAAATCGGCCAAAAACGGTGAAAAAAAATGTTTTTTTATATTTTTTTTTTGGATTTGTATTTTAGGAAAAAGTAAGAAACTTGGGTTTTTTTGCAAAATTGTCGCTCTTCTTTTGTTTATAGCGGCGATCAGAAATGACGCAGCGGTGATCAAATACCACCAAAAGAAAGCTCTATTTGTGGGAAAAAAAGGACGCAAATTTCGTTTGGGTACAACGTCGCACGACCGCGCAATTGTCAGTTAAAGCGACGCAGCGCCGAATCGCAAAAAGGGCTCCGGTCCTAAAGCTGGAAATCCTTCCGGTCCTTAAGTGGTTAAAGCAGTGGCCCGAGGCTCGTATATAAACCATATAGCAACCCATCGAACTGAGACCCGTAAGTCTACACTGGTGCTGGAACAGGCTTTGAGTGCAGCAAAAGCGGAATATATAAAATCTCCCTCCCCCTCTTCTCAGTCAGCGGTGGTGATGGCCCATAGGGCTCTCCAACTGCATCTAGTGGAAGGGACCAAAAAAAACAATTGTATTTGGCAGCTCGACTCCACGACCATGGGGGGAAAAATGGGAAAATGTTAGCCTACCTAGCTCATACAGTCTCACCAGAGGTTGCAATACCGGCCATAAAGTTACAAAATGGAGAGGTGTCTACGGAACCCATTCTTATTAATAATACATTTGCCAGGTATTACCAGGATCTGTATGCGGATGCTGGGGACCAACCAGAGGATACTTATGTGTCATTCTTTGACTCTTTACAGATTCCTCACTTGACTGATGAAAATAGACGATTATTAGATAAACCCCTGTCAGTAGAAGAGATTGCGCTTGCAATTCGCTCGCTCCCACCTAATAAGACACCAGGTTTAGATGGGCTCCCAGTGGAATGGTACCAAATATATGAGGAACTACTAACTCCTTATCTTCTAAAATTATACAATGGCGCAAGGGAACAGGGAAGTTTACCCCCATCTTTGATGGAAGCACTCATTGTGGTGATCCCGAAACCAGGGAAGGACTCAACAGTATGTGACTCGTATTGCCCTATTTCGTTATTGTCTTGCGATGTCAAGATACTAGCTAAATTGCTGGCCCTTAGATTGAATAAGGTAATATTGTCCGTGATAGGACCTGATCAATCCGGTTTTATGCCTGGGAGAAGCACGTTTGACAATATCAGATGCCTGTATCTACATTTTAATGGAGCGGCACGTCATGAGCGCAGTGGTCTAGTTCTGGCATTAGATATTAGAAAAGCCTTTGATACGGTTAAATGGTCTTTCTTGTGGGAGACACTGTCCAGGTTTGGATTTGGAGACGCCTTTATCCAATGGGTCCGCCTCCTATATACCAACCCTTGTGCCAGGGTTCGCACAAACAAAGATGTGTCTCCGTTTTTTTCCCTCCGGCGGGGTACCCGCCAGGGATGCCCCCTCTCCCCCCTTCTTTTTGCTCTGGTGATAGAGATGCTAGCCATCTCCGTTCGACAGACCTCGGAGGTGAGGGGGATCCGATGGGGCCCGCTGGAGGAGAAAATATCACTATATGCGGACGACGCCTTAATCTACTTGGATGGAGAGGAGGCCTCGTTCCGTGGCCTCATGAGGGTAGTGGAGGACTTCGGAGCAGCCTCAGGGCTTGAGGTTGGTTGGGACAAATCAGTGGCCTTCCCAGTGGGCCCTTTGGGGGATTATGTTTATCTGCAATCTTCCCATTTGCAGATTTCCCAGACCTTTAGATATCTCGGGGTTAATATTTCTGCAGATTTTTCGCAATATGAGTCCCTCAATATCTCCCCAGTAGTGTCCCAGATGGAATTGCGGCTCCGCACCTGGATGTCCCTACCCCTAAATTTAATTGGCAGGATTAATATATTGAAGATGATTTTTCTCCCCAAATTATTATATCTTTTGCGGGCTTCCCCGGTCTTCCTTCCTAAACGCTTATTTCATCAAATTGACACCTTGATGTTCCGTTTTATTTGGAATAGTGCACATCCACGGATGGCCAGGTCGTCTCTCCAGGCTTCGACTGCGAGGGGTGGTCTGGCCTGTCCGGATTTTTATAATTATTTTTTGGCCTCTCAATTAGCCTATATACATAACTGGTTTCAACTGGAGTCCCATGCTCCTTCTACTGCTCTCTTGGGGGCCATGGTGGGAGGCTTAAGGATGTGGTGTTTTGCCGGAAAACAACCTCCTGCAGTAGACTTTCCCCTATGGATGTGGGGTTCTTAACGTGGATTGTGGTGGGGGCAAAGTTGGTGAGTGCTGATGCATCCCTCCCAAAGAATGCCCCATTGTGGCATAATGTCAACTTTGGGGAGCTGTACCAGCATCCTGATACATCGTGGTGGATAACCAGGGGTATTGTTTATGTATATCAGGTATACGAAGGGGGTAGTTTTATCTCCTTTGATATGTTAAAGGAACGGACAAATATAAACAATACATTTTTCTTTAAATATCTCTTGCCGAGACATGCAGTTCAAACTAAGTTTGGTGGACAGAGAGTGGAGCTGGGGGTGACCCCTTTGGAGAGGGTTATGGCTGATCCATATGTGGATAAGCTGGTGACTACGCTGTATGGTGTCCTGCAGGCAGCTGGCTCCCACCCGTTCGCAGCCTCATGTGTGAGATGGCAAAAATATATCCCTGACCTCGCAGATGAGAGCTGGGAGGAAGTCACTGATTCATGCATGCAGGACATTATCAGCACGGCTGATAAACTCACACACTTCAAATTTATTCACCAACTACACTACACTCCTGACAAATTGAACAAAATGAGAGCCGGAGAGTCCATTTCATGTCCCAGGTGTGGTGAGATCTCTGCAAATGTAATACATATGTTCTGGTCATGCCCGGGTTTAATACAGTTCTGGTCTGAGCTGTTTGACATGCTTGCTGCGAGTTTTGACCTCACGGCCCCTAGGACCCCGGAGGTAGCCCTACTGGGAGTGTTGGATGACTATGTACACAGGGTACATAAACGTATTATGTTTCGGCTGATCTTTTTCTATGCAAAGAAGACGTTGTTACTCCATTGGAGGACACATACCTCCCCCACCCTTGCTTATCTATGTCGGTTGATCAATCAAGCACTACCGATCTACAAAGTTATTTATAAGAGTCGGGGGTGTGGGAAAAAATTCGGCAAAATTTGGCAAGCATGGCTGGATAGCTCGGTTACAGGGTCAACAGACATGACGCCCTCACAGGTATCCTCTTAGAGGTTGGTCCACAACTCCTCCTTAGGTGTGCAGAGAACAAACCGGAATGTATGGTTGTATGAGTGGATGGATGAATGAGGTATGAATGCTATATATATATATATATACTGAATATAGTTCCTGGAACTGGAGCTGAGTAGTATGGCTGGGAGCTTGCTTTGTTTTGTTTTGTTTATTGTTTATTGTTTTTAGTTGTATTGTATCTTTTATTTTATTTACTTATTTTACGAATGAGTACATATGATGTGTCAGGCCTGGCAGATGTGATACCCACTTTAATAGTAGATCTTAAGGGCTCTGCGTAGCCTATTATTATGCCATGAAAGTTAACGGCACTTGTATACGCAGTACTATGCAAATGGTTAATGTTTTGTGTAAGTATTGGAAAAATGCAAAAATAAACACCTTTTAAAAAAAAAATGTGTATGACCAATGATCGAATGCAAGTAATACCCTCAATCACTGTGTATGATGACAGCAATCGACTGCCAGCACTACCTTCAATCAATCTGTATGACAGCGATCGAATGCAAGCAATACTCTTAATCAATATGTTTGAAAGCGATCAACTGCCAGCACTACCCTTAATCAATGTGTATGACAGCGATCGACTACAAGCATTACCCTCAATCAATGTGTATGACAGTGATCGACTGCAAGCAATACCCTCAATCAATGTGTATGACAGCGATCGACTGCCAGCACTACCCTCAATCAATGCGTATAACAGCAATCGAATGCAAGCAATACCCTCAATCAATGTGTATGACAGCGATCGACTGCAAGCAATACCCTCAATAAATGTGTATGACAGCGATCGACTGCAAGCAAAACCCTTGATGTGTATGACAGCGATCGAATGCAAGCTATACTCTCAATCAATGTGTATGACAGCGATCGACTGCAAGCAATACCCTCAATCAATGTGTATGACAGCGATCAACTGCAAGCAAAACCCTTGATGTGTATGACAGCGATCGAATGCAAGCTATACCCTTAATCAATGTGAATGACAGTGATCGACTGCCAGCACTACGCTCAATCAATGTGTATGACAGCAATTGAATGCAAGCAATACCCTCAATCAATGTGTATGACAGCGATCGACTGCCAGCACTACCCTCAATCAATGCGTATGACAGCAATCGAATGCAAGCAATACCCTCGATCAATGTTTATGGCAGCGATCGACTGCCAGCACTACCCTCATTCAATGTGTATGACAGCAATCGAATGCAAGCAATACCCTCAATCAATGTGTATGACAGCGATTGACTGCAAGAAATACCCTCAATCAATGTGTATGACAGCGATCGACTGCAAGCAATGCCCTCAATCAATGTGTATGACAGCGATCGACTGCATGCAATACCCTTAATCAATCTGTATGACAGCGGTCGACTGCCAGCACTACGCTCAATGTGTATGACAGCAATCGACTGCCAGCACTACGCTCAATCAATGTGTATGACAGCTATCGAATGCAAGCAATACCCTCAATCAATGTGTATAACAGCGATCAACTGCCAGCATTACCCTCAATCAATGTGTATGACAGCGATCCACTGCCAGCCTTCCCTCAATCAATGCCTATGACAGTGATCAAATGCAAGCAATACCCTTAATCAATATGTTTGACAGCGATCAACTGCCAGCACTACCCTTAATCAATGTGTATGACAGCGATCGACTGCAAGCAATACCCTCAATCAATGTGTATGACAGCGATCGACTGCAAGCAATACCCTCAATCAATGTGTATGACAGCTATCGAATGCAAGCAATACCCTTAATCAATGTGTATGACAGGGATCGACTGCCAGCACTACCCTCAATCGATGCTTATAACAGCAATTGAATGCAAACAATACCCTCAATCAATGTGTATGACAGCGATCGACTGCAAGCAATACCCTCAATTAATGTGTATGACAGCGATCGACTGCAAGCAAAACCCTTGATGTGTATGACAGCGATCGAATGCAAGCTATACCCTTAATCAATGTGTATGACAGTGATCGACTGCAAGCAATACCCTCAATCAATGTGTATGACAGCGATCGACTGCAAGCAATACCCTCAATCAATGTGTATGACAGCGATCGAAATGCAAGCTATACCCTTAATCAATGTGTATGACAGCGATCGACTGCCAGCACTACGCTCAATCAATGTGTATGACAGCAATCGAATGCAAGCATTACCCTCAATCAATGTGTATGACAGCGATCGACTGCCAGCCTTACCCTCAATCAATGTGTATGACAGCGATCGACTGCCAGCACTACCCTCAATCAATGTGTATGACAGCGATCGAATGCAAGCAATACCCTCAATCAATGTGTATGACAGCAATCGAATGCAAGCAATACCCTCAATCAATGTGTATGACAGCAATCAAATGCAAGCATTACCCTCAATCAATGTGTATGACAGCGATCGAATGCAAGCAATACCCTCAATCAATGTGTATGACAGCGATCGAATGCAAGCAATACCCTCAATCAATGTGTATGACAGCGATTGACTGCAAGCAATAGCCTCAATCAATGTGTATGACAGCAATCGAATGCAAGCAATACCCTCTATCAATGTGTATGACAGCGATTAACTGCCAGCATTACCCTCAATCAATGTGTATGACAGCGATCGACTGCCAGCACTACCCTCAATCAATGTGTATGCTGACAGCAATCGACTGCCAGCGCTACCCTCAATCAATGTGTATGACAGCGATCAAATGCAAGCAATACCCTTAATCAATGTGTTTGACAGCGATCAACTGCCAACACTACCATTAATCAATGTGTATGACAGCGATCGACTGCCAGCACTACCCTTAATCAATGTGTATGACAACGATTGACTGCAAGTAATAGCCTCAATCAATGTGTATGACAGTGATCGACTGCAAGCAGTACCCTCAATGTGTATGACAGCGATCAAATGCAAGCAATACCCTCGATAAATGTTTATGACAGCGATCGACTGCGAACACTACCCTCAATCAATGTGTATGACAACAATCGAATGCAAGCAATACCCTCAATGAATGTGTATTATAGCGATCAACTGCCAGCCTTACCCTTAAGCAATGTGTATGAGTCACCCAGACAAAGCCATCTGTAGTTTTATTACATTTATTGTTAGAACTATGGTTATATGTTATACTGTCCAATTTCCACCTATCTACATTGCGCACTGAGGCTATTGGATTATTTTACAAGGTTTCTGTTGAGTGTGCCGCGCAGGCGCGAGGATCTGATGGGGTTTACGTTTCTGTCGGGTGCACGAGCGCATGCAGAGCGGCGCATGGGCAGTAGAGCCGGAAATGGCACAATTGGCAAATATGACGGATTGACAAAAGTGACAGAACACTGGATCCACTGCCGTTCATCAACCTAGGGATGCCTCTGGTTCCAACACACCTGGGTGCTTTTTAGCATTGGCTTTACATGAATAGCAGATCGTTCCGGCTCCACACCAGTCTGTTATGATTACCATGTAAGTTTTACCAATGAACTGCTTTTATATTTTCAATCTACTGAGACCCAGTTTTGTCCAATTATTATCTAACACACCAACAACTCACAGGCATCCTTGCCTCTCCTTTTAATATTGGAAAAGGATTTGACTAAGATTTTTTTCTGCACACAAGCGCCAAAGTCAGATAGCTGTAGTCCGCTCCCGGCTACATCAAGATCTTTGGCTCCATGCACACTGGGCTTAAAAAATAACAGTTCCCTTGGCAGAAAAAAACGCCAAGTCGCGAATGGCAGTTCCCTCATCAGAAGAAAAATGTCATTTCCCTTTGCGGAAAAAAAAAGACTCATATAGAGCGTTTCTTATACAAAATGTAGACAAGTTTAACCACTTACTGGGCACTTAAACCCCCGCCCAGAATGATTTTCAGCTTTCAGCACTGTCGCACTTTGAATGACAATTGTGCGGTCATGCTACACTGTACCCAAATTACATTTTTATAATTTTTTCCCCACAAATAGAGCTTTCTATTGGTGGTATTTAATCACCACTGTTTTTTATTTTTTGCTTAAAAAAAAAACTAAAAAACAAACATTTTGAAAAAAAACAAAAACAGTTTTATAGTTTGTTATAAAATTTTGAAAACAGGTAATTTTTCTCCTTCATTAATGTGTGCTGATAAGGCTGCACTGATGGGCACTGATGTGCATTGATGGGCTGCACTGATAGGTGGCACTGAGAGGTGGCACTAATGGGTGGCACTAATGGGCACTGATGGTTGGTACTAATGGGCAGCACTGATAGGTGGCACTGGAGGTCACTGATGTGCACCAATGGGTGGTACTGGTAGGTGACACTGATAGGCAGCACTGATTAGTGGCACTGATGATGAGGCACTGATGGGCATTGATTGGCAGCACTGGTAGGCACTGATAGGTGGCACTGTTGGGCAAAGGTAGGTGGCACTGGTGGGTACTGATAGGTGGCACTGGCAGGTGGCACTGGTGGGTACTGATAGGTGGCACTGGCAGGTGGCACTGGTGGGCAGAGATGAGGCAGCCGCAGCTCTCTGTGTGAGGGACCAATGTCCCTCTGACAGTAGCCGGTGATCAGCTTTTTTTTCCCCTCACGCTGATAGCGTGAGGAAAAAAAACTCAATTACTGATCTTCTGTTTACATCACGTAAACAACTGACAGCCGATCATGTGGTAAGGGGCTGAGATTGGCCCCTTACTCCGATCTGTGATCAGCCAAGTCTCAAACTCAGTAATCATAGAGCGCACCGCACACGCTCTGCAGGGGGTGCTCAGGCAGCTCATGTACACGAGGACGTCCATGGATGCCCTCCCAGAAATTAAGGCCCGCGCTGTAGCTGTCTTTCGGCTATAGTGCAGGCGTGAAGCGGTTAAGAGAGTTTTACGTTTTTTCTACCAGAAAGCTCCCATCAGAAATGCAAACCAGAAGGGTTTTTTCTTTCTTCTAAACGTTGAGCTTAAAATATGCCTGTAATCGTCCTAATGTGTATGGACACATAGGATAAGACTGAGCTGCTTCTACAGGCAGAACACAAAACTCCTGTAGAAGCAGCGATTTTTAAGCCAGTGTGCATGGACCCTTATGAGCCAAGGGATCCTTGGGCTTTTGAGTAATGTTATCCTGTCCTGTTTGACCATTTTGTAACAAGTGGTCAGTCAAATCTGGTGAGTGAGTTATAGCACTGGTGTGTATCCAAGGTTGCGACACACAGACACTTTACCACATTGAAGACTTGCGATCACATTTCTCATTTTGCGGAAGATATTTGTTTACACACTGCATGATTTAATTGACGTATAAGTATTTTACTATGTATCGCATTGATTTTGCACAATTTATTTATTTCTTTTTTGTCACTGTATTGTTTGTTGGATGAACCAATGATATATTGATTTGATGCACCTTTAGGGCCAGTTCACACCAGGAATCACAGGAATATGCACGCGTTCCTGTGAGATTCCTGTGCAATAGTGTGTTTTCTGATTAATCATTTGAATGGGCTGAAATTGCACATCGCACCAAAAGTATGCATTACTTTTAAAAACACACTGCGATCGGATTGCATCACACATTGGTAGCATGAGATCCCCTGCGGGCAAGCGCACTGCATATGTTATCAGTGTTTGGGGTGTCGGTAACTTTACACTGATACCTGCTTTGGATCGCAGGCACATCATGTTTCAGTGTGAACCAGCACTTATTGATTTGCACAGCATTTTTTGCAATTATTTAGATTTTTTTGATTTATTGACATATTGATGTATTGCACTTCTTTTGGTTGTATGCACCAGTGTTTGAATTATTCGTTTTTTATATATTTATTTTTGAGTAGTGCTGTATGTTGTAAATAATGTTATTTTTACATATTATTAGGTTATTTATGTAGCAACTTGGGTTAGGAAGACCGCAAACATTTTTGTAATTGCTTTTTTTGTGTGAAATCAGCCTTACATGTGTATTCATATGGTTTTATTTTAGCCAATAAAAAGCAATAGGGGGGAGAGAACAGGTAGTAGGGTTGTCACTTTTTCAAGCCAAACCCAAACAATTTAGTGACGCAACACAAACATTTCTTTTTTTAGTATACAGTATAGGATTGTAACAGACCTGGGACACCTTTGGGCGCTCCAAAGAGAATAGTAATGTGGCATGCATAGTGCCCCATCACCCTCGTGTCAGGCACTGTTCTGAGCCACATTCCTGTCTGAATAATGTGTCTGGTTTTCAGGAAAAAAAACCCTTGGTTATGCATAATATATGGTGAACACTTACCAGTATCTCAGTTACTGTTTCCTATAATAACTTTTAGGACAACAAATTGAGAGATAGTTGGCTCTGCCTTCAACAGGATACACAGACCTGGAATTGGTTAAAAAGCCCCTCCTACTCCCTCATCCTCAATTTGTTTTGTGTTTCCCACTGTCCAGGAGTACATAATGTTTTCCCTTGCTCTGGTGATTGTGATTATCCGGCCCCCTCGAGTTGACCAGGTCCCATTGTGTTCTGTGTCTGTTGTCCTCGGAGGGTAAAATTACCTGGGACTGTACCTGAAGATCTAGTGACCAATGCAACAACTAAACAGGTGTACCCAGGTGCGGGTCCTCGGGAGCAGTGTGACCGCATGCAAACAATGGTATGCCAGAAGGGTCCAAGGAGCCAACCGGTCTTTATCAGATCCACTGGAGGTGTGGATTTTTCACTCCGTGGTAGTCCCCAGGTTTCGGCTCTCTAGCACACCCCTGCGGGCACAGTGCAGCCAAACAGCATGCTGGAAGGACACAGGGTACACACAGAGACTATACTGAGGAAGACACACAGCAATAGAAAATGAAAAGATACACTGACAGAAACCAAAGGGGATATACTGCACAGCCAGAGGGAAACACTGAGAACAGACATGATCAAACAACACACAGAATAAGGAAATACTTAGCAATAGCAAACACCAGAGGAAGTAGAGGGTCCATCTTCAACGTGGAGACACATTGCTCGAACACTAAGCCACAGGTGCACAGACTTAATAATACCTAGGTTCAGGGCAGATTGGCAGGAACCCGAGCTCAAACAGGAGGTAAAACTCGGCACTGGATCAATGTACACGGAACCGTGACAGTTGGATCTAGCCTCCTTGAACAATGGCGGCAACTGGCAACCTGGTGCCACAGTGGCAACCCTGTGAATGCCACAATGGTCCCTTCCCGTTATGGCCTGTGGGGGAGGGTGGGAAATATGATGTCGGCACTGTTCCTCCTGTGTTTTTCCAGCCTGAGTGGGCAGCTGCACAATCAAGTGGGCAGCCTGGGGAGACCAAGATGGCATCTACCCATTTTTGGGGCCAAGTGATGACACACTTCTGGTGAGTTGGGCATGCATTTCTGCCTGGCCTTTGAAAAGCACATGAGGGGCACTGGAGAATTATCAGGTCCCAAGGCATAAAATATATAAGGATTGGCAAAAACATAAGAGTAGGACCTTTCCTATACCAAATCTCTTAGGGATACGATTCTAAAAGAGTGGAAGGACCTAAAGAAAGAAATGTTCATGTTTAGGTCACATAAAAGTTGTTTTCCTTTTGATGTTAAAGATGAAAACTTGTTCTTTAAATGTTTTAGCATAAACAGTGTTCTTTCACAAGTTTCAAAGGACACAGATCAATCCTTTGAAGACTCTGGTGTCATTAAAGATCAGATGGATAGGAAGGTTGGATCACTTCTTAAAAAAGGGATTTTATTATAACTTACCGTAAAATCCTTTTCTCCGAGTTCACTGACAGACGCAGCTTCTTCTTGACTTTGTGGGGTTTTATGTTCGTCTTACTAGGAGTTTTGTAAATTTCTTGTTCAAAAGTAGAAATTGTAGTTTTCCTTTTGTTGAAAATACACTGGATTTGTACTTGTAAAGAAAGAAATCCAGGAAGGTGAGAAAATCTTAGCATAGGGATTCTCTAAACCATATCCTTTCCAGGATGAGAATACAAAAACGGTTA
>BLSH010357311.1:24595-58050 GCA_018402905.1 Glandirana rugosa | reverse complement strand
GGAATGCAGTCAGATTCGTCCATTCTGGGAGGGGATAACTTCTTGTGCAGGGGACATATTGATGGTTCCTATCCCCATGACAGTCCGGGTTTGTCTTCTGGGGCTGGTGGAGGAGGTGGTTCCCTCCAGAGCTCACAGAACACTATTGAGTATCCTACTTTACTATGGTAAAAAGACTATCCTTATCCACTGGAAGAAGGTAGTTCCCCCAGAGGTGAAACAATGGAAAGGGTTGATCAATAAAATAATGCCTTATTACAAATCAACATACAAAGCTAGAGGTTGTATTAAAAAATTTGACAAGGTATGGAGACCATGGTATGACTCACCTAACTCAGCAACATAAAATTAGGAATATTTACATCTTTAAAGGTTTAAGGGACAAGAATATACCAGAAAACTTGAATAGATAGCTCAGATACGGTCACCCTACAACACATTAGAGACGAAAGGTTCCTCAACCTGATCTTGTCTTGACAGAAAAGGAAGTAATTCTTGGGTTTTTCATGTGTAATTTGTCCGAAAGATCTAGGTGGTGAAGGGTTCAACTGGGCAACACAGGGGGGAGGGGGCGGTAGAACAAGAAGTGTTCATAAGAATGTTAATTTTATAGATAGACGTCTTATGTCTAGTTAGTAACGGTCTTGACGACCCAGAGGTGGCCAGGATTGGCCTCAAGATTGTATGTTGTCTTTACTGACTTTTCTAAAATCAATAAAAATAATTAAAAAAAAAAAAAAAAAAAAAAAGCAGGAGCTGCAGAGTTCATCAGTCAGGCCTCAGAGACACCTACAGGGGGATGGGCATGCCATCTGGTTTTCTGCACTATTCTGAGGTTGTAGTATACTTTTCATCCTTATCTACCCATGTAGGGGTACCTCTCTTGCAACCTGCCTCTTCCTTTAGTCAAGCTGAAGGAAGACGTAGGATTGGCACACTTTATTTCTCTATCAGTCTCAGGGTCCTTTAGTTGTACTTATGGATTATTATGTAGTCATATCTCTCACTTGTAGGATTTATTTTTGGAAACCTGTTCTCCTGGGAATATTGCGTTGTTTCTCTATTTCGTTCTTAGCAACTAGCTATGTTGTTCCAACTGTTTAGGAGGGTTTTGGAGGTTGTCAATTCCTATGTCCCTCAATGAACAAGAAAAAAAGAGTTTTTGTACTTACTGACACAGGTCCGACCTTTCGGTGTTTTTTGTTTTTGTCCTTGGTATTGCTTTTTTAGGAAATTGAGAAATGCTGTGTAGAGTTCTACAGGGTCTGACTCACAAATGCCAACAATTACCAAAGCACCAACCTCCTGTAGGCAACAGTATACCCTGAGTGTTTATGAATGTATGTGTCCTTCAATGGAACCAAAAACAACTAGATACAAAAATCTTATTTACAGTGGTTGTTACAAGACATAGTACATCCAGTCACCAGTTGTTAGCATTGAAAACGAATTATGTCACATGCGTGCCCTACCTCCGGCAAGAGAGGAGGGCAGAAGCAGAACTTCCAACATCCAGATCTGTAGCCTGCCTCACCTCCCAGGACTGCCCTCTGCTTGCCTAGCACTAAAAGATGAGGATATATGATGTAAGGTAGCACTGTGATGGGGACATCTGAGTAATGGGCAGTATGACTGAGACACCGGATGTAAGGGGGCACTTTAATGGGGATAAAGCACAAATGCTAGGGTCTGTGGACTGTGGTCGATCCTTAATATACTTTATAACATACTGTCCATTTTGAGTATCCATATACACAGTAAGATTTTAACATGTTTCAGCCATAGCTCATTGCTATGATTCATGATTTTTTAATGGTATTAAGGTGAACAGGAGCCTGGCTGTTGAAACCAACATCACTGGAGATTAGTTGTTACGGAGGAAGAGTTGCTTCTTTTGTGATAGTTGGACTGTAATGGGGAAACCTGATGTAAGGGGCGCTGTGATGGGGACATCTGATGCAGGCACTCCTGATGGCAGTCTATTTTATTTTAAAGACATACAATGACTATATACAGTATCTCTTATCCTACACCTCTGATAGAAGAAAATTGCACTGACTAGAACGACTTGAATTTAAATTCAATACCCCTGTTTTACATGTTTTTAGATGCCCCATATGCACATTTTATTAAGTAGTAACAGCTACAGACCTTGTTTACACTAGCGGTTAGGAGGCTCTAAAACCATACAGTTAAGCCACAGCTTTACTGCCTCCCAACTGCTCCTCCTTATGCTGCAAAGGCAGTGGCCAGGGGTATACACATGCTGCAGCAGCAATGCTTTGTGGAATAGCAGGGTCCACAGATCTTGTTGCACAACACAGCCTGTTTTTAAATGTTTCTAATATATGGCTCCAATATGTTTGAATCACAGGGCATAACCAATGTGGCTATAGGAACCCACTTGTCCACATTTCCTCCAACACATTTAGAAGACATGGCCAAATTTGTATACGAAAGGGTACTCTGTACCAGCATGACAATAATTTAAAGTTAGATTGTTCAGTCTTAGAGCTACATAATAAAACATGACTTAGGAGTTGTCACTTTAAATTTGTAATCATCTGCAATTTGGGTGTCTAATTCCTGTTACCACTTGCTGAGATAGCCCAGTAAGGTAGTGTAGGATAAGGACTGCAGTATTCTTAATAGAGTAGATACATTTTTTTGTGGTGCAATGGTGTGGATAACAGTATCTCTAATAAATGCAGTTCTTTAATAAAGTGTAAAGGCTTATGAAGGGAATAATTGTTTTCCTGCCGATATCTCCAGTAACCTAATAGATGTACCACCCCAGTAAATGGGCAATTTCTAGTAGCGCAAGTGTGGTACCAAAATCTTTGCAAAAAATTGCAACTATAATCTAATCACTTTAGCATCTTAAATATACAAGATACGCCCTAGAAAACTCCTATGGACAGCTTCCCTTTAGCTAATATTGGCTAACAACCTGAAATTGCTATGTATTACAAAATGCAGTTGCTACTGTGTAAAAGTTTACTTGCAGATAGTCTGCAATGTCCCTGGGTAATACAGGGTGACAATGTATTGTTCCATTTTTTTTTCTTTTTTAACAACCAGGATTGTTCTTTATTGAAACAAATGCATCGTACAATAACAGCAGGTATCGGGATGGTACAAATCTTCAGAATGAAGTACAAACACGTGTTCACAGATCACATATAATCTTAAGCAGGCCAGAATAGTATACATGATGCAAAGGTATAACATAGGACATAATGTAAAGGGAATCTTTAAAGAAAAACAAAAAGAAAGGTCCAGAGGACAGAGCCTCTAATGGAGAAAGAAGAGGAACACTCATTGGGTCATCCAAGGCTGCCAGATTTTGCCATATTTGTTAGAAAATATATATTAAATAGTGAAAGCCCAATTTAATACTGTATTAATCACACAAAAACTGGTAGGTATCCCTATATAAATGTGAAATTGTACAAAAAGCCAAAAAGAATGGAACTTTAATTATACCTTACCACAGGGCTTGACAAATTTGCCTTGAATCTAGGCGCCAGCTAAAAAAGTTAGGAGCCAGTTTTTTATAGCGTAGTGTTGGGTTGTCAGCGCCCCCCCCCCCCCCGGGGTAAGACAAGTAATTTGCGCCCCCTAACCCTAACTTACTCACAGCAGAGCAGCCAGTCAATAACTCCACCGTTATATCAGGGTTATAGGCTGGCCAGAAAGAGGGACACTGAAAAATCTGTTATGGGGGAAATTCCTTATTATGCCGAATGCATTGTGACTGCGGCATGTAAAACACCCTCATCTGCTGCCTAATGGAGCTTAAGGGAGGCCAATGGTCTCTACTGCACATTTTTACCACCCAACTTGCACATCTAAACAAAGCCTGAGTGACATAAATAAATAAAATACAAAAAAAAGGTGAAAAGTATTCCAGCGCTGCTGATCTTCTGCTGCCTCTTTGCAGCCACTTCCTGCGTACATGTGTCCCCCACGGTGACTTTTCATTGCTCTGGTGGGTTTCTGGTCACCATGAAATACTGGAGCCCAGCTGCACAGAGTGGTAATTGTTGATGGTACACAGGGCTTTATCACAATTTTGTTGCTTAGAATAAAGGTCACGTTTCTCACGGTGTGACATCATCTGTCACATTATACAAAAAAAAAAAAATGGGCTAACTTTACTGTTTAGTTTTTTTTTTATTCATCAAAGTGTATTTTTTCCAAAAAATTGCGCTTGAAAGACCACTGCGCAAATACCATGTGACATAAAATATTGCAGCAACCGCCATTTTATTCTCTAGGGTCTCTGCTAAAAAATAATATATAATGTTTGGGGGTTCTAAGTCCTTTTCTAGCAGAAAACACAGAATATTTAATTTTAAGCCACTAATGTGAGAGAGGGTTTAGTCTTTAAATGGTTAAACTTTCCTGATAGCCCGGAGATCATTGCTTTGAAAGAAGAAGATACATTGTTGCTTGTTTATTCTTCCTAACTCTCAACAACTATCCGGGCAGCCTGTTGTTTCTACTTAGAATGAAGAAAAGTAACAAACAATTCCAGGCAGCCGGCCAAGTTTAACAGCTGTTAGATTAAGCCGAGAATGGCTCTCTGCTCTCGCTGAATCTGACACGCTGTTTTAACACAGATAGAAGGAACGGCTGTCACTCGCCAGGACGCGATTTCTGGTCGCCATGGCGACCTGGCGCCCGGGGTTTGTCGAGGCCTGCCTTACCAGTGTTATAAAAAGCATAATAACACAATACTACATATAAATAGTTTTATTATACAAACTAATTCAAATTCAGTAGAAAAATACTACATCACATATGTCACATATAATGTTCTAGATATAGAAGCTTCTGTCGTCTACGCGTTTCGTACCGCTTCTTCAAGATACTGGCTTGAATCAGATTACATAACAAAAGTAGTAAGGAAAATATTCCATCTATTTACCATACAACACAAACTAAAACATATAAAGCAGGTCGTGCTCTCACCAGGTTCTCCCCCCACTCGGCCTGTGGGAGGGCACACCGGTAGCAAAGAGACAGCTTCAAGCCAATGTCCTGAAGCAGTATGAAACCGCAAAACACATAGACGAAAGAAGTTTTTATGTCTAGATCATTATAATCTCTTTTTCTCTAAAGATTACATAGAAATAAAGTCTTTGCACGACTATGTCGCCAAAGAAAGCCATGTTTGTCCTAAAGTAAGTAAAGTTAAGCAATGTTAATGCCAAAAAAAAAAAAAAACAGGCCCATAGTGGAAATGTAAAATTTACTCTGGTCCATAAAGTATATAAAGTTGCGAAACCTCCAGTTGCGTGTAAGCAAATGCTACTTAATGTCACTTTTTAACTGAATTACCAACTCAAGGTTACATACTGTATAAGCACATACACTAGGTAATATGGGAGTCATCATGTTTACCTGAAAAATTGCTTCTTGCATCCTTTGACAAAGCGGTTATTGCAGCCATATACTACACAGGCTGTATTTTGGCTTTTCTCCACATGGCCACATTTAACCTAAAGAAGTAGAAACATGGTTGCAGTGTGTCAATATTAAATAACATATTCAAATAAAATTACGGTAAATGTTAAATTAAAATAACACAGCTTCATTGTTGTGGGGAGAAGTTGTTCATCGGCCATGATGCACCAAACACACTTTTGGTTGGCCCAACAACAACAGTCTTTCTTCAACAATGATAGAAAGACTTAGGTTCCTTTAGTTCTGAATATAGTTACTGTATAACACCTATATAGCAACTGAACAGATGCCACTAACCCACAAAAACCATTACCTGTCAGATGCCAATGCTGTTTTTCAATTACAGCCATGACAATCAATATGGAGGTAAAAAAAAACCCTGAATCATCTTGTCCATAAGGTTTGCATTATCCTATTAATGTAAATATGGATATGTTAATATTATACTATTAATTATTTCCCCAAAGGCAGCAGCAAGCAGCACTCTGCTGCTCATGTTTAATAAGGTGAATTTCCACAAGTCTGGATCCATGCATTTTATAAATGAAAACAGAAGTCCGGTCTAAACCTAATTTTAAACCTGCTCCCACCCCCATTCTAAGTTCTACACTAATTAGCCTGTAGAGGAAAGTGTATACATACTTATTCCCTGGGTGCTTTGGTCTAGTCACAGAATTTCCTCTGCGGCCGGCTTCAGGGGAGAGGAGAGATCACCGACAACGGTTGCAATGCATGAGCAGTTACGTCACCCATAAGCTTACCATGGGGCATCCATTGTCAAATGCCCCTTCTCTTCTCACTGTGAGCCTATATTTTAAAATGACAGAAGCGTCCTGGGAATAGATGAATATACACATTGTTCCTCTATGGAGTACAGTAGTTAGAATAAGACTTAGAATGCGGATGGGAGCAGGTTTGGGATTACATCCCTGGCCAGTTCAACTTCAAAGGGGCCTCTGATTTTGGTTTATGGCTGGCTAGGAAGAAGCCTGTTCACTTATCTTGAAGGAACATACAACAAACTGATGTAGGACATGCCACACCGTAAATCACCCCCCAGGAACCCCGACCCTTTCAGTAACTTTGGAACAACATGAGAAGGTAGAAAAACTTACAGTCATAACGTCCGTTATACGTATGCCATAGTGATAAAACATACATATTTGAATGTAGATTTTCAGCCCGGATAATTCAAGTATAAACATTCACCCCTTGTTACCCAAGGAGGGATAGAACTAGTCTATTCCCTTCCCAGGGTCCTAGAAGGTCTCAGAACTCTCATGTTTGGAGTCATTTGAAAGCTTTATGCAAGCTGAAATGAAATTTCTTACTGGAAAATGTGCCAGGCGGTCCAATCACAAGTTATGGTTTTCATAATCCATGCATGATTATGCTGCATGTCTCGTAACGGCCCGCCCTGGACATTGTCTAAGAACACGCCCTCTTATACGAATGGCCAGAAGGGTATGGCTCCACCCCTGGTGATCCAGAGAAAAAAGGACCGTTAAGATCAAGATCAATGAGCAGTTCTCATCTTACCATCAATGAATCAACATCGGAGAACCAGGAAATCATCTTCGAAACACTGATTAGGCACGGACATTTCAAATGCATGTATTTTTCTCCTACGTTCACTGACAGACGCAGCTCTTAATTGACTTGTGGGTTTATGCTTGTCCCACTAGGAGTTAACTAGGCAGGGAAAAGAACAGCTGGCCCCTCCCATGGGGCCGTCCTCTCTTCCCACATAAACCCTCCACATTGCATAGCTCAGCAGTTTCAATGCCTAGTTTGCAAGGAGTTGACCTGGCTTCCCTTTAGGGGAATTGCGGTCTTGATTGTGACCGTTTTTTTCATGTTTTTTAGTTTACTACTTCTATCAAGCAATGGATCTGCTATCAAGAAGTCGGCCGGGGCATAGAGAGTCGCAACTGGCTGCGCACATTCCCCGGCCTGGCCGACCGATGCGAGCCAGTCCCATGGTACGGGGACCCGCCGCATCATGCCCGTTCCGTGCGGGCAGCCTGGGGTGACCCCCATCGGAGCCCAATCCCGGATTGTGATTCGGGTAGGGCAATTTCTGGCCGGCAGCATCCCATCCAGGCAAGGGCGGAAGGTCTGTGAATGGGTGGCTACCCACTGCGCTCATCGGGAGTGGTAAGTGAGAGTTCCTCCCTTCCCCCTATTCAGGGGCGGAGGGGTGACCGACGACCCTTAAAAAAATTCTGGGTAGCCACTGGTAGGGGCGCGTGGAGCCCCTTTTCACCCCCTCCAGACCCCCCCCCCACCCCTGATCGTTGGCGTCGTCCATTTGAATTTCCGCCGACATGCGGCGATCGGCCGCCATTGTGCGGCGAACCGCCGCCATTTTGCCGTAGCCGAGGACATGCTGGGCCTATGGAGCTTTCCCTCTAGTGCTCAGAGCGGCCGTTTGCAGTACTACACGTTCCCTGCAGGTGGTTTTCAGCCTCTAGTGTTCATCGGCGGCCATATTGGAGTCCCCTGCTACTGCAAAAAACGTGTTTAAAACGTTTCGCTTTCTTTTTGGAACGATGTGTGCTCCTGACGATCCTCGAAAGTTACAGGCAGCAAACAGCAAGTATAGCTGGGCTCTCCTGTGGGTGCTGGTGGCGGCAGGTGCAGTCCTCCTGGGTCTCCCTGGTGTGCTGTTGGGCGGTGGTGTGCAGCTGTGTGGGGGTGCCTCACGTTTTAGTATACACCTGTGTGTTACTAAGGGTGATTTGAGGGGGAGAACAATGGCAGACTATACTGCTGAACCTGCCGAGGAGACTCAGAGGCGGCGCAATCTGCGAAAGGGGCTTTTTTGGACCAGCTGCGGCGGTCTTTTTCCCCCGGGTGGATATCGCCCACCGGGCCCCCAAGAAGCGTCCCCCTCCCCCTTGTTCTTGAGGGGAGGATTCTGATCCGGAAGTGGCCTCTGGGGTCACAGGGACCCCAGTGGACCTATCTGATGGGGAACTGGGTCCCTCGGACGGAGAAGAGGATCAGGGGGCGGCAGCTGCGCGTGAAAAAGCGCTGGTTTCCGCCATTATCGCTGGAATTCGCTCTATGCTGCGACTGAGCCAAGATGGCGAATCGCAGACATCTGCGTATGTGTGTGGGTCCTCCAGGCCCCCAAGGCTTACCCCTATGATCAATCTTTTGATCATTTTATTTATCGTGAATGGCAGCGTCCGCAGCATTCTTTTTCGCTGTCCAATCGGTTCGCTGCTCGCTATCCTTTTGAGGAAAGCTTTTTGAAAAAGTGGGAGTGGCCTGTGGTGGACCCGCCAATAGCTCGCCTTAATAAGGCGACGACCATTCCTCTGGAAGGGGCTCCTTCCTTCAAGGACCCCGCTGACAGAAAGACAGAGGCGCTGTTGAAATCGCTCTTCCTGGTGGCAGGCTCTGCGGCCAGCCCTGGCGTCCGCCATGGCGGCGCAATATCTGTCTGAGCATATGGCGGAGCTCCAGGATGATCTGGACTGCGGCCGCCTGATGGATGCGCCGGAGAGAGCTGATTTTTTGCATCAAGGTTTCAAGTACCTTTGTGATGCGGCCGTGGATTTACTGCCTATGTTGTCCAGAATAGCGTTTTTTGCCGTTATCCTCAGACGGGTACTCTGGTTGCATTCTTGGTCCGGTGACCATGCTTCCAAAAAAGGTCTCGCAGACCTTCCCTTTCAGGGTGGACGTCTATTCGGTCCATGGCTGGATGAGATCATTAAGGATTTCACAGGAGGTAAGAGCACTTTCCTCCCAGAGCCCCGGAGGCGTGAGTTTCGCCGTAGACAGGGGCCCCCTACCTCGGGTCAGAAGAGGTTTTTTTGCGCCCCAGGCGCAGCAGGAAAAGGGACCCGTCCCAGTAAGGTCGCTGCAGGGGCCGGAAAACGGCAGTGGCAGCGCAAAACCGAAAATTGCTCACATTCCCGACCGTTGGGTCCGGAAAGTGGTGTCCACCGGGTACAGAATAGAGTTCAACACTCTACCCCCAGACAGGTTCTTCCCATCGAACTTAGGGCTCCCGCAGGCACGCCGGGAGGCCCTCTTCGGGGCTCTCCAGGCACTCTCGGACCAAGGGGTGATCGTGCCAGTGCCTCCAGCGGAGAGGTTTCGAGGTTTTTATTCAAACCTGTTCGTGGTCCCCAAAAAAGGGGGGGGGGGTCCGGCCAGTACTGGACCTGAAGGCCCTGAACCGATATGTGAAGGCGCGGAAATTCCGGATGGAATCTATCCGCTCGGTTGTGGCCGCCCTCCATCAGGGGGAATTTCTGGCGTCTCTGGACAGCAGGGATGCGTACCTCCATGTACCTATTTGTCCACGGCATCAGCGTTTCCTTCGCTTTGCAGTGGGAGACCTCCATTATCAATTTGTGGCACTCCCTTTTGGTCTGGCCTCAGCCCCACAAAACTGGTAGCTCCGGTACTGGCGTTACTGCGACAGAGGCATTGCGGTAGTAGCCTACCTCGACGACCTGCTCCTGCGAGCAGAGTCCGCCTCGGGTCTGGAGGAGAATGTGAGAATCACAATGACCTCGCTGCAGTACTTCGGCTGGTTGCTCAACCTGCAGAAGTCGACGGTGTCTCCATCCCGTCGCCTGGAGTATCTGGGCCTGATTCTGGACACAGAACAGGCGAAGGTGTTCCTTCCTCCGGCCAAGTTGCTGTCGCTGCAGTTGGCAGTGCGAACCCTCCTGTCACACCGACGGTCTTCATTGCGATTCTGTATGCGGGTGCTGGGGTTCATGGTCTCGACTTTCGAAGCGATACCTTACGCCCAGAGTCACACTCGTCTTCTTCAGCGAGCAATTCTGGCTCGGTGGGACAGGTCCCCTCGGTCCTTGGACCTTCTGATCCGTCTGAACTCCCAGACCAGGGTGTCTCTGACCTGGTGGCTTCGGGACTCGGCATTGACTCAGGGGAAGTCGTTCCTGCCCCTTCAGTGGGTGATCATCGCCACGGATGCCAGCCTTTCAGGCTGGGGCGGGATCCTGGGACAACTGTCTGCCGTCTCCCCATCAATGTGCTGGAACTGAGAGCAATCAGATTATGCCTATCTCACTGGACAGTGGGGTTGCAGGGTCGTCCGATTCGGATTCAGTCGGACAATGCCACGGCAGTCGCATATGTGAACCATCAGGGCGGCATGAGGAGTCCAGCGGCTGCGGCAGCTCTGATACTGCGTTGGGCGGAGCATCATGTTCTGGCAATCTCCGCCATTTACATTCCAGGTGTGGAAAACTGGCAGGCGGACTTTCTCAGTCACCAGACCAGGGAGAGTGGTCTCTCCATCCAGAGGTGTTCAACCAGATTTGCCACAGATGGGGGATTCCGGACGTGGATCTCTTGGTGTCTCGGTTCAATCACAAGGCGAAGGCCTTTGTGTCCAGAACGAAGGATCTGTTGGCAGTGGCCACGGACGCTCTGGTGGCCCCCTGGGGCCGTTATCGCCTTCTGTACACTTTCCCTCCGATAAAACTTCTACTGCGATTGATACGCAGGATAGTGGCGGAGGGAATACCAATAATCCTGGTGGCTCCAGATTGGACTCGGTGCACGTGGTACGCCGACGTGGTGCAAATGGTGGCAGACGCTCCCTGGCGGCTCCCGCTGCGAGACGATCTACTGTCTCAGGGGCCCATCTTGCACCCTGCTTTACCCTCGCTGGCTTTGACTGCCTGGCTATTGAGTCCCAGGTGCTGAGAGACAGGGGAGTCGCTGACTCTGTGATCCTTACCTTGTTGAAGGCTCGCAAGTGTACTTCTCGCAAGATTTACCACCGCACCTGGAAGGCTTACATAGCTTGGTGCGAGGCGGAGGGTCATAACCCTTGCTCTTATGTTGTGTCCAGGGTCCTAACTTTTTTGCAGCAAGGCCTGAACAAAAAAACTGGCTTTGAGTACACTCAAGGGTCAGATCTCGGCTCTGGCGATTCTCTTTCAGAGACCCTTGGCTTCGCACTCACTGATTCGTACCTTTGTACAAGGTGTGAGACATGTGGCGCCTCGGGTGAAGGCCCCGAGGGATCTGAATTTGGTGCTTTCTGTACTTCAGAAACCGCCCTATGAAAAAATCAGGGAGATTTCCTTACAACTGCTGTCGCAGAAGGTGGCCTTTTTGGTAGCCATCACTTCCGCCAGACGGGTATCTGAGTTGGCAGCGCTGTCACGCAAGTCTCCCTACCTAGTTCTCCACAAAGACAAGGCGGTCTTGCGACCCTTTCCTTCGTTTCTTCCGAAGGTGGTTTCTTCTTTTCATATTAACGAAGATATTGTTCTTCCTTCATTGTGCCCATGTCCATCGCACCCTAAAGAAATTGAGTTGCATGCCTTGGACGTAGTGAGGGCCTTACAAGTGTATTTAGCTGCTACAGCTTCTTTTCGGAAGTCCGATACCCTATTTGTGCTGACAGAGGGTCCCCGCAAAGGTTTGGTGGCCTCGTCGGCTACTATCTCTCGTTGGATTAGACAGACCGTGACCCACGCATACTCTGTTCGGGGCAAGGTTCCCCCCTTTCCGGTCACGGCTCATTCTACCCAGGCTGTTAGCACTTCCTGGGCTTTCAGACACCAGGCCTCGGTGTCACAGGTGTGCAAGGCGGCCACTTGGGCCTCGGTACACACTTTCACTAAGTGTTATAAAGTTGATGTGTTAGCATCTTCGGATGCTGCTTTTGGCCGCAAAGTTTTGCAGGCGGCAGTGTAGGCGCGTTGGCTCCTCCTTCAGAGGTTCTGTCGGGTACAGTTGTTATCGTTTACCCACCCCTCTTTCTTTGACACAGCTTTGGGACATCCCCACAAGTCAATGAAGAGCTGCGTCTGTCAGTGAACGTAGGAGAAAAAGGGATTTTATTAAAATTATCGTAAAATCCTTTTCTCTGAGTTCACTGACAGACGCAGCACCCATCCCTCTGTGCTCTGTTTTCGGTACTGCTTGTATACGAACTGCTGAGCTAGGCTATGTGGAGGGTTTATGTGGGAAGAGAGGACGGCCCCATGGGAGGGACCAGCTGTTCTTTTTCCTGCCTAGTTAACTCCTAGTGGGACAAGCATAAACCCACAAATCAATGAAGAGCTGCGTCTGTCAGTGAACTCGGAGAAAAGGATTTTACGGTAAGTTTTAATAAAATCCCTTTTTTCATTCTGTCCCTTTGCTGTAAATTTGTCTCAATCTTGCAACCTTCTTTTATTTTTCTGTAAATATTTAACCTTAACATTATTAAACCTTATTTTGAAAAGTGTTAATTTTGTCCCTAAAGCTCTTAATGCAACTATTACGAATCTGTTCCTTCGAAGAGCGCTACTGTTTTTAAAATAACGCATCTGAATATACCTGTCTGCGGTGACAGTGTGTGTACAGGCGGTTATTCTGAAATACTGGTATTGCTAACATATGGGTCTTCTGGCCTGCATCCAGAAGTGGTGGCAGTGAAAGGGTTAATTGTTTGAATTAGCCGGTAACAATCGCTCTCAGGTGGCTGACACTTAGATGGTGGTCCTGCAAACTGGGAAATCTTTGTGCTTAAAACGCAGCTGAGAGTGGCATTGTTACATTCGTGACAAGTGCGGTGTTAGATCAGGGGAGTCCTCGGTCGCCGGTCGGTGAGGAGGGCAGCGATCTGATACCCGCGTTTGTCACGCCTAGTAGCTCAGCAGCACTTGATTCTATTGAAATTTCTACTAATGCATTGTCACTTGACTTCTCAGTGTGTACATTCCCCTCTTTCTGCTCTGTTCTTAGTGTGATAATAAAAGTAGATTTAGAACACTGGCATATAAACAAGTACATAATTAAATGTAAAAGCGGAACTTCACCCTAAAAGGAACCCCCCCCTTTTGGAACTTTTTTTTTTTTGGGAGCAGTTACCTAGTTTTCTCAGGTACCCACTCCCACTTCAGCTGGAATCGCCCAGGGAAGCTCCCCCCCGCCTGCAACCTTCTGGGACACGTCACAGGTCCCCAGGAGGCCAAGACAAGGGACCATTTAGACAGCACAGTGTCTTGCACATGTACAGTGGGAGGCTGGCTGTGGATCCGCAAGGAGGCCTAGCTGGATTCCCACACTAAACATGCCGGCACTGGGGATCCAAAGACTGCGAAGAATCAGCCTGGTTGAGGACAACGCTGTATCCATGGACAAGTGAATGTCCTTTTATCAAAAGTTAGCAGCTACAGTATTTGTAGCTGCTGACTTTTATTTTTTTTAAACCTGACTTAACCGCTTCCACACCGCGCGCGGTATATTTACTGCGGCAGTGTGGATGCGTCTCGCGAATCGCCGTAAATAAATGGCGATTTGCGGAGCGCCCGCCATACTCCGGAGGAGTGTGCCTGTGGCTCGGGCGGACCCGATGTCCGCCGGCGAGCCGCGATGAGCGACCACAGCAAAAAGAACGGGGAACCACCAATGTAAACACGGCGGTTCCCCGCTCTGTCAGTGCGGGCATAGGAGATCTACTGATCCCTGTCACTGGGATCAGTTAGATCTCATATGCCCATAACAGCCCAGCTCCCCCACAGTTAGAACATGCCTAGGGAACACTGTTAACCCCTAGATCTCCCCCTGCAGGTTAACCCCTGCCAATGACATTTACAGAGTAATCAGTGGATATTTAAATTTCTGACCACTGTATAAATGTCATTGGTCCCAAAAAAGTGTCAAAATAGTCCGACATGTCCGCTCCAATATCGCAGTACCGCTAAAATTTGCAGCCCTTACTAGTAAAAAATAAATAAATAAATAAAAACCCCAGAAATTAATTCTCATCATCCGTAAATGCGGCCACTTTTGCACAAACCAATCAATAAACGCCGATTGCGATTTTTTTTTTACCAAAAATATGAGGAAGAATATAAATCGGCCAAAACCAATGAAAAAAATTTTTTTTACGGATTTGTATTTTAGCAAAAAGTAAGAAAAACTTTTTTTTTTTTTTGCAAAATTGTCGCTTTTTTTGTTTATAGCGGTGATCAGAAATGACACAGAGGTGATCAAATACCACCAAAAGAAAGCTCTATTTGTGGGGAAAAAGGACGCAAATTTTGTTTGGGTACAACGTCGCACGACCGTGCAATTGTCAGTTAAAGCGAAGCAGTGCCGAATCGCAAAAAGTGCTCTGGTCCTAACCTGGGAAATCCTTCCAGGGGTGAAGTGGTTAAGAACCACTTTAAAGTATTTTTTTGTTGTTTTTTTTCGATAAAGTAGAGAAGGATTATATTCCCTCACGGGTTTTTATTGCTGTCTGTATCTCCGCTTTTTCAGATCCCCCCTCTTTTTTTCCACTTCCACCAAAGTGAGTTTAGTGAAATTAAAGTGGAGCTTTAGGCCAATGTTAAAAAAGGGGAAACAGGCAGGAATTTTAGTGCAGAATAGACATGCTTTGTCTCTTCTGCCTTAAAGTTACTGACTTAACGCACGTGCAGCTCACTGTACAACTTTGGCGATACCGAATCTGACTGACATGTGCGGGAGTGATGTCATCCCGGTCATTGAAGGCGGCTGGCAATGAAAACTCAGAAGCTGGCCACCCAAAGATGTCAACGACCGGGCGGGGAGCTCAGGGACGTTGCAACGCTGAAGCCGCGGTGAGTATTGTTCCGCTTTAAGAAATATCTACACAATAGGACACAGACAGAAAAAAAAAAAAAAACAGCAGTTTTAAGCTTTCCCCACTCTATCCAAATATAAAAAATAAAAATGACTATAGATACACTTAATATAGAATACTATGTTCTTCAAGCACTATAGTTAATGCTGACAGTTTGGGTATAAAAATATAATGATCGAGGCCCCTATACATGCTCACACAATTGTTATATGCCACTATTTGTTTCCAGCCATATAAGGGTTTACCTGTCATGGGAGAAATAAGGGGCCTCCATTGCTTACCCCTTTCCAAAAAATGCAAGTTGTCTGGCTGTATAGCTTATCCATTGGTTTCAATACTTCTCTAACCCAGAACAAGATTGTGGACATGTCAGAAGTCTATCTGAATACTTGCTTAAGATTGAAGCATGGGTCAACATTACAGCCACACTACTAGCATTATCAGAAGAAAAACTTAGTGATGGTAGCGTACATGTTTCTCTATTGGCAGGTTTCTTTATACTCTATTGAAGAATGCTCATAATTAGATAAGGAGGAGTGGCACTTGCAGCAAGGAAAGGCAGTTGTCAAAAAAAATGTGACAGTGCTCTTCACAAGCCATATATAATTTTGCACACAGGCCTCTGAACCATGTTCCACCATGACAAAATCATTCATTTTAGGGGGAAGGTCCTAAAAATACTGCTTGACTCCTTGAAGGCCTAAAAAGTCTTCCTATAATTCCCGCCAACGCACACTTATCTGGAATCATCACAGTCACAAGATGCAATAATTCAGCACTGCACACCTTACCTGATCTCCATTTTGGACTTCTGTTACATCACTAGCTTTATTTTTCCATTTAGGATTTTTAATGAAGATAGAAGGCACTGCATCATGTTGTAGCTGAGGGCCGATGGCTTCTGGACATGACATGTAGTCTTTATCAGTAAAATGATCACTACAGATTATGCTGGATGTGGACGGTTTCCAATATTTACGCTGAACTGCTACAGTCCACTTTGACAGACATTCCGGATCATTCAATGGAAACCTGCACATAGATTACAGTTAATATCACTATAAATCTTCTATTGCTTTTTGAGGCTTGGAATTAGTCTTTGTGTAAGTGTCTGATAGAAAAGTGCGTTACCCATAAAAAGAACTCAAATTCGTCTTTTTTTTTTGTAATCTGCACTAGAACAGATAAAGGAAAAAAAATGATTGCTTTGGGCAACTCAGTAACTTATTATTTAAGATGTTCTGATAAAAATGCATTGCTAACTAAGAAAGTAAGGTAAAACAAATATATGCAAGAATTAGACTAGCACTAAGAATCATCCTGCATGTCCTCAGAATAAATTCAGTTTTCAGTCTTCAGAAAATTCTCAGTTATGCACACTAAACAGCAAACCGATTGTATACGACACACATAGAGGTACTCTTTCATTAACATATTATTCACACTGGCAGTCACTATTCTGCAAGTACTCAGCTTTACAGAAAATAGCAATGAGAGAATAAAGTGGCTGCCAATGTTGAACAATTTAAGGAAACTGGTAATGAAAAAATATGGTGGCTGCCTGTTGCCTGGCTTTCTTATCGATCCATCAGCTTTAAAAGTTACCTGAAAGTAAGTATGGAAGCCATGAATTCTGGCATAAAGCATACCTAGACATCCTTATCTCTCATAAAGTGCTAGAAAAAAACAGTTGTGAATAATACAGCACTTACAGTAGGTATTTTGCAGCTGATTCCTGCTAGGCCTACTCTGTCATCCGTTATACAGTAGTGTGTGGCCACATTAGTAGAAGTGTAAGCTATCACTGCAGAATTCTTCATGTTCCTAGACCCTGCGCAGTAATGGATGGGGTATGCCTATCACACTCCCAATAGGTTCTTGTGAGGCTAGAAGAACAGAGATTGCCTAGGCACTGTTACCTGTGACAAAGTGCTCTACTATTTATAATGGGAATTATGTGCTAAAAGGTACATATTTTTACTAATTGCTTTACCATATTAAATTATACTAAAAAAATCTCAATTAGAGACCTAAACATTTAATTTTAACCAGTTGCAGACTCTGGGCGTACTAGGCACGTCCAAAAACATATCACCATTGTACACAGGGTGTGTCTAGTATGTTCAGTCCTTCTGCTGTGCTGCTGGGATCCTTCCCTGTCCCAGTACCCGACAATTCAGCTCTAATTGATCACAGCTGCATTGCCGATTACACAGAGAAGGTCGGCAGCAGGAGCTGTAAAAAAAAAGCAGTCTGGCAATGTTTATCAACAACATTGCTCAGCTGTGAATACAGAATGTTATATGGAAATATTGTTTCACTTTCTGTGTTTATTATCTACAGATCAAAGGGACAAACTTCGTTCTGCAGATGAAGAGAGTTAAAGAAACCTTTACAAGTAAAAAAATATATATATTTTTCCTAATTAAATGTTTCTCTGTTGAACCCATCATTAATCCCTTAGTTTTCTCTCATCAGCACGAGTTAACTCCATATTCTCCTTCTCCATTCAATTGTAATTTTCCTGGTGATTTTTTTTCTATTTTATTAACTATTAGGTTACTTTTTTCAGTTTTTGTTTGTTTTGTTAATTAATATTTTTTTTACACCTTTTACATAGATTTACATGTATCACACTGAAAAAGAGCAAAATTGAAAAACCCCACTCTACTTCATTTGTAAATAACTTTGCAATGCTTTGTGTCAAAATCATAATTTTAGTGTTGTTTTAAACAGGACGAATTAGAGAATAAAATGCACACTTTTTATGTGCAGTAACACTATTTATGTTTAAACACTACTCAAAAAAAAAAAGAGAAAAAAAAAGGATTAAAACTTACCGTAAAATCCTTTTCTCCGAGTTCACTGACAGATGCAGCTCTTCATTACATGTGGGGTTTATGCTTGTCCCACTAGGAGTTAACTAGGCAGGGAAAAGAACAGCTGGCCCCTCCCATGGGGCCGTCCTCTCTTCCCACATAAATTCTCCACATAGCCTAGGTCAGCAGTTCGTATACAAGCTGTACCGAAAACAGAGCACAGAGGAGTGGATGCTGCATCTGTCAGTGAACTCGGAGAATAGGATTTTACGGTACGTTTTAATAAAATCCCTTTTCCTCCTACGTTCACTGACAGACGCAGCTCTTCATGACATGTGGGGATGTCCCAAAGCTGTGTCAAAAAGAGGGGTGGGTAAACGACAACAACTATACCCAACAGAACCTCTAAGGAGGCGCCAGACGCGCCTACACTGCCGCCTGCAAAACTTTGCAGGCAAAGGCAGCATCCGAAGATGCTAACACATCAATCTTATAAAACTTAGTGAAAGTGTGTACCAAGGCCCAAGTGGCCGCCTTGCACACCTGTGACACCGAGGTGTCTGAAAGCCCAGGAAGTGCTAACAGCCTGGGTAGAATGAGCCATGACCGGAAAAGGGGGAATCTTGCCCCGAACAGAATATGCATGGGTCACGGTCTGTCTAATCCAACGGGAGACACTAGCCGACGAGGCAGCCAAACCTTTGTGCGGACCCTCTGTCAGTACAAATAGAGCATCAGACTTCCGAAAAGAAGCTGTAGCAGCTAAGTACACTCGTAAGGCCCTCACTACGTCCAAGGCATGCAACTCAAATTCTTTTGGGTGCGATGGACGTGGGCACAATGAAGGAAGAACAATATCTTCGTTAATATGAAAAGAAAAAACCAACCCTCGGAAGGAAAGAAGGAGAGGGTCGCAAGACCGCCTTGGCCTTGTGCAGGACCGGGTAGGGAGACTTGCACGTTAGTGCTGCCAACTCAGACACCCGTCTGGCGGAAGTGATGGCTACCAAAAAAGCCACCTTCTGCGACAGCAGATGTAAGGAAATCTCCCTGATATTTTCATAAGGCGGTTTCTGAAGTACAGAAAGCACCAAATTCAGATCCCACGGGGCCATCGGGGCCTTCACCCAAGGTGCCATATGTCGCACACCTTGTACAAAGGTACGAATTAACGAGTGCGAAGCCAAAGGTCTCTGGAAAAGAATCGCCAGGGCCGATATCTGGCCCTTGAGAGTACTCAAAGCCAGTGTTTTGTCCAGGCCTTGCTGCAAAAAGGTCAGGACCCTGGACACGACATAAGAGTGAGGGTTATGACCCTCCGCCTCGCACCAAGCTATATAAGCCTTCCAGGTGCGGTGGTAAATCTTGCGAAAAGTACACTTGCGAGCCTTCAACAAGGTAGGGATCATGGAGTCAGTGACTCCCCTGTCTCTTAGCACCTGGGACTCAATAGCCAGGCCGTCAAAGCCAGCGAGGGTAAAGCAGGGTGCAAGATGGGCCCCTGAGACAGTAGATCGTCTCGCAGAGGGAGCCGCCAGGGAGCGTCTGCCACCATTTGCACCACGTCAGCGTAGCAAGTGCGCCGAGGCCAATCTGGAGCCACCAGAATTATTGGTATTCCCTCCGCCACTATCCAGCGTATCAATCGTGGTAGAAGTTTTATTGGAGGGAAGGCGTACAGAAGTCGATAACGGCCCCAGGGGGCCACCAGAACGTCCGTGGCCACCGCCAACGGATCCTTCGTTCTGGACACAAAGTTCTTCACCTTGTGATTGAACCAAGAAGCCATGAGATCCATGTCCGGCGTCCCCCATCTGCGGCAAATCTAGGTGAATACCTCCGGATGGAGAGACCACTCTCCCTGGTCCAGCATCTGGCGACTGAGAAAGTCCACCTGCCAGTTTTCCACACCTGAAATGTAAATGGCGGAGATTGCTGGAACGTGATGTTCCGCCCAGCACAGTATCAGAGCTGCCTCCGCCGCTGGACTCCTCGTGCCGCCCTGATGGTTCACATATGCCACTGCTGTGGTATTGTCCGACAATCCAAATCGGACGACCCTGCAACCTCACTGTCCAGTGAGATAGGCACAATCTGATTGCTCTCAGTTCCAGCACATTGATGGGGAGGCGAGCCTTCTGTGCCGACCAACGGCCCTGGGCAGACAGCTGTCCCAGGATCCCGCCCCAGCCTGAAAGACTGGCATCCGTGGTGATGATCACCCACTGAAGGGGCAAGAACGACTTCCCCTGAATCAACGCCGAGTCCCGAAGCCACCAGGTCAGAGACGCCCTGGTCTGGGAGCTCAGACGGATCAGAAGATCCAAGGACCGAGGGGACCTGTCTCACCGAGCCAGGATTTCTCACTGAAGAAGACGAGTGTGACTCTGGGCGTACAGTATCGCCTCGAAAGTCGAGACCATGAGCCCCAGCACCCGCATACAGAATCGTAATGAAGACCGTCGGTGCGACAGGAGGGTTCGCACTGCCAACTACAGTGACAGCAACTTGGCTGAAGAAAGGAATACTTTTGCCTGCTCTGTGTCCAGAATCAGACCCAGATACTCCAGGCGACGGGACGGAGACACCGTCGACTTCCGCAGGTTGAGCAACCAGCCGAAGTCCTGCAGCGAGGTCATTGTGATTCTCACATTCTCCTCCAGAGATGAGGCAGACTCCACTCGCAGGTGCAGATCGTCGAGGTAGGCTACTACCGCAATGCCTCTCTGTCGTAGCAACGCCAAGACCGGAGCTACCAGTTTTCTGAAAACTCGAGGGGCTGAGGCCAGACCGAAAGGGAGTGCCACAAATTGATAATGCAGGTCTCCCACTGCAAAGTGAAGTAACCGCTGATGCCGTGGACAAATAGGTACATGGAGGTACGCATCCCTGATGTCCAGAGATGCCAGAAATTCCCCCTGATGGAGGGCGGCCACAACTGAGCGGATAGATTCCATCCGGAATTTCCGCGCCTTCACATACCGGTTCAGGGCCTTCAGGTCCAATACTGGCCGGACTCCCCCCCTTTTGGGGACCATGAACAGGTTTGAGTAAACCTTGAAACCTCTCTGCTGGAGGCACTGGCACGATCACCCTTTGGTCCGAGAGTGCTTGTACAGCCCCCAATAGGGCCTCCCGGCGTGTCTGCGGGAGCCCTAAGTTCGATGGGAAGAACCTGTCTGGGGGTAGAGTGCTGAACTCTATCCTGTACCCGGTGGACACCACTTCCCGGACCCAACGGTCGGGAATGTGAGCAAGCCACCGGTCTGCGAACCCCAGAAGACGTCCCCCTACACAAAGCCCGGGTGGGGGCAACCCATCAGGCCGAGGAGGGCTTGTCTTCCACCTTTTCGGTTTTGCGCTGCCACTGCCGTTTTCCGGTCCCTGCAGCGACCTTACCGGGATGGGTCCCTTTACCTGCTGCGCCCGGGGCGCGAAAAAACCTCTTCTGACCCGAGGTAGGGGGCCCCTGTATACGGCAAAACTCACGCCTCCGGGGCTCCGGGAGGAAAGTGCTCTTACCTCCTGTGAAATCCTTAATGATCTCATCCAGCCGTGGACCGAATAGACGTCCACCTTGAAAGGGAAGGTCTGTGAGACCTTTCTTGGAAGCATGGTCACTGGACCAAGAACGCAACCAGAGTACCCGTCTGAGGATAATGGCAAACACCGCCATTCTGGATAACATAGGCAGTAAAACAACGGCCGCATCACAAAGGTACTTGAAACTTTGGTGCAAAAAATCAGCCCTCTGCGACGCATCCATCAGGCGGCCGCAGTCCAGAACATTCTGAAGCTCCGCCATACGCTCAGACAGATACTGCGCCGCCATGGCGGACGCCAGGGCTGGCCACAGAGCCTGCCACCAGGAAGAGCAACTTTAACAGTGCCTGTGTCTTTCTGTCAGCGGGGTCCTTGAAGGAAGGAGCACCTTCCAGAGGAATGGTCGTCGCCTTATTAAGGCGAGCTATCGGCGGGTCTACCACAGGCGACTCCCATTTTTTCAAAAAGCTTTCCTCAAAGGGATAGCGAGCAGCGAACCGTTTGGACAGCGAAAAAGAATGCTGTGGACGCTGCCATTCACGATAAATAAAATGATCAAAAAATTGATCATAGGGGTAAGCCTTGGGGGCCTGGAGGACCCACACACATATGCAGAGGTCTGCGATTCGCCATCCTGGCTCAATCGCAACGATGTGCGAATTCCAGCGATAATGGCGGAAACCAGCGCTTTTTCACACGCAGCCGTAACCCCCTGATCCTCTTCTCCGTCCAAGGGACCCAGTTCACCATCAGATAGGTCCACTGGGGTCCCTATGATCAGAATCCTCCCCTGAAGAACAAGGGGGAGGAGGATGCTTCTTGGGGGCCTGTTGGGCGACATCCGCCCGGGGGAGAAATTCACTAAAGACCGCCCGCAGCTGGTCCAAAAAAGCCCCTTGCGCAGATTGCGGCGCCGATGATTCCTCCTCAGCAGGTTCAGCAGTATAGTCTGCCATCATTCTTCCCCTTAAATCACTCTTAGTAACACACAGGTGACTACCAAAACTTGAGGCACCCCCACAGAGCCGCACACCACCGCCCCACAGCGCACCAGGGAACCCAGGAGGACTGCACCCGCCGCCACCAGCACCCACAGGAGAGCCCAGCTATACTTGCCGTTTGCTGCCTGTAACCTGTGAGGATCGTCAGAAGAGCCGCGCCGTTAGGAGCACACACCGTTCCAAAGAGAAAGCAAAACGTTTTAAACACGTTTTTGCAGTAGCAGGGAACACCAAGATGGCCGCCGATGAACACTAGAGGCCAAAACCCACCTGCAGTACTGCAAATGGCCGCCCTGAGCGCTAGAGGGAAAGCTCCATAGGCCCAGCATGTCCGCAGCTATGGCAAAATGGTGGCGGTCCACGGCAAAATGGGGGCTGATTGCCGAAAATTCACACGGACGGTGCCAACGATCGGGTGAGGTGCGGGGGGATGGGTGTGGAGGGGGTGAAAAGGGGCCCATGTGCCCCTGGCAGCGACTACCCAGAATTTTTTTTTTTTTTTTTTTTAAACGTCGGTTCCCGCTCCGCCCCTGAAAAGGCGGGAAGGAAGGAACTCGCACTCACCACTCCTGACGAGCGCAGTGGGTAGCCACCCATCCGCAGCCCTTCCGCCCCTGCTTGGACTGTCGCTGCCGGCCAGAAATCGCCCTACCCGAATCGTAATCCGGGATTGGGCTCAGATGGGGTTCACCCCAGGCCGCCCGCACGGAACGAGCACGATGCGGCAGGTCCCCATACTGCGGGACTGGCTCGCATTGGTCGGTCAGGCCGGGGAAAGTGCAGAGTCCGTGCCACTCTCTATGCCCCAGCCGGCTTCTAGATAGCAGATCAATTGCTTGATAGAAGTAGTACAAATAAAAATAAGAAAAAAGGCGGTCATAATCAAGACCGCAATTCCCCTAAAGGGAAGCCAGGTCAACTCCTTGCAAACTAGGCATTGAAACTGCTGAGCTAGGCTATGTGGGAAGAGAGGACGGCCCCATGGGAGGGGCCAGCTGTTCTTTTCCCTGCCTAGTTAACTCCTAGTGGGACAAGCATAAACCCCACATGTCATGAAGAGCTGCGTCTGTCAGTGAACGTAGGAGAAATGCCCTTTGTTTCGTTCAATGGTCTAAGACTTGCGAAAAAAAAATTATTATTGCAGGACAATATTCACAAAAAGAAAGCCTTTTTTGTCCTTAAGATAACAATGTAATACATACATTGTTTGTTTAAGTAATAACAAAGTTATCGCCGAATAAACAGGCTCATAGCAGAAATCTGAAAATTGCTCTGGTCCATAAGGGGTAAACAGGTGTGAGAGCCGAGGTGGTTAAGAGAAACTTCACCTTGCAACCAAAAAAAAACCTGAGCAGCTACAAGTACTGTAGCCTCCGACATTTAAACAAACAAATACAGTACATACCAGCCCATGAAGTCCAGTGCTGACTTTCTAGCACCCGAAAGCTTTGCAGTTTTTCTTTGCCCTGTGCCATAATGTTGCTCTCCTGCTGAAGCAGCATTGAAAATGTGTAAGCTCCCAGGAGGCTGCAGGGTGATTGCCCTGAAGCCTCCTGGGATGTGCGACGTGTACCCCAGGAGGCTGCAGGTGAGGTGAGTGGGCTGAAGGCTACAGCATCCACGCCTAAGTAAGGAAAGAGGAAGGGAGAGCAAACCCTGCCAAAAAAAAAAAAGAAAGCGTGCACGTCCCTAAAATAAATGTAAAAAAACCTCTGCTTGTGCAACAAGCTGCAGGAAGGATGAAAATGATGTTAACTTTTATTTTTGGGCAAAGGCCCACTTTAAATTTAGGCCTGCTTTAACGTCAACTTCCTGATCAGAATTAATTATTCCTAAACCTAGAGAAAGCCAAGTAAGAAGATCAGCAATGGCAGCCCCTGTATTTCTCTCCGTACAGGTTTCCTTTAACTAGAACCAGACATTGACAGGTTGTTTTCCCTGATTTTGGAATGTTATACTCCTACCTCAATTACCTGAAAAACTGCTTATTGCATCCTTTGAATAGGGCGTTACTGCAGCCATATACTACACAGGTCTTCGTTGTAATGGTCTCCTTTGCAAAGAAAAAAAAAAAAAAATACAGTAATCTCTTTTATAGATGTTTTATTTGAAATAGAATAGGTAGGTTCTAGAAGACAATTAGCCTGTGCCTACAAACAAGCATGTCCCACTGGCCCTATAAGGAGTATAAACTGCTCGGTGACTACATTCTTCACCAAAGTTTCTTAAAGCTTGTAGGAGGAGTTTTCATTCTCCCCTGATTGTTATATGAGGCTACAGGACCCCTGACCCTCTGTCTGGACAGTGCTATTTGACCCTGTGCTGATCACATGCACGCTCCCAAGAAAAAAAAATACTCCACCAAACTGAGCATGTGTAGCTTGCCCCCAAGGCTCTGTTCTATCAGGAGATGATTTGGGGACTGTGGAAGAAGGGGAGGATCAGAGAAGACAGGATTAAACAGCCTTTTTACACAACGCAGAGGATTAACCCCTTCTACAGTTCTACAGTGAGCATAACAAGCATGCTTTACTGCATAAACAGACTGATTTTACTGTTATGGGTTTAGCAACACTTTAAATGCAAAATGGTTCAACTGTGAGAGAAGGATTGTATGGTTATATATAATTTTTCTATTTTTTTTTTTTTGGTTGAACTAGATGGACTTGTGTCTTTTTTCAACCTGACTAACTATGTAAAAGAGGCTATGATTTTTACTTACATTGGTCGTGAAACAAACACTCACTCAGACGTTTTCATCTGAATAAACTGTCTGTAAATGGAGTAGATGGCTGTGTTCACATATCATTATAATACTCATTAAGACCAGGTTCACACTTGGTCAGTTGGTTGTCACAGTGGTTTCTCACCTGTTGCCACAGCCGCAACCACCCGCACAAAAACAACACACTGCCGCTCAGGAGATGCGTGGGGGTACCATTAATCCTGATGGTAACCCCACGCACTGTAAAACACAGTGTTGTTTCCCCGCACTGGAAAAGCACTGCACTTGTGTTTTCCGTGTGGGCCATGTTTTCAGAAAACGTGCAGGGACCTTTTCCCTGCATTTTCCTGAGGCACAGCAGCCTTTTCAAATGCATGGGCTGTTGTGCCCACCCAAAATGTGGCTTGCAGAGCTGCACAAGTGTGAACCAGGCCTAAAGACACATATGGACACTGAAAACAACAGAAATATCTCAAATAATTCTGCTTATCTGAAATTCTAAGCTTGACGATAGACACAGAAGTCAGCCACCACAATGTAAGCTTTCGGCTATACCTTAGAATTTGTCACAACTGCTTCTTGCTTTTCTTGGTTCCCAGCTGTATCTGTCCCCAGAATTTCTGTTGCTGGTAGTGAGGACTCTGTAGTTCTGTCAGTAGTACTTTCTGAATTCTCGCAGGGCCTGCTTGCCTTTATCAGCTCTTCTGTGTCAAGAAATGGCTAAAATACAGAGTTAGAGAGCTCTATAATTAAAGCAATCCAAGTCCTAAATGGACCCTGTCACCAACTTAAAATTGCAGGTAAAAGCACAGAACAATCAGGTGTTTTATAGGATTGCTTGCAGCATTTTTGCTTTCCATAACTGTTTTTTTATTCACTTGCAACATGCCTCTGAACTTGCTAGAAAATCTGACTACTCCGGGAGAGCCAATATCCTAGCACAGCCCCTCCCTCCTTGTAGGTCATGGTCCTCCATTACCCTGGAAGGGGCTAATTACGCTCTGTGCTGACCTATCCCTTCTGCCCTCCACTTTACGCCTTATGTAACCTTATATGTAGCTACAAGAGAAGAAGAATACTATAGAATGTCATTTGAGTGGCAGTTCTGAATTTGCTGGGCCTGTTGACATTACATTCAAAATGGTGGCATACAGGCAGCAGTCTCAGTGCTTTTGGATGTCTACACAAGGTACTGTTTTACAGGTAAATACCATGCACAATACATGTTAAATGCACATACTATACTATAATCTTATCAGAATATTGTTGTTAAAGTAAACGACCCGATGATAGGGCCCCTTTAACCTTTAAAACAGTCTTGTTTACTTTATCTGCAGTTATTACATGTCAGGTTTTTCCATACATAGTAGCTGTCAATCAAGCTAATAAAATATGAATTACCTTAAATATTTGTTTCGGTGTATGTATGTCAGCATAACACATCCCTAGTTCTCTTTCAGGAAAAAAATATCACCTCTTTATAGTGACAAGAGACCACTACCAGGCAGGTGCAAGTGCACAAATTTAAAATTTTAGCTCCTGTAGGTTACGGATTCCACGTCCCACTGCAACTAAGTAGGTCTAAACAAAGAGGGTACTTGCACAACATACACATTTTTGAACATCAGTATTCCTGGCCAAGATTTCCTGTATTTATTTTGCATGCGTTTGCACATGAGCAGAATCAATTCTGGCCATCGGAAAGGAATTTTACCAACTTCAAATTAACATTTTATGCACATATTTGTGCATATACCGGCAACTCAGTATTCTGTATTTTTTTTACACTCATCTATACGCAGCGCATTTTACATACCAAGGAGCTGCATTTAGATCAGTTAAAAAGAAGCATAAATGCCTAAAAACTCAGTTTTTAGGTGGCAGTGTGCAAGAGGCCTTATGCAGTGAGAACTTCCCTTGGTCTAAACTTCCCTGTCCTGTACTGTCTATAAACAGGATGCAGTGGGTAGGAAGTGACACACAGGTTCCCTGGATTGCATATTAGTTGCCACTGCAATGAATGTAATGGAAAAAAAGTAATGGCTATATTTAGTACTATACTATTTAGTAGTATATTTAGTACTTTAAACTAGTATTTTCAAAACAGTACAATGCATTTTTGTTGTTTTTTTTTTTTTACCTTAATCTAAACCCTAGAAACAAGGTCACTGGTTATTCAATACCCCACACTGCGGTGACCTACATTTTGGCAGCCATTTCCTTTTAAGACAGTGGCAGTCTAAATTCAGTAGTTCAATTAATATAAAAAAAAAACTGGCATCAAGTGTTAGGCATTGTAATGCTAAGAGTAATTTATACAGTATACCAGCTACAAATTATGGATTGTTCTTTTCGTAAACAAAAGTACACATAAAATTATGTAAGCAGTTACTGTCGTATAAAGTAGTATATATTTTATTCTCTTTCAAAGCTGATTTTGCTGATTAAAGCGGAGTTCCACTGGTTTTTAAGCTTATTGAAAGTCAGCAGCTATAAAAAGTGTAGCTGCTGACTTTTACTAAACATACACTCACCTGCGATGCGGCCGCCCAATGCCTCGCTCCTCTCCCCCTCCCCTCCACAGCGTCGGCATTGGAAGTGTGGGCCCCCGGCTGTAACAGTTTGTTGCTTCACAGCTGGGCGTGCACTGCGCATGCCCAAGTCACGTTGCGCTGTGTCAGTGGCCAGGCAATCTTTTGGGACCTGTGACGTGTCCCAGAAGATTGCAGGGAGGGAGGGGTCGCCCAGGGGGAGAGGAGGAGCCGTCTAGACGGCAAGGTAACCAGACCAGGAAGTGGGAGCTGGGTACCTGTCAAAACTAGGTAACCGCTACCCCCCAAAAAAATGACATGCCAATTGTGGCATGTCAGGGAGCGAGGTGTACTTAAAGCAGAAGTTCCACTTTTGGGTGGAACTCCGCTTTAAATAAGCAAGTGTCCAGGACAGACAGTTGTATTACCAGTATATGCTGATTGATACACCCAGAGATTTTCAGTTTTGATGTCACAATTTATCATGTCACAAAAGAAAAATATTCTTGCAATAGGAAATTAAAGTATTTGAAAAAAAGAACAATATTGTCCCTGCTTTTTTTTTTAATATTTCAGTGATGATCAACATTTTTTCCTTGGCTATGGTAATATATTGTGAGAATGCTGTATATGTGTTATATACTGTCATTAAAGAACAGTGATGGTTTCCTGTGATCACTACTCAGGTAATGGAGATCAAAAGGCACTGCAAAATCTTAGGCAGATTATTCTAGCAATACACATAGCATTTACTCAGAGCAAAACTCTGGGTTAATAGGTTAAAATATATGTAGCCCCCTTGTCCTAAACAGGGGCTACTCTGTCAATTTAGATTTTGGCTGAGCTGTAGTTAGCTCAGACTGATTTTATAGTTTTTTACCTGTTTTTTCCCTAAGCTTAAATTGGCTTGTGATTTCTCATGGTCACCAGTAGATGTCACTGGTATCACTGCTCATAGTATGATATTTCACAAACAAAATTAAGTTATGCATATGTTTAGGCCACTGGTGCATGCTGGGGGGATATAAATATTTGGGACCAGCCATGTACTTGCTCTCTTCCCCTGGGCTGAAGCCTAGGGAAATGCTGCTGGATGGAGCTCTGCTCTGGTCCAATAGCCTTTTTTGGATCCTAATGTGTGCTGAAGTAGTCCTGAAGCTGCCCTGCCTCGTCTGGAGGAAGCTGTGCCAAGGAGGAGACCCAGGGAAGGCAACTTGCTGTAGAGAGCCAGGAAGAAGGCTGGTCTCTTAGAAGGGCCTGGTGACTCACTTGGAGGACGCACTGAAATTTGGGAATGCGTTTACAGTTTTCCCATGTTGGCTTAAAGGTTCTGACACTGTGAAGCAAGGCATTGATCTGGACTTGGAGAGTCTATACGTGATCGGTTACGGTATCTGGGACCCCTAATCCTCATCACATCAACCGTTCTGCAATTAACCCTTAAAAGACAAAAGTGCCTGGCACCCAATATCCTTTTTCTGGCCCCCTATTTTAGCCATGGACTCAGCCCTGGGGTAAAATGCTAGCCTGCCCCTGACCTCTAGAGATGCTATCCTGCTTTTGGGATGTCAGAGGGGTGCTACATATACAGTATCTGTGAACTGTTTTATCTGCCAAAGGATTCTGTTCAGTCAGTCTTGTGACTCACAGAGCTCTGCCACAGTGCACAGACATAAAAGTGACTGCTGTTTCCAAGTTAAGAGGTGGGCTTTGGTGTTATAGATGGGCCTTGCATTTTAGTGCAATTTCCTGTTCTCTCTACTTTGGATTACTAGTTACTGTTCTCAGTTCTCTCCCCATGGACTACAAAACACCTCCCACCATGTGATTGAGAAGAGGCGGATGTGTTCTGTAGTCCTGGCTCACCTCCTGTCCTCGGGTGACAGCACTGCTCCTCCATAGCTACTGTAAGTTAAAGCCCAACTCTGGGCAAAATCTATAATTTCCCCACCCCTTCTTCCTACCCCTCTAACCCATTCTACCAGCTGTACAATTTACCTTACCTGGTAAGTCAGTTATACTCACCTGAATCCCACGTTAACCCTTGACGTCTGCTTCCTTCACTCCTCTCGCTCAGATGTTTGGATCATGAAAGAACCCCTCCACCGGATGACCAATGAGGGGATTGGAAGAAAGGGGAAGAGGGGGTGGGAAGGAAGGGTAAGGGGTTAGTGGATACAAAAAAAAATGAAAAAAATAAAATAAATAACAAAACCATCACGTCTGGGTTGCTTGGATACACACTAGCAAAAAAGAGGTGTAGCGTCCCCATAGTTTGGTGCATTTTTCTAACAGGGTCTGCTAGGTGAGGTAAAATTTAGTCAGGCCTGAGTGTAAGAGCAGGCCTGAATGTTTTGATCTGGGCCGGGAGGAGTGGCTCAGGGAGGATTGAATGGACTTGACAGATGAGGTCACCAGAACCTCCCACTTCATTCTAGATACCTGGGGAAGGTTTCTGGTCAGAGAGCTGGGAGATAGGTGGAGCCATCTGGAGTGTTCTAGGGAGCCCTGACCAATTCCCAAGCAGGATTGGCAGGGGGCAGGCCTCCTTAAATCTGTCAGCCCAATTTGGGAGGAGAAGTGTCGGGTGGAAGTCTGGAGATGTAGCAGAGGCGCTATGGAGGCCCCTACACGGGAGGTCGCCCCAGCCTGGAGGTTCGGGTACAGCCAGGAAGGTGGTGATTCCTGGAGTCGCACAGGGAACAGGAGAACAGCAGAGGTGCTACACAGTGAGAGACTGTAAAGAGATCCACCGGTTTAGTGAGTGACGATCCCTGGGTACTGCAAGAGAAAGTCATGGAACAGGCTGGGAGAGGAATAGTGGACAGTCTGTGGGAGCCTTGGGAACCAGTTCAGGGAAAGGAGAGTCACTGAAGAAAAGCAGGGCGGTGGGACCTGGAAGAGGGATGGGCTGGGAGTTGTAGTCCATCAAAGGCCCGGCTAGCACTCATGTGCTTTTGCTACACATTCAGGGGCCTGTGATCCCTGGCCTGTAATGGGTGCTCCGGAGGTTCTACTGAGAGGAGGCCTCCCCATGTGCTAGCTGCGGTGAAGAGAAAGGAACAGAGAAGCTGGATACATTTCCTTTCAAGCTGGAAACCAAGATCAGTGCTGTAGAGAGAATTGTAGGAGAAATGGTCAGCAAGTTGAGAGCTGCAGAGTTGTGAGAAGTAATAGTCTGCAGTGAAAATGCGCATCTACAGGAGTGTATATGGAGTTTGTGAATTATAATTCTTTGGGCATCCCACAGTCATCCCTTATCTCCATCCAAGTTATTTCCCCTAAATAAAACAACAAAAACAAGAGCCGGCCTGGTCAGTGTCTCCGGATTGTGAAATATGGTGTGATTGAGGGCAACTATAAGGTGAACCACTACTACAAGCCACTCTCAAGGGAGCACACGGCTACAGAGGGCAAAGACGTGCAATCACATAGCATCTCAGCAGTTTTGTGCAGGTAAACTAACAGAGATGCTTTCCAATACATCTAACTTCACCTTTTCCAATGCTCTCTGCTTCATTAAAAAGCCCAAGGGTGGCATAATGGTACAACATGCTATATGAAATATCATTTAAATTCAAACATAATCTTGCAGCGTACTTTCTGTTGTAGTTGACATACTGTAGCTTAAAACCATTTACCTGATCTACATTTTGAGTCTCCATTTGATTACAAACTATAACTACTTGCTCATCAGCTTTCTTTTTCTTCTTTCTTTCTAGCCTCTCTTTGAGATGCTTAGGAAATCCATTGAAAATAGAAGGCACGGCATCGAGCCGTAGACGCGGTACCATTGCCCCTGGGCGTAACATGTAATCTTTGTCAGTAAAATGATCACTGCAGATTCTGCTGGATGCAGAGGGTTTCCAATTTTTTCGTCGGATTGCTGCAACCCACTTGGACAGCCGTTCAGGATCTTTAATTGGAAACCTGTAGGAATTTTTAGAAGTATGTTAGGAATATATATATACCGGTATTCATTCTCTTGGGTCAGTCCACTTAAAACTGATATTTTGCTTATGGATAGATGACAATATATTTAGACCACCTACTGATTTTTTGAGTATATTATAATAATACAATTGGAACCTGTAACCATTTCATATACAGGAGTGATTAAAACCTTTGCAAACAGACCCCATTTTGAAGATTTGGCATGTAGTTTATTTCGATTTTCAACCACTTAGCATGCCAAAATGGCTGTAGTTAACCAACAGGCCTGGCACCATGTTAAGGAATGGAAGAGCAAATACAATATTTACAGTATGTGCTGCTGCGATTTGTGGGAGATCACTTCTCAGAGTGCAGCTAAGCAACCACTATCAGGCATTGAGGATACAATCCTGCTGCCTCCTGAATGTCTGTTTTGTTTTGTTTTTGCAAAATGGTAAATTTTCAATGGGACTAATGTGACCCAACTACAAGGCTAGCGTTTAGCTCGCAGTTGCACCACGACCCCATTGACTTGACCAACTAAGTTTGACAGGTGGTCACTCAACTTGCTGCCTATCAATGTGACGTGCTGCATTCATTTTAGCATGTGAACAGCCCCCTCTGGCAATATAGTATGCTTTAGGTGCATAATGGTGTGGTAAAATGAGAGCTCAACTGGTTGTACTGCCACCCATGTGAAAGAGGCCTAATTGAACCTTCTTTATTAATATATGTAATGCAGTCAGCCTGCATATACAGTATAAACATGCTTCTCTTTTACTTCTTTTTAACTTCCAAGTGCTGCAGCAAGGGTTTTAATACCTTGTGCTGGCAGCACATAGTAGAGACAGACTGGTTTTCAGGTACAAAGCAGGAGCCCAACACTGAAGGCTTGCGTTGCTGGATAAAAACAAACAGTGAATGCTGCAGTCATCGGGTCTAGGTAAGTAGGCATCTAGGGAGGGAGGGGGAAGGTTGAACTAGGTTAGTTCATAGAAGGAAGGCTAGAAAGCAAAAGAGTGCATGGTTTTGAAATGTACTCATCCTTTACTCTGTCTATCGGACTGTTTGGGGCTAAACTGTGGCTAGAATGAGTAAAAAGTGTTGAGGTGAGTGGGAGGAAAACAAGCCCCAGCATCAGGCATTGGTAGGAATAATAAATACCCTGCTGCCAGTAGGAGTAATAAATTCCCTGGTGTCAGAAAAAATAATAGAAACAATGGGAAAGCAAGTTACAGGTTACATTCTCCCAACCTCAGAAAGATGAAATTATACTGTTTGCCCCATAAAGCCTCTCTGGCAAGCAGATATCAGGAGGGAGGTTATAAGCTTCTCACATGGTGGTACAGAACCCCTGCTAAGCTACACAGAATTCACCCTCAGGTTTCAGAGCCATGTTGGCCCTGTGGAGACTCGTGGGAGCCCTGTTGCATATCTTCTGGGAATGCCCAGAATTGGACAGTTTCTGGACAGATGTTGAATCTACCATTAAGACGCTCACGGGCATCTCACTAAAAAAAACAAAACCCTGCAGCCTTCCTTCTAAACAATACTCCCCTCTCTAACAAAAAATACAAGAATTCTTTACTAACCATGACTTTAAAAGAACAGGAGGACAAATACTGGAAGATCTGGACTCCCTACTTTTATTATAGGGACCAGACTATTAGCTTCACAACCTAGTGGAACACCAGAGGAGGAGGAGGGTTTCCTGGGATGACCTCACCCTCATGCCCTTTCCCCCCCCCCACCCGTTTTTTTTTCTTGTTTTTTTTTTTTTTTTGTTCTCCGTTTTTTTTTTTTTTTTGTTCTTTTTTTTTGCCC
>BLSH010357272.1:196735-220620 GCA_018402905.1 Glandirana rugosa | reverse complement strand
ATTAAGTTGACACCATTAAAGCACCTATATATATTGGACTATACGTTGACATATTATACGTTCGGTGTTTAAACATACTATAGATATGACATATACACTGTGTCAGACGTGAACATACGGAGTTAAGTAGTTATTTTCAAATAAAGAGGATGCAAGTGACTGTCTGCGTCGAGAAGTACTGAAACACCCAAAATACAAGCAGGATGGTCCTCAATTGATCCGTCCCTTTTCTTTAGTCGACCGGGGAGGGGACCCCCGGCAGGAGAAAAGGATGTAATTTTGGGGGGAGGGTCTCCTCGAGAGATCAAAGTTACGGATCAAGCGTTCCTCTTGATTGCAGAAAAAAGAAAAAAGAAAATAAAAAAGAAAAATGGTCACAATAGGACCGCAGTTCCCTATAGGGAAGCCAGGTCAACTCCTTGCGAACTAGGCATTGAAACTAGAGAGCTCCTCTGGGAGGGGGGTTTTAATGTAGGAAAAGAGGACGGCCCCCAGGGGAGGGGCCAGCTGATTTCTTTTCCCTGCCTAGTTAACTCCTGGTAGGACGAACATAAAACCCACAAAGTCATGAAGAGCTGCGTCTGTCAGTGAACGTAGGAGAAATAAACTTTTATTGATGAATTGAGGCATACAAGTGCAGACTGTGTCACATATACAGTATAGATATCATACAAATTTGTGGCTTGCATATTATACAGTTGCATATCAGGTTATATATATCCACGAAATTACCACAGTTGAATTAAACATCGTAGTGTAGGGGAACTCTGCAGTTCTAACGTGGGAAGGGGGGGTCGGCCGTGGGGGGGCCATAGATGAAGTGACACTGTACTTCGTATTCACTTTACACAATTAAGCAGTGCGTATAGTCATTCTTACAGTTATGTATCAGGCACATCATCAGGTGTAGACATCGCCTGGAGCCATTTATCCCATATTTTATGATATTTATTAGGGCATTTCCTATGTTGGTAGAGGAGCTTTTTATATGGAAGGGACTGGTTCACTGTTGCCCTCCATTCTTGAAAGGTTGGTGGTTCAGCCCTGAGCCATTTCCTGGCTATCATTAGTCTAGCGGTGAATAGGGTCTCTTGCATGAAAATGTGGAGGCATCTATTTTGCTCCTGTTCAGGCACTAGGCCAAGTAGGCATTGCTTTGGGCAGAGCGTTAGAGGGGACCCCATGACATCATGTAGGAAATCGATTATCTGCTTCCAATATCCCTGAATACCCGGGCAGGTCCATATGAGATGAAAAAAGGAGCTGTCAGTGGTGGCACATCTTGGGCAGCGTGGGTCATGGTCAGGTCTGTAGTGAGCTATGCGGGCAGGAGTGAGGTAAGCTCTGTGCACAATGTAGCTTTGTGTGAGTCTATCAGACAATTTGGGGGACACAAGTTTGCAGGATGATAGCACGTCCGACCACTCCTCATCCTCCAGCTCACCCACATCCATTGCCCACCTCAGCTTGAATCCGTATGCCAGTTTCGAGGCAGAGGGGGCAAGAAGAGCGGCATAACAGGAGGAGATTAGGCGCTCAGGTTCATTTGCACCCAGGACATTCATCAGGTCTATGGGAGTCAGGTCTGGAGGGGATGCATTAAATTGACATTGTAGTGCATGCCGGAGTTGAAGGAAGCAAAAAAACATAGCATTAGGTAGGTTATGGGCAGTCTTTATGTCTTGAAAGGATTTGACTCCAGTATCATCCATCACTTGATGCAGATACAATACTCCTCGCTCGACCCACCTGCCGATGTTTGGTAGAGAAAGGAGCTCTGGGAGGTTATTGTTGTTCCAGAGAGGTGTATAAGCATTTAAAAAGGGAATCCCTAGGCGCCTGACGGTCAGGTCAGGTCCCAGACCCTACAATGGTGGGAGAGCATACCATTCCGACCCCCAGCTCCAAGGGAGGCCCCCCCCCCACATAACAAGACCTGGAAGGGGTGTGATACCGGAGCGGGGAGTCGAGAACAGGCCAGGACAAGGTATCTATATTGATCCTCTTTGTTAAGGTAGTAAAAGTGGGAGAGTTGAGCCGCTAGGTAATATAGGTGCAAGTCTGGCAGGGCTAGCCCACCTCTGCAGGGTCCGCCACGACAGCTTATGTCTGGAGGTGCCCCAGACAAAGGAGTTAAGGATAGAGTCCATGGTTTTGAAGACCCTAAGAGGTAGGTAGATTGGGGAGTGCCAAAAGATGTATAAGAGTTTAGGCAGCAATATCATCTTTACTAAGTTGACACGTCCCGTAACTCCAAGGGGGAGTCGCGCCCATACCTGTGTCTTAGTCTTGAGTAACGTATATAGGGGTTCTACATTTAACCTGGTGTAATCCGCTATAGATCGGGTAATCTGTATCCCTAGATATTTGAGCTGGCTGGCTCTCTGTAGCGGAAGCCCTGCCTGCTCAGAGGTTGGGACGGACACGTCCAGTGGGAGTATCTGGGATTTGTCCCAGTTTATCTGGAGGCCCAAGAAGCGGCCGAATCGTTCGATTTCGTTCAGAACTGCAGTGAGTGATGGGCCTGCATCGTCCAGGTACAGCAGCATATCGTCTGCATATAGGCTGATAGTCTCGACCAGCTGTCCAGAGCTAAGGCCCTTGATCTCCAGGTGTGCGCGAATTCTGTATTTCTTTTGATTGGATATCTGCAGACGAGCTGTGCTAGCACCTTCACCTATACCCTGGCTATGCTGTGGGATGGATGGCTAATGTGCTCACCTGGAGCGGCTCTTTCTTCAGTGGCAATTTATAAGTGGTTTTATTTCTGGATGCAAACCTGCAAAATTTTCTTTCAAAAGTGCGTGGACCTGAACTTTATCCCTAACCTTAAATGCAGACTGAATGCACATAAAAGGCATGCTTTAGTTGCAAAAGCCCTTATGCATGGTTTGGAAAAAATAAGTCAGAGTTTGAATATGAAGCACATATTAGAACTAAAGATGTATTTATTTTATTTATGGCAACATCTTAAAAAACTGAGTTACTTACTGGTAACGTCCTTTCCGGGAGTCTTTCAGGACAGCCACCTTTGAGAGACCTTGGCTCCTCCCTTCTTAGGAAACACCGCCCCTTTGCATAGGTTTCTAACCTCACCATCCCACCGGCCCCTCAGTTCTCAAAGAGTACCTCCAGCCAGTTGGGGAGACACAAGAACATGTTATGACATTCCTTACCTGCCTGCTATCCACCATGCATGCCTTTCTGGGTGGGTTTCCGGTGCTGTCCTGAAAGACTGCTGGAAAGTATGTTACCAGTAAATAGCTCAGTTTTTCCCCTATCGTCTTTCAGGACAGCCACCATTGAGAGGATAAGCGAGTACCTTACCTCAGTGGGCTGACAAATGCCTGCAAAACCTTGCACCCAAAGTCCTGGTCCTTAGCTGACAGCAGATCCAGCCTGTAATGCTTCACGAACGTGGTAAATCTGGACCACGCTGCGGCTCTACAAATCTGCTCTGGGGAAGCGCCAGCCCACTTCGCTTGAGATGCTGCCATAGCCCTGGTGGAATGTGCTCTAATTCCTACCAGAGGCTACAACCCCCCCCAAGCACATATGCCTGGGTGATAGCTAGTCTCACCCAACTAGCTATAGTCCTTCTAGAGGCCCTAGAACCCTTCCTGGCCCCTGAAAATAGAACAAAAAGGGAATCAGGATTCCTGAACCGACTAGTGCTGTCCAAATACTGCAGGACACACCTTCTGACGTCTAAATTATGAAAAAAATCAGTTCCAGTTCCCGCACAAGATCAAAAAGAGGGTAAAATAATCTCTTGACCTCTGTGAAAATGCGTGGTCACTTTTGGCAAAAAGGCCGGATCGGTTATATATACCAACCAATCTGGAAAAATCTGGAGGAATGGAGCTCTAATTGATAAGGCTTTGAGTTTGCTAACCCTCCTTGCCGTGGTGATGGCCACCAAAAACGCAGTTTTGATGGTTAACCATTTTAGAGTAACCGTTCCCAGAGGTTGGAATGGCTCCCCCTTGAGGCCCTGTAATACCAGGGATAGATCCCATATTGGGAAGGGAGAACCCTTTATCTGTCTACTCCTTTTGAGGGACTTAAAAAAACGAATAACCCAGGTCTGTAGCCAGTGGTTTCTCTAAATAGATGCTTAAAGCCGAAACCTGGCTCTTTAGGGTACTACTAGCTAGTCCCTTGATAGCACCTGACTGAAGAAACTCTAGGACAGATACCTGGCTATGCACTTCCAAGGAGCTCTCCTCACACCATTTGTTAAACCTCTTCCAGGTCTTAAAATAAATGGCATGAGTTTCTTTCTTCCTGCAATTCAGGAGAGTTGTTATGAGGCCTTTCTGAGAAACCTTGGTCTCTCAAGATCTTTTCTTCAGTAACCAGGCTGCCAGCTGCCACCCTTCTACCCTGCAACAGCACACCGGGCCCTGAACCAGCAGATCCTCCCAGTCCGGCAGGACCCAGGGGGGTCCACTGCCAGACGCTTTAGGAAGGAAAACCATGGCCTCCTGGGCCAATGTGGGGCAACTAGGATGAGCGTTGTGTTCTCTTCCTGGAATTTCCTTAGAACTGCCGGTAACATTACCGGAGGGGAAAAAGCAAAGCACCTGGAGAACCTCCAGGTCTGGGCAAGTGCGTCCACTCCCGCTGCTCCGTCCCACCTGTTGAGGGAGAAGAACCGATGTACCTTTTGCATTTTCTTTTGACACAAAAAGGTCTATACAAGGTATTCCCCATCTTCTGACTATTAAATTGAAGATCTGTTGATTTAATCCCCAGTCTCCCTCCCTCAACGGTTTTCTGCTGAGGAAGTCCGCTATCATCGTCAAGTGAACTGCTGAGAGAGAAACGCTGGCTTCGGCCCAATTTAAGAGGCTTTCTGTCAACAGCCATAAGGTCCTGCTCCTGGTCCCTCCCTGTCTGTTGACATAGGCCACCACTGAAGAGCTGTCCTACCTGACTTGTACATGGTGGCCCCAAGTTCCTGCTGGAAGGCTCTGAACGCTAGGTAGACTGCTCTGAGTAAATTGAATCCATCCAGAATTTTTTGTAAACCACGGATACATTAAGGGGCTTTAAGTGCAAAATGAACCTGAACTTTCCGGATGGTTTTCGTACCACAAATATGTGGGAATAGAACCCCCTGCCGATCTATGCTTGAGGCACCTTAACTATAACCTGCCAGTCCTCTAGCTCCCATAGGGAGGACAGGAGAGCACATTTTGGGAGATTTGTGACTAGGAGTCTTTGCGGAGGGGGCCTGGAAAATTCCAACCAATAGCTACTCCGTATTATCCACAACACAAACTGGTTGGTGGATATTTCTTCCCACTGTGGGAGGAAGGCTCCCAATCTTACCCCCACCGTGGTGACTGTGTCACTGCGTCTTTCGGGGCTGCTCAGGAGGGCGAAAAATCGATCCCCCTTGCTCTTTGCCCCTTCTCCAGGTCTTCTTCCCCTCTGACTGGGGAGCTCCTGACTTCCTTTGGGGACAAAAACGCTTTTTAGGTTTCTCCCCTACTTTATTTTTAGCTGGGAAAGCCTTCTTTCTGTCTGCCGTTCAGTCTAACACAGCCTCCAAGTCAGGGCCGAAGAGCAGGTCTCCTGAAAAAGGGATCCCGCAGAGCTTCGCTTTAGAAGTGTTATCGCCCTGCCAGGTTTTTAGCCACAAGGCTCTCCTGGCTGAATTGGCCAGAGCCAAGGTTGTGGCCGACATGCGAACAGCTTCTGCTGATGCATCTGCGATGTATGCGACTCCCTTTTGCAGCATCGGAAATTATTTCAGGACCGTCTCCTTTGAGGTACCTGCCTCGATGTGAGCCTTCATCGGAGTCAACCAGTATTTCCATGTTGCGAGCCACCACTGTAGTTGCCATGGCGGGTTTAAGGTTGCCGAGCGACGAGTCCCATGCTTTTTTCAATAAGGCATCCGCTCGTTTGTCCATGGGGTCCTAGAGCGCCCCCATGTCCTCGAAGACCAGGTCTGTGTGTCTAGAGACCTGCGATAACGCTGCGTCCAATCTAGGGGACTTGTTCCACACCAACGTTTCCTCTTCTGCAAAGGGGAACCTGCGTTTAAGAGCCCTAGAGAAGAAAGGCTTCCTCTCTGGGTTCTCCCACTCTTGATGGTTTCAACCAGCGCATCGTGGACCGGAAAGACCTTTCTCTTAGGTTCACTTAGGCACTCATACATCTGGTCGTGGAGAGACAAAGTCCTCCTTTCCTTTTGGATCCCCAGGGTGGTGTGAATGACTCCTAGGAGTTCTTCCACCTCCTCCAGAGAGAGTTTGTACCTAGATGGTGTGGATTCGCCATCCCCACCCTCACCCTCTGACTCTTCCCGAGAGCCGGAGGGGACACTATCAGGCTCCTCTGAGTCTCCTCTGGGGTCCCCCGGCCCCGCCCCACCACTAGGAAAATCCGCCGGAACAGGTGTCACCCCCTGCTGTGTTTCGATGAAGGGGCGCCCGGGACCTTTGGCAACTGAAAACTCATAAACAGAGCCTGGAAGGATTGAAAAGTGCTAGAGAGCTCCTTAACGGACGCTGCCAGGTCCGCAATTTGCTCCCCTGCCTGTTCCCTCACTAAAGCCTCTATACACTCTTTACAAAGGGCTTTTGTCCAGGCCTCCCCCAAGGTATTCCTGCAAGATGGGCACTTTTTCCTAGAACTATGATCCTCTCTTGAAGGGTGGATCATCTCTGAGCACTTGCCCTGAAAAGAGAAAGCCAGAGGGAACAGGCAACCAGCAAACAAAGGGAAACCGGGGGGGTGCCTGTCCCAGACTCACCCCCCCATCCCCCCCAAGGGAGGAGGGAGTACCCCTGTGGAGCCTACAGGGAAAACCCCATGGTAAGGGAACGCCACCCCTGGGTTTCCACTTACCTTGGAGTGGCTGATGCTTGGTTCTCCCGAAGCAGTTTGTGAGGCCTCTGCCACCAACATTGCCACTGCCGAACGTTGCGCTGCCTCCGCTGTCACCACAGCATGCAGCATCTTCAGACTGCACCAGCCTGACGCCGTGGGTCCTTTTCCGTCCTCGTGACTGGAACCAGAAGTCACGGGACGAACGGAAGTGCCAGTCCTTTCCGCCAGAAATGACGTCACACGCCATCCGGCCCAGCCTAAGCTCCACGCCGGCTGGATTATCTCCAGGGAGGACCTGAGCACCTCCGCCATGCCCTCCCCGGGCAAAAGGAAAGAGGATCCCACCCCCCAAGCTGTCTCCTCTCGCCAGGGATCGCTGGGGGTGCCTAGTGGTGCCGCTGACTCAGTAAGGAGTCCCCCTAACAGCAGGCACTATAGAGGTATTACCCGGAGTCCGAGAGGCCTTGCCCCCTTCCTCCTAGGGAAAACTGGCCCCAGCCTCACCAGCTGTCTGGCCCTTGGTCCCTAGCGGTGTCTCCCCATCGGAGGAAACCCCAAAACTGAGGGGCCGGTGGGACAGGGAGGTTAAAAACCTATGCAAAGGGGCGGTGTTTCCTAAGAAGAGAGGAGCCAAGGTCTCTCATAGGTGGCTGTCCTGAAAGACGATAGGGGAAAGTAATGACATTAAATATACTTACAGCAAAGAACACTGATAACATGACAGAACAGTAGGTTTAATTTTAAGATCTACTTATTGTAATTCATCCGTGTGAATACTTACAGCTTTTTTGATGGCTGGGATTGGTCCAACTCCCATAACTGATGGATCCAAACCAGCCTGAGCTGTGCACACAATCTGTGCCAAAGGTGAGAGGTGTCTGCGATGTGCTTCAGACTTCCGCATGAGAATCACTGCTGCTGCTCCATCATTAATGCCTGAGAAAAGGTCATTAATAGTGCTGCATCAGAACCAACAATATCATCTGAATCATTCATATCAAGTTGCAAATGTTTCTTTAGACCAGTGTTTCTCAACCTTTTTTCAGTCAAGGCACCCTTTAAAAGTATGGACACTCTCAAGCCACCCTTTAAAATTATGGACAGCCTCGGGGTAGCCCCATTCTAAAATGTAAAAAGCTATTCTAATAAATTTTATATAATGCATTAACATCAACACATCCACACACCCAACATTAGAGGTGATTTATTCTTCCAAATCAAATACACTTCTGCACTCTGGTACTGACTAGTATTCCAGCGTTTCTCTTTTTCCTCAGTTTCTCTCCATCACTCAGCTGATGGAGATGGGCAGGGGAGAATCAAACAAGGATGCTCTGCAAACAACCGACATCCTCCTTATCAACTGATGATGTCATTGGTTGTTAGCGGCTAGATGGTCGCAATGTTGCACCATGAAAACCTGTGGCTTTGTGTAACTAAAAGGCAGGCTGATCCACCCACTGGCTTTTATGAGATTTTGGGCAATTTTTAGGCATTTTGCCAAGGCACCCCTGAAGAAACCTCAAGGCACCCTGCTTGAAAAAGGCTACTTTAGACAATTGAGCTAAAGTGCCATTCCAGAATATACATAACTAATCTTAAAACTCCCCCCCCCCCCCCTCTTAACACCTATACTAATATGTAAATGAAAGATCTGTATACTTACCTATTTTCAGTCCACTCTGGCCCAGTCATGTGATCTGCTCTCCTGTCGGCCAGCGCCGACTTTAGAGAGGAGGAAGCACTGACAACGGATGGGCCATAGTAAGCCTATGGGTGACGTCACCGCTCAGGCCTTCTAGTGGTCGTTGATAGAGTTGATCGAACCTCTAGAAGTTCGGGTTATGCTGGTTCGGCCGAACTTCGGGACAAAGTCCGGGTTCGGGTCCGGACAGAACCCGAACTTTGACCCGGACCCCGAACCCCATTGAAATCAATGGGGACCCGAACTTTTAGGCACTAAAATGGCTGTAAAAAAGTCCTGGAAAGTCCTAGAGGTCTGCAAAAGGAGGGAAATGGGGGTAAGGGTCGGATAAGTACCCTACAAAGAAATGGGGACAGGGAAATCACTTAAAAGCATTTTTAAACAAAAATCACATAAAAAAAATGAAGAGGAGAAGTTTCACACACAGTTTTCAGATGATTTTAGAACAGGCATATGGCTTCTCCCGGCTAATTTATACTTTTTTCACACAGTTTGAAGATGATTTTAGAACAGTGATATGGCTTCTCCCGCTAATTAATACTTTTCACACACAGTTTGAAGATGGTCCACATCCACCTCCATTTTTGATTTTTGTTTAAAAATGCTTTTAAGTTATTTCCTTGTCCCCATTTCTTTGTAGGGCACTTGTCCGACCCTTACCCCCATTTCCTTCCTTTTGCAGATCTCTAGCACTTTCCAGGACTTTTTTACAGCAATTTTCAGAACTTTTAGTAAAATTACCAGAACCCGGACTTTTTTTGAAAAGTCCGGGTCCGGGTCCCGGACACCCAAAAGTTCGGTACGGACTAGTCGTTGAGCGTTCTCTCCTGTAGCCAGGGGCTGGCTTACATGGGAGATCATGTGACTGGACTAGAGCAGCCTGAAAATCGATAAGTACACAGATCTTTCTTCCACAGATTAATACTGTATCGGTGTTAGGAGAGAGGGAGCAGTTTTAAGAGTCGTTCGATATAACCCAGAATTCTACTTCAAATAGGGGTTTTACTAGAGCCCCTACATGTAAAACATCTGCCATTCTGATTATCTCTTAAACAGATGTGTTCACAAATAATATAGAAAAGAGTCGGCAAAAAAAAAAAAAGACAGAGTAGTCATTCGAGTCTGCCCTTTTTTTTTTTCTTTTTCCCCGTTTGTTTTTTTTTCCATTAACTTTTGGTCTGTGTATAGATCTGTGTTTGTCCCAAGCATGTTTGAAGCCATTTACCGTTGACTGGCTTACTACCGCTGCTGAAGTTTATTCCAAGCATCAACTACCCTTTCAGTGTAATAATGCTTTCTAAGATTAGTTTTGAACCTTAGTGCTGCCAGGTGGAAGTGCCAACCACGTAGCCACTGGGCTGCCCTAATAACATTTAGGTGCGTGTATCACCCCTTCCCTAAAAAGGATAATTATGGAAAATTTCCTCCCCACTTAGGACTGTATGGCAAGACCTAAGAGATGGGACAGAGATATCCACACATGGTTTGGTAGAATTAGAATTTTGAAATTATTCGTCTCTCTCACCTTTTGTACTTGTTGCAAACCCTTCCATTCCATATTCCAAGTCCCTTCCCCTGAGATCAATGACAAGCGGATTCCTAAAATTCCTCTGGACCCATAAGATACCATGATACATAGCATAAACTTACCGAAACAGAGGGGGTCTTCGTTTCCCAATTGTTTCCTGAAAATATGGGTGCATTTAATTTTTTTCCCCTAAAAGATGGACTTATCCTTTAGGGCTAATAGTACATGGGTTTAACGCCAGTGCAAAATGGAATAATAGAAACTTGCTGTAATATCAGAACAGCATGAACTAACTTTTTAACTTTACACATGCCACTGAGAAATCGTATTGTTTCTTGCAGTAGTCAGTAATGCTTGAGGAGCCTCTCGCTCTCTCTCTTCTAATATACAGAAAAAGTATATATCATTTGGACTCCAGTGATAAGAAGGGCAGTTCACCAACCTGAGGCATTGGCAGGGGTTACTGTTCCAGTCCCATCCTTGAGGAAATAAGGTTTTAATTTTGCCATTGCTGCTAAACTGCTGCCATGTCTAGGAAATTCATCGGCTTTCACTACCACTGGACCTGATAAAAAGTGAAATAAATCTTACAAACAGATAATATACCAATAAACTAGAAATTAGACAGCTATATTATCAAATACTGCAATCACAAGGAGATGTGCATCAAGAGAAAGTATAGACTTTTTAAAGATGAATCCTGGAAGAATTTTATAAAAACAGTTCTTTATAAAAAATATTTGCATTTTTTGGGATCCACATGGTCATAATAGTTCTTGGGATACTAGAAAAGCTTAACCACTTGAAGACCAGGCCTTTTCTGGCACTTTTTGTTTACATGTAGCAATCCGTTTAGTTTTTTTTTTTGCTAGAAAACTTAGAACCCCCAAACATTATATATTTTTTTAAAGCTGAGTCTCTAGAGAATTAATTGCTGTTTGCAATTTTTTATGTCACATGGTATTTGTGCAGCGGTCTTTCAAACACAATTTTTTTTTTGGGGGGGGGGGGGGGGGAAATACACTTTTTTTTTTAATTTAAATGCAAAAAAACACAATATATAATTCATTTTTTTTTTTGTAAAATATAAAAGATGATGTTACGCCAAGTAAATAGATACCAAATATGTCACACTTTAAAATTGTGCACTTCCATGCAATGGGGACAAACAACGCAAATTTTACTATCCATAGGTGATGCTTTAAAAGCCTTTACAGGTTACCACTTGCTAGAATTACTGCCCATGATTTGACATTCGAGGAGATACCTCACATGTGTGGGACAATTGCTGTTTGCATGGATGCAGGACCGACACGCACGGTTGTCTTTGCGTGCTAGCACGGGGGCACTTTATTTTTTATTTTTTTTAATTATTACTTTATTTTTAAACTGTTGCTTTCATTTTTTGTTATTTTTGAACAGTTTTATTGCTGTCACAAGGAATGTAAACATCCCTTCTGATAGCATTAGGCATGTCACAGGTACTCTTTATGGAGGGATCTTGGGTCAATAAGACCTCAAATCTCTCTTCTGCATTCAAAAACACAGAGATCGGTATTTTTGAATGCATGTCATTATTTGAAAATGGCACCAAAAACATCCGGGTAAACTGGAAGTGATGTCATGTCATCGCTTCCGGGTTACCATTATGGACAGCCCGATTCCTGCTTTGTTGGGCTGTCCGGACAGCCAGCGAGCATGCCGGCTGGTCGCTCAGCTCTTCCAGTGAAACAGGACAGCCCGAGAGAGCCACGGAAGGCGGCGTGGGGGGAGCCACTCTGAATGCTATTACAAGATAGCCGACCGTCGGCTCTAAAACATGGTATCGAGGTGATGCTGAGGTGTCGTACCGAGGTGATACGGCTGCAGGCATCACCCCAGTACAACCACTTGAAGTCAAATGACGTACTAGGTACCTGATTTGGCAGCAAGTGGTTTAAGGGATTGTAGACCCTCACATATACCCAGTGAAGTGATATACAAATGAAATAAAGCAAATCCTCAAACATAAGTTGTACCTATTTATCTGCATTCTTCTCTTCTCTACCGCCCTTCAAAGTCCAGAATTTATAAAGCTTGTCTGAGATGGCAGAAAGCAGGTGGAGGGGAGCTGAAATTACACTCTGCAAAGCTCCACGAGGAGAGCTCCGAGTGCTGACTGGAGGGAAAGGGCACACTAGAGGGACAGGGCTTTGTTCATTTCATGTCTGAGGCTTACAACCACTTTTAAGCGGGATGGGGTGGTTGGGGTAGCAAGATCACCTAAAATTTGAAGTCAAAATCCCAGTGGAGATTTAAACCTTGGGGTGTCTTTAACCTGTGTATCCATCACACCTCACAATTTTTGAGGTCTCCACCATGGTCAGCAGGAAACACATGCTCAATTCCACAGAACCTTGTACAACATACTTCCTTAAAATGATGGAATATATTTGAGATCTGCTTGGCATTCTGAGCATCACAGTAATGTAATGGATTGCTCTGTACAATAAGTCTACATTGGCTTTGAGCCTTGGCACCGGTGGTCTTTCCTCACACACATTTGGGTATTGGAGGTGGTAGTCCTGCTTTTGTGTGCTTTCTCTATTGACACACACAGCCCGGCTCAGCCCTGTCTCCTCGAGATAGGACTCAGGTAAGTATAATGGTGTCTGATGGCAATACAAACACTGGGATGTTTTTACCTTAAAGTGGATGTAAACCACTTGGATGTGGATGTAATTCATGAAATTTGAGCTGGGCACATCTATCTGTAGAGTTTACTTATTTCTCTTCAAAGTTCTGTCGTGCCCCATTCCTCTGTTATCAGCCATCAACTTTTGACAAGTTCTCCAAGACCTGGAGATAGTGTGTGTCGGAGGAGGTTGCTATAAATAGATTGGCACACTACTTGTCCTCTAACAGCAGAGCTCTGCATGTGTGGGGAGGGGGTGTGTGTGCCTTTCCTCCAATCAGCTGTCTCACAGTGTCCAGCAATCATCTCCTCCTAGAGGGGAATGAGGAAGTGAAATTCTAAGAGAATGTCTACTTTCTAAACCGTGTATAAATGTGAAGACAGCAGATATACATGTAAAACTTATATAGGGAGATGTTTCATCCCTGTGTATCATCTGAGGCTGTTCACTGAGTATATGGAGGGTTTACATTCACTTTAATGCAGGCAAGGTAAAAAAAAAATGTCCAGGATTTAGAACCACTGTAACATTCTGCAGGTCCGTGTGGACATACGTAAAAGTAAATCTGTTCCTAACATGCGCTATAAATAATAGAAATGGTAGATCAGAAACTGCAAATAAGACCATTTTAATAATGTTTCACAGGAGTTGTATGCAATATTTTAAATAAAGGAACATAAAAATACAAACTAGAGTTAACTAAAACAAAAATAATTGTATAAACCTTTCCTGGAAGGCACTTCAACGAATACAATTTCTTTGTCGAAATGGCCAGCCTTTTGTGCAGCCTCAGTCCTATTCTGTGCTCATCTCTGGATATTTTCCATTGTTTGGCCACATTTTCAGCTTGGAAAGACACAAGACAAGATGTATACAGTTTATATTTGAGGGAATACATAAGATATCACAGTAACAAAGATAACTATCAATACATTTTTTTAAAAATGCACTTTCAGTTCACCTGTCCTTGACAGTGATTGTAAAAGGCCTCTCACCGAACTATGTGTGAATCAACCCTAAAAGTTGAGTCTGCAATCATCTTACCAGTTATTCCCATGTGGTACTTGTAAAAGGCATCATTAAGACCATCACAAAGTATGCTGTCTTGCAATGGGACATCCCCAGCTTTCACGCCAGCTCGCATCTGGACCAAGTGAGGAGCCTGAAAAAGTATGATTTTGTTAATATGCGGGTATATGCAGTATGAATACGTATCATGTATGATAGAGCTGCACGATTAATCGTTATAAAATCTCCATTCAACCCCCCTCATAATCTTAATCCGACATTTCCATGATTCATGTAACATGTGCAGAGCCGTTCTCTGCTCAGAGCTGTAAAAAAAAAAAAAAAAAAACAGCCGGAAATGTTTATCAACAACATTGCTTTGCTGAAAGGGAGATAAAAAGAAACATTGTATCTGTTCTTTTAGAGATCACGTGGACGAACTTCGGTCTGGAAATAAGGTCAGTTTAACCACTTAAAAAGACTAAGCTTTTTTTGACACTTGTTGCTTACAAATTAAAATCTGTATTTTTTACTAGAAATTTACTTAGAACCCCCAAACATTATATATATATATATATATATATATATATATATTTTTTTTTTTTTTTTTTTAGCAGAGACCCTAGAGCAGGGGTGTCAAACTTGATTTCATCGTGGGCCGTATCAGCATTATGGTTGCCCTGAAAGGGCCGGTTGTATAGGTAAGACTAGATATCCAGAGCACCACCCCCCCCCCCCCTTACACCAGATGCCAAGAGCCCCCCACAATGGGGGCAGACTTGGGAGCAGAACGAGCAGGGTCTAGAGGAGGATCACAGGAGAGCTAGAGTCTTCTGAATGCTGAGACCAGGGAAGGTGAAGATGAGGGGGTGCTGCAGCTGCACAGAGGATAGCAGGATCTGAAGGAGTTCTGTCTTCCACTCTGCGGCCGACTGTTGAGACAGGGGGTGGTGGAGATGAGGGGAGTGCTGCAGCTAAGGTGTGAGGGCCACATGAAACGACCCGGAGGGCCGGATTTGGCCCCCGGGCCTTGTGTTTGACACCTGTGCCCTAGAGAATAAAATGGCAGTCGTTGCAATAATTTATGTATTTGCGCAGCAGTCTTTCAAACGCAATTTTTTTGGAAAAAAAATACACTTCAATGAATTAAATAATTAAAAGAAAAGTGTGAAGAATGAAAATAACAAATCATACTCGTCTAGCTGACTGCCGATGCTGCAGTTGACCCCTCGCCATCTCTACACCGACAACTAAGCGATCAAACACCGCTGATTGCTCAGTTTTCGGCTCCACTCTGAGCACAGAGCATTGACTGCCAATCACCGACTCTCTGCTCTGCCCCTCCAGCACTCAGTGGAGCACTGGACTGTGGAGGGGGCAGGAGGGACTGGTTTAGGCTCTCAGCTTTGCGCTGAAAAAATTGAGCCAGCTGCCAATCAGGTGTCTGGGTAGATCCCCAGCATTATTGTTGGCATCCCTGCAGAGACTGGACCGGCTCTGTGACATCAGCCGGCATCGGCTTTTCTTAGGAAGTTCTGTGCATGATGTACTTACTGTGTCTGTTGCTTTATGCAATATCCTGGAGTAGTTTGCCTTAAGGGAGGTGTCCTTTTTTGTGTTTGTTTCTATGGTGTGAACATGGGAAGAAGAGCTTGAGGCCTAGTGATGGTATTAATGTCCAAAATAGTATTTCTAGAACAGCTTTTACAGGGCATTAAAAAGGAGTTTCAATCAAAAATGTTTTGTGTCATCTGTGTTGTATAAGGGCTCATTGCAAAATAGCCTTCAGAAAGGTCAGTTGCGACGAAAGATGTGGTTCCTTTTAGATACAGGTCAAGGTTTAGATGGATCAGCTATAAATTTATGACCACTGAGAGGTTAAGTGAATAACATTGATTATCTCGTTACAATGACATCTGAAAGTCAGTTAGATAAATTAGGCAGCAAGTAAACACGTTGATGCGTTGAAAGCAGAAAAAATGGGCATCGCAGTCTGTTGTGTATTGGGCTGCGTAGCTGCAGACCCATCCGGGTGCCCATGCCGATTCATATTCACAGCCAAAAGCATCTACAATGGGCATGTGAGCTTTAGAACTGGAAGCAATGGAAGAAAGGTGGCCTGGTCCAATGAATCATGTTTTCTTTTAACATCACTTGGGTGGCTGGGTGCATGTGTGTCGCTTACCTGCAGAAGAAATGACAGCAGAAGTAAAGCCAGCGAAGGCAGTTTGATGCTTTGGGTAATGTTCTACTGGGAAACCTTGGTCCTGCCATTCCTGTGAATTTTACTTTGACATGCACCACCTACATTGTTGATGAGCTAGTACACCCCTTCAAGGAAACCATATTCCCTGATGACAGTGGCCTCTTTCAGCAGGTTAATGTGCCCTGCCACACTGCAAAAATGGTTCGAGAATGGTTTGAGGAACACAACATGAAGTATCAACTAGGCCTCCAAATTCTCCAGATCGCAATCCAATCGAGCATCTGTGGATGTGCGGATAAAAGAAGCCTGATCCATGGTGGCCCCACCTCTCAACTAACAGGACTTCAAGGATCTGCTAATGGCAGCTTGGCCTTGAGAGGTCTGGTGAAGTCCAAGCCTTGATGGGTCAGGGCTGTTTTGGCTGCAAAAGGAGATCTACTCAATATTAAGTGGAAGGTCATAACGTTATGGCTGATTGGTATATGGGCACTTATTGCAACCTCAACCATTTAAACATTGTCAAATACAATTTATGAAAAGCTATGCAGAGAGGTAGAGTTATTAAAAATCCAGCAGCCTGCAAACATCTCCAATTTCAAAGGAGCCCACATAAGTACTGCTTTGCTATAAAATAATATTAAAGTGGCTCTAAAGGCTCAAGATTTTGTGTGTAGCAGCCCCTCAAACATTACCTGAGTCCCAGGCTCTCCGAGGAATCCTCCTCATTGGCTGAGACAGCAGCGGAAGCCATTGGCTCACGCTGCTGTCAATCACAGCCAATGAGTCAATGAGAAGAGAGAGGGGGCAGGGCCGAGCTGTAGCTCTGTGTCTGAATGGACAAGCAGAGCAGCGGCTCGGGAGCGAGCCTGCTCGGGTGCCCCCCACAGCAGGCTGTTTGCTCTGGGGGCACTTGGCAGGGCAGAGGAGACGAGAGTGCCGGCAGGAAGCCGAGAAGAGAAAGATCAGGGCTGGTCCGTGCAAAACCACATCACAGATCAGGTAAGTATGACATGTTTTTGTTACTTTAAAAAAGACTTGCCTTTAATATCACTTTAATACTGAGCAAATCTAACCTTTGTCTAGGAAACCGCAATATCAGGCAAATCATAAAGAGCTAAAAAAAAAAAAAAAAAGACACAGCAAATGTCACTTGGTGTCTTGTGTGTATTTGATAGACAGCATTCCGTAACATGTAACGTGTGTTGTTTGTGTATATATACAAAACCATTCCTCTCTTTAGAATGTTAAATTAGTGGAAGCATGAGAAATGTTTAATTCGCTCAATAAATCTGCAAAAGCATAGCATTATTTATTAACGCAATAACACAGCTCAGTTTAGATTTCCCAATAATGCCAGTGTGCTGAGATGAATGACTCCCGCACAAGCATGGGAGTGAAGTCATCTTGCCCCTGCCTATCAAGATGGCCAAAGACTGGCATCCGGGAGAAGATGCCGGCACTGGCGAGGGACCTCACGGCATCGGATAGTTGTTGTAGGGGAGTAATTCTAAGTTTGGTTCCACTTTACTTTTTTCCAAATGGAGTGAAGTATTGACAGAGTTTACCCCAGGGCTTTACAAATTTGCTTTGAATCTAGGAGCCAGCTAAAAAAGTTAGGAAACAGTTTTTTTTTTTTTAAACAAAGCTTTATTTTCTGTGTGAGCTAAACTCTGCGCACCTCCCTGCTTGTCTACAGCACTGCGCACAGGGGCTAGCAGGGAGGAGGAGAAGTGAACAACGATGTGTATGGATTGGCTAATGCCAAACGAAAGGGTAGAGTGGGAGAACCTTTCTGCAGAGCAGCATCGGATCTACTGGGGGAAAGGGGCAGAGAATATATGAAGGTGCTGGTATGCAAAGAAGAAAAAAAAATAGCTCTGCTGCGGGTGAGCAGCAGGTCTAAAGTTTTTTTTTTTTTTTTTTTCTTTTTGTTTGTTTTTAGATATTAAAATTAAATCAGCTGCCCGGCTCCCAGAACTGCATGTTCGGGCACCGAGCAATAGGAATTGCACACACTTGGTGCCAATAGTAAATGTGCTGACTAGTGGCGTAGCCTGGGCTGTCAGTGCCTGGAGCAAGGCTAGTAACCCATGGACTTTTAGCACTCCCTGAGTCCCAGTTTGGGGAAGGTGGAGGGGCCAATTGCCTAGGCTCCTCACCTTCCAGGGGCACCTCTTTCCAGCCTTCTGCAGCGCCAGCACCGCCTGGTCATGGGTGGCTGTCAGGAGGGGGAGGGAAATAGGTAGATGGGTGTGGTAGAGGTAGGTAGGTAGGTTGGGGGGGTAGAGGGAGGGAGGTGGTGTAGGTAGGGTATCTTGCAAGAGTCAAGGCAAGCCTGCGGTTTCTTACACCTGGTGTTGGCTGCTCACAGTCTATTGATGATTTAATAAAGTTGCTGAACTAGCGTTGGTCACCTCAAACAACCTCCAACTCATCCTGCTGAAATAAATAAAACCAAAGAATTAAACTGAGCTAAATCTATATTTTTAGGAGGACACCTGCCTGGACCTGCTTCCTCTGTGCTGAAACTGGGCTTCTTTTTAGGTATAGCCTTTTTATAAGACAAATGCATTCTTTTCCTCCACCGACACTGACATTGCTTGTCACTCTGCTATATTACTACTAGCAAAAGTGATCCCATTCAAAAACAGGCAAGAGTGGGAATATTGCAAAAAAAAAAAAAAAAAACTTAAAGCAGAGTTCCACCCATTTAAAAATCAGCAGTTACAAAAAGTGTAGCTGCTGACTTTTAATAATCAGACACTCACCTGTCCCACAGTCCAGCGATCCAGCGTCCCCTCCCCTCCACAGCGGCGGCACTGCAAGTGTGGGCGTCGGGCTGTGGCTTCATAGCCGGTCGAGCCGCGCTGTGCATTGTGAATGGCCGGGCAATCTTCTGGGACCCGTGACGTGTCCCAGAAGATTGCAGGGAGGGAGGGGGGAGAGGTGAACTTCTGCTCGGTGTCGCGGCACCAGGAGAGGAAGTGGGAGCTGGGTATCTGTGAAAACTAGGTAGCCGCCCCCCCCAGAAAAATAAATTACATGACATTTGTGGTATGTCAGAGGGTCACCGGTGCTTAAAGCTGAAGTTCCACTTTTGGGTGGAACTCTGCTTTAAAGAAGCATTTTATCATTAGACATGTGTGCAGCAGAGGCGTATGGAGGGTCTGAGGGTGCCCAGCCTAGTGCATTATCCCAAGTAAATTTATTGATAAAAACAGTTAAAAAACTACTCACAAATGTGGAGAAATATCGCTTGTAAAAGCCACCTGGTCGTGGCAATCAGTCCTGAAACCGACAGCCTACTAGGCTCTGAGGAAGAAGGTATTCCTTCTATATGCGTCAGCCAGCAGCAGCCCTGATGTCTTCCCCTTTACCATCTGAAGACTGTTGCTTTCAGGACTGATTGCCACAAATAGGTGGCTTTTACAAGCAATATTTCTCCACATTTGTGAGTAGTTTAACTTTATTTTTATCAATAAATTTATTTGGGATAATGCACTAGGCTGGTGCACCTTCTTTAATTTATTTTTTCTGTGACTGTTAGGCTATCCCCTACCCTGGAGGGCAGCAAGGCCAGAGAAACTATCCCTTGAGTTAACAGACCATCCGGTCATCACACTTATGCGCAAGAGCGTTTGTTTGCTGGTATGGAAGATCTGACATGGGGCAATATGTAGAGGAGAGTAGCGCAGAGCGTGTGATGGTACACAGTATGAACAAGAAAGGAGTGTGGAGGATCTGACATGAGGCAATACTTAATGAAGAGGCTTTTGGAAGGTCTGACATGGGGCTGTATGTACAGAAGAGGAGTGATTCAAGACATTTTCAGGTAATTATGCTAGTTTGATGTAAAAATAGATTTTATTATACACAAGAGCATTAAAGTGATGTTTATGTCTGTCTGGAGTGCAGCTTTAAGTGTTCAATATTAGTAAGTGGCAAGCTAGAGGGACATACAGCATCTCACAAAAGTGAGTACACCCCTCACATTTTTGTAAATATTTTATTATATCTTTTTATGTGACAAAACTGCAGAAATTACACTTTGCTACAATATAAAGTAGTGAGTGTACAGCTTGTATAACAGTGTAAATTTGCTGTCCCCTCAAAATAACTTCACTCAGCCATTAACATCTAAACCGCTGACAACAAAAGTGAGTACACCCCTAACTGAACATGTCCAAATTGGGCCCAATTAGCCATTTTCCCTCCCCAGTGTCATGTGACTCATTAGTGTTACAAGGTTTCAGGTGTGAATGGGGAGCAGGTGTGTTAAATTTGGTGTTATCGCTCTCATTCTCTCATACTGGTCACTGGAAGCTTAACATGGCACCTCATGGCAAAGAACTCTCCGAGGATCTGAAAAAAAGAATTGTTGCTCTACATAAATATGGCCTAGACTATAACAAGATTGCCAAGACCCTGAAATTGAGCTGCAGCACAGTGGCTAGGACTATACAGCAGTTTAACAGGACAGCTTCCACTCAGAACAGGCCTTGCCATGATCAACCAAAGCAGTTGACTGCACGTGCTCAGCGTCATATCCAGAGGTTGTCTTTGGGAAATAGACGTATAAATGCGGCCAGCATTGCTGCAGAGGTTGAAGGGGTGGGGGGAGTCAGCCTGTCGGTGCTCAGACCATACGCTGCACACTGCATCAAATTGGTCTGCATGGCTATCATCCCAGAAGGAAGCCTCTTTCAAAGATGATGCACAAGGCAGCCCACAAACAGTTTGCTGAAAACAAGCAGACTAAGGATATAGATTACTGGAACCATGTCCTGTGGTCTGATGAGACCAAGATACAGTAAACTTATTTGGTTCAGATGGTGTCAAGCATGTGTGGCGGCAAGCAAGTGAGGAGTACAAAGACAAGTGTGTCTTGCCTACAGTCAAGCATGGTGGTGGGAGTGTCATAGTCTGGGGCCGCATGAGTGCTGCCGGCACTGGGGAGCTGCAGTTCATTGAGGGAACCATGAATGCCAACATGTACTGTGACATACTGAAGCAGAGCATGATCCCCTCCCTTCAGAGACTGGGCCGCAGGGCAGTATTCCAACATGGTAACGACCCCAAACACACCTCCAAGACGACCACTGCCTTGCTAAAGAAGCTGAGGGTAAAGGTGATGGACTGATCAAGCATGTCTCCAGACCTAAACCCTATTGAGCATCTGTGGAGCATCCTCAAACGGTAGGTGGATGAGCGCAAGGTCTCTAACATCCACCAGCTCCGTGATGTCTTCATGGAGGGGTGGAAGAGGACTCCAGTGGCAACCTGTGAAGTTCTGTTGAACTCCATGCCCAAGAGTGTTAAGGCAGTGCTGGAAAAAAATGGTGGCCACACAAAATATTGACACTTTGGACCCAATTTGGGCATTTTCACTTAGGAGTGTACTCACTTTTGTTGCCAGAGGTTTAGACATTAATGGCTGTGTGTTGAGTTATTTTGAGGGGACAGCAAATTTATTGTTATGCAAGCTATACACTCACTACTTTACATTATAGCAAAGTGTCATTTCTTCAGTGTTGTCACATGAAAAGATATAATAAAATATTTACAAAAATGTGAGGGGTGTACCCACTTTTGGGAGATACTGTAAGTAGTTTTCTCACTTAAATGTACCATACCAGCTCCTGAAGCTAAACATTAACTTACCACTATAGGTTACTGCACTTTGCCCATCAACGCTGCTCTATACAGGGAATCTGTCAAAGCTGCTGTTAGTGACCTGTCTCAGGACTGTCACGCTAATCCTTTATTCACTCAGTGAGGGCCATGTCAGACAGGGGATTCTGTCACCGGAGGGCTCCTGGGCTGCCCAGACCTGACACTGAACCACCGTGGGAGCCCATCCGAATGGAACCGGAGAGTCCCCTGCGAGGTGGTGTCCAGCTCAGGGCCATTGCTGAGCCTGTTCAGCACCGCCGGTTCTTGCTCCAAGGTGAGGCTGAGGGTCTCCCTGGACAGCTCGGCCTTAACCCACACCCAGTGATCCTGTAGGAGGAGCTCCAGGAGCCCAGAGAGGGAGGCTTGAGTCCACACCACAATGGTGTCGCGGAAAGCCACACAGGGGACACTTCCTACTAGGGACTTCGCTTCTCCCACCTACTTCCCTACAGCTCTGCATCTCCCTTAACCCGCACTTCACAGTCCTACCCATCTCCTCCTTTAACCCCCACACTCTCCCCTCTAAATGTTGTGCCTGCCCTCACCACATCCTATGACACTGGGCTGGATGCAATTTTTAGTCGCCATGGCAACATTTTATCTTTAAAGGATAAGGTAAAACCTTTAAAAAAAAAAAAACATAACAGATGCACATCTTTTTGCAGGTAATAAAATGTGCAATGTCAGACTCCTACAGACTGTCAGTGTAGACATCTACGGGCAGACAGTTACTTCAGTCCAGGAAGAATCAATGCACTACAAGGATGTCCACCAGTGACCTCCTAGTTTGAGAACTACAAGCCATCAGCCACAAATGCTGTTGGTACTTGTAGTCCATTAATTCACAGATCCCCAGACTACTGTCCCGAAGATGAACTTGACTGTTAGAAGGCAACATGTTTTTTTTTCATAATGCAAGATGCTTCTGAACTAGGAAATCTAATTACATCTAGCCTTCCACTCTGTTGGGGGCAGCCTGGGATGCCATTCAGCAGGTTTTCCCATCAAGGCAATGGAACTGAAGCATCATATCAGAAGCTTCATCTGGGAGCCATGCCCCCAGGTGGGGGAGTAAAGCTTGGATACAAGCCACCTGATGTAATAAAGATTGAACTGCTTAATTATCAAATGCTGTAAACAAAAGCGTCAAAAGTCAACTGCTGCTAAGGTGACTGATTGCCGGAAGTCACAGAAGATCAAAGACCAGCTATAACTGGAGATTTGACCCGGGTCAAATAGCAGTGGTTCATGGACATTTGCTGCCCCTAGTGGAGATTACAGCATGTTTCCTGGAGGACGGCAAGAGAAGAAGAGGATGACCTCTTATTGATTTTCCATTGGATAGAGGGTGTTGGTGTGGGTGGTGTCTGAGTGGGCTTAAAGCTAATGAGCAGCCTAAATGTTTTCTCTCTTTGATTTGGCTCTTGCCCCATTCAAGCCCAGCCAGGACAGCATCTTGAGGACGATCTTGCGTTAAGTATCATTTGTTATGTGCTCTGTAACATTCTTTTACTGTTTTTATGTTAGCATTTATACTTTCTTTATAATAAATGATATCCTTGCTAATTTAAAACCGTGTGTTTATTTTTGCAACTAATATTGCTGTTATATCATTCCCATTAGTGTTATCATTAATGATTTAATAGACTAGCTAATTATAGTAAAATAAGTAATATATGTTGATAATAAATGTGGGGTATCCATAACCACCCCATTTTTATTTCATTATCCTTTAATCAAAATTGTGTAATCTCATGATGAAAAAAAATAATATATATGTTTTTGCTGTTTATTAACACTTAAGAGTAGAGTTGAGCGAACACCTGGACGTTCGGGTTCTGCTGGTCCGTCCGAACTTCGGGACAAAGTCCGGGTCCGGGTCCGGACGGAACCCGAACGCTCGCACGGACAACGAACCCAATTGAAATCAATGGGGACCCGAACTTTTAGGCACAAAAATGGCTGTAGGAAAGTCCTGGAAAGCCCCAGAGGGCTGCAAAAGGAAGTAAAATGGGGGTAAGGGTAGGGCAAGTGCCCTACAAAAAAATGGGGACAGGGAAATAACTTTAAATATTTTTAAAAAAATAAAAACATAAAAAATGCAAAAATGGAGATGAATGTGGTTCATCTTCAAACTGTGTCTGAAAAGTATTAATTAACGGTAGAAGCCATATAACTGTTCTAAAATCATCTTCAAACTAGGGCAAGTGCCCTACAAATAAATGGGGAGAGGGAAAATAAATT
>BLSH010357272.1:174396-195029 GCA_018402905.1 Glandirana rugosa | reverse complement strand
TGGCGACGAAACTCAACCTCTAGTTTGAGACGAATTTTGTTGCTAGCACAGCAGCAATAATATCAAATTGTAATAGAAGGAGGAGAAATTAGTAATTACTGATACATTGGGTGGCCAACATTGGAACAAGAATCTGTCCCTCTAAGCAGAAGCCTCTATTTAGTGCAGTCAGATCACTCAAAGCAGCAGTATGTGAAATCTGAAATTACTCCCACAATCTGATCGTTGTGTGTACGATCCCACAATCTGATCGTTGTGTACGAACGTACGATCGTTTCGTTAGACAGAGTTTAATCTGCAATCTCCAACTCTAAGCAGCAGTATTTGAAATCTCAAATTCCCCCAACAATCTGATCGTTGAGCACGATCGTGGCGATCGTTGTTTTAAGCAGAGTTTGATCTCCAACTCAAAGCAGCGGTATGTGAAATCTCTAATTTCTGCAGCTTATAAAGAGGCTGGGTCACATGATGCACTGGCCAATCACAGCCATGCCATTAGTAGGCATGGCTGTGATGGCTTCTAAGGGCAAACCAGTGAAACGCTTGTTGATTGGCTGCCCTGCAGCTTCTCAACACGTGGAGTAAAATAGCAGAACCCCGGACCGAACCCGAACGATTTTTGAAATGTCCGGGTCCGGGTCCGTGCCCCGGACACCCGAAAGTTCGGTACAGACCCGAACGTTACAGTCCGGGTTCGCTCAACACTACTTAAGAGTGTAATTTCTATTCAAACTATACATTTATATGTTCCATACGAATGTTATGACTTATGTTTTATGTAAAACAATAACTCTTTTTGATAAAAAGTTTGTAAACAAAAAAAGTATTCAATCTTCTCAATAAGCGTATGAAATGTCTCTATGTCACGGTAACTTTGATAGAAATAGATTACTTCTATACATAAAAATCCCAAGTCACAATTTCATCATGGAGAAAACTTTTCCTAACCTTCATACCTGACTCATGTTCTCCATACCACCAGCAACCACGATATCAGACTCCCCTGTCAGTATGGACTGAGCTCCAAGGCTTACTGCCTTGAGGCCTGAACCACAGATCATCTGACAGCTCCATGCAGGAACAGAGTAAGGAATTGTGGCTCCCACAGCAGCCTGGCGAGTTGGGTTTTGCCCAGTACCTGCAGAACACAGGAAAATAAGAATATACAGAAGCAGGGATTGTAACTAAAAAGATTAAATATGATCAAATACAGGCATGTCTAAATGAGACCATTTGCCTATATTGCTAATACAATATTTATGTAGGTCTGCCAAACTGTCATTTGTATATAACGGTGTAGACTAAAGAAAATGTAGGAAGATTTTTTTTTTTCCTTATGAATAATGTCTTAATGCCACATCCAGTCCCATGTAACTCACCACTGTACCCCCAAAAACCTTGGATATTCTGTGCCTGGTATCTGGCACTGACCCCACCCCACCCCATGGACCTTGCTAGTGATGTCCAATAATGGTGATGTTATAATTGTAAAGTACATGGGGTAGGGATCTGCATTACAAATCACTCAAGGTTTCAGTAGTGCAATAAAGCCAATCAGAGGTGGCACACAGTAATTAAAGGGCAAGTCCATTTTTTTTGTTTTTTTTCCATAGAGCAGGAAAGGATTATAACCCGTCAGGTTTTACTGCAATCCAGGGTTCGTTTGGAGGGTTCTTTCTCTAATTTCCCGACAATGTTTTGCTAGACAGCAAGTGAAGAGAACTCCCCAACAGTAATACAAAGTTGTGGGTTTTTTTGGGAGGGTTTTTTGTAGCATAGGAGAAAGCTTAAACTCCTGTCAGCTTTTCATTTCTGTCTGTGTTACAGATTTTTCCTTCTTTCCTGTCTGGTAAGACCGTTATCAGCAGAACAGAAATTGAGAGAAAATCTTTCAAATGGAGCCCTGGATATCCAAAAATGTTGTTAAAAAAAAAAATCTATGACAGGAATAAGTGACTGGATGTGGCTGGATGCAGTACCAAGGGGTTCATGAGTTTAGGGCTATAAGCAGAATTCCTGTGTTCCGGGCATACATCTCTGAATGCACTGGGCCCTACAAACAGGTGGCACTTGGTACAGAATGTGGTCATTGATGTATTTCTGCCTCAAGTATCTTGACAGGCTGCTGGCAACCAGGCTGGGCTCTGCACCTGTGCCTCCCAGACACCCGAAAACCCCAGGATTTGATGCGGAGGGGCTAAATGCCCAGTGTGCAAGAGGCCTAAGCTGATCCCACTGTGGATTATATTGTTTGTGAATTTGGTGAATGATCATGCAAAATTTGTCTATTGGCATAGAGCAGCCCAATCTGTATAACAGGGGTATTGAATTAAAATTCCCATAGGTCCTAGTCACTGAAATGTACTTCCAGTAGAGGTCCAAACTGCATGTTTGATTCTTTTTTTTTTACTTAAAATTTTTATTAAGTCTTTTCAATATAACAAGAAAGAAAGGAAAACATGTGCAGTACAGCAAAGCACATATATAAAGGTTTCAAATCTTCATATAGACATAAAATACTCATGCACTATGTTTGATTCTTAAAAGCATTCTTGAAGCATCGGCAAACGTTTTCATGAGCGCCAACCCATCTTGGTGCAGTGCAACTTAAAAACAAAGGGTCAGGGGCTCCTTTTCTGTGTTCCTGCATGTAAGACAGCCAGTTGAAATCAATGGGCTGCCTACATGCAGAAAACCAGTAGCAATAATATAAAAAATAACCTCAGATCCTTCACATCACAATCCCATCATTACAACAGTGTTCTCAGCCCCTCTACATCACAGTCCCCCTTCACAATATGGGTGCTGAAAATAATCGATGCATCTCGATGTGGCCTTGCACGATTCAGCATCAATTCAGAGAACGGGCCGCATCGATTGCGTGGATGACGTCATCCCGGCTCCCCGTGCCTCTCCCGGGACAGCCCTGCCCACTCACACTGTTGAAACAAATCACTGTCAGTCCCTCATGCATTCCTTCCTACAGTGTGTAAGCCGGTTCAGGGGCGACTGAGTCGCCGCATAGCGCGACTTCAGTGCAGGAACCTTTTTCTAAGTCGGAGCGACTTGAGTCGCTCCTATTAGAATGGTTCCATTGCAATGCATGGAGCACGACTTGTCAGGCCAGCCTCTACCTTATTATCTCCAGTGATGGACAGTCACGTGCCTCCTGCCTGCTGTTCTTCTCCTCCCTCTTCTCCCCGCCAGACATGACTGAACGCTAACAGATCGGAGCTAAAGTAGAGGCTTCGGTATACATTAATTCTTACACAACATAGGAAGGAATGCATGAAACAGAGGGACTGACAGTGATTTGTTTCAACTTTAGAGTGCACGGGCAGGGCTGTCCTGGGAGAGGCACAGGGTCTCCTGGGAGTGCAGGGGGCTGTATCATGTAAATGGGCTGTGCAACATTATGGACTGTGAAATGTAAATAGGGGGGCTGTATAACATAAATGGACCGCGTAATGTAAATGGGCTGTGTAATTTTATTATGAAAACCACAGTCAGTGATGCATCATGAATCGTTGATAGGATAATTGTGATCGAATCGTGAGAGCAGTGAAGATGCGCACCCCTGCTTCACATCACAACCCCCCCCCCCCACCCTTTACAGCAGTGTCTTCAACCCCCCTTCACATCACTCCTCCCACTAATATCACCTCCCCTTCACATTCCTGTCCTCTGCCCGTTCATATCACCCCCCCTCATATCCCTATCATCACCCCCCTTCACATACCTACCTCATCCCCCCCCCCTTTAGATCATCCCCTCCTCCTTCACATTCTTGCCCTCCCCACCCCATTCCTGTCCCCCCTTCCCCCCCACCCCATTCCTGCCCTCAGCCCCCTCCCCCTTATATCACCTCCCTCCTCCAGATTCCTGTCCTCGGCCCCCCTTCACATCATCCTTGGCTTTCCCCACATTCTTCACCGCAGTGACATAACTCTCTCTAAAATCCTACCCACACAAGGCAGAAGGCACATCAGTCTAGAGATTACATCGGCAGCAGGACAGGCAGAAGGCAGACAGCAGCGACAAGACAGCAAGAGGCTGACATCGGTTATAGGACAGCCAGGACTGCTCCGCATGGACAGCTGGAGTCGGGAGGATGAGAACGAAGGCAGGACAGCAGGATCATAAGGAGGATGAGAGCTACACAGCTTTTCCTGGTAACCAGCTTGTGATTGGTTGCTAGCAACCAATCGCCTGCTAATTAACTAGAAAAGTTAACTTGGCAGCTCCCGCCCTCCACCCAGAGCTGTACTGCCTCCCACTGTCCATATGCAGCTGTCTTACCTGTTCAATGAGGATGACAGCAGCGAGAACGGCTGAGGGGGCTCCTAAGTGGCGGGACCGTGGCTGGTCCGGTTGAAACAGTGACTCAGTCCAGATGCGGGCCGCGGTCCACTATTTAGTAATATCTGCAGTATAAGATTAAGAGGGTTTTGTTTGCTTGAGAACTGCTTCTCTCCCCATACAGGTGTATGGAAATGCAAAAGCAGCTTAAAGTAGGTAAACTTTAAGTCAATGCACCTACAAATAATTCTAAATGATCTCAAAAACACCCTGCACATGCTTTTTGTGGCCCACTGACAATGGCTCTTAGCCATCCACTGTGAAATGGCCCAACACTTTCTGTAGAGTAAAAAAAATAGGATTTTTTGACTTACCGTAAAATCCTTTTCTCCGAGTTCATTGACAGACGCAGCCTCTCATTCTTGACATGTGGGGTTTATGCAGCTTTCACTAGGAGTGGACTAGGCAGAATGAAGTTCAACTCAAAGCAGACACAGCCCCTCCCAGGGGGCAGTCCTCACTTAGCATAACCCCTCCAGCCCTGCTTCAGCAACTCAGTTCGTAGCAAGCAGTACAAACTCAAACAAAGAGGGGTGGGTGCTGCGTCTGTCAATGTACTCAGAGAAAAGGATTTTACGGTAAGTCAAAAAATCCTATTTTCTCAATCGTTCATTGACAGACGCAGCCTCTCATTCTTGACATGTGGGGATATCCCAAAGCAGTGTCACAACGAGGGGTGGGCAACAAGAACAACAGTACCCAACAAAAGAGTTCTCCGGGAGGTGCCAGATGCGCCTCACACCACAGCCTGCAAAAGTTTGCGGCCGAAAGCAGCATCAGAAGAAGCTGCAACATCAACTCTGTAAAAGTTGGAAAAAGTGTGCACCGAGGTCCAAGTGGCCGCCTTGCACACCTGAGAAACAGACGCCTGGTGTCGGAAAGCCCAGGAAGTACTAACCGCCCTGGTAGAGTGAGCCGTGACCGGAAAGGGGGGCTCCTGGCCCCGAACAGCATACACACGGGTCACTGTCTGACGTATCCAACAGGAAATGGTGGCCGAAGAGGCCGCCATCCCCTTGCATGGGCCATCTACCGCGACAAAAAGCGCATCGGACCTCCGAAACGAGGCCGTTTCTGCCAGATACACCCGCAAAGCCCTAACCACATCCAGGGAGTGCAAGGGAACATCCTTAGGATGAGACGGGCGCGGACACAGCGAAGGGAGGATAATGTCCTCATTGATGTGAAACGAAGAGACCACCTTCGGTAAGAAGGAGGGAGAGGGGCGCAAAACCGCCTTGACCCTGTGCATGACCAAGGACGGGGACCTACAGGACAGAGCTGCCAGCTCAGACACCTGCCTAGCGGATGTTATCGCCACCAGAAAGGCAACTTTCTGCGAGAGCAGTTGCAGGGAAATGTTCGTGATATTTTCGAAAGGCGGCTTCTGGAGCACAGAAAGGACCAGATTACAGTCTAAAGGCACCAAAGGCGACCATACCTGGGGGGAAGACATGACGAACCCCCTGGACAAAGGTACGAATCAGGGAATGCGTCGTCAAGGGACACTGAAAAAGAATCGCCAGGGCAGAAATCTGCCCCTTAAGCGTGCTCAATGCCCACTTGTGATCTAGGCCTTGCTGAAGGAAGGCTAGCACCCGAGCCACCGAGAAAGAATGGGGGTTCCAACCCCCGCCTCGCACCAAGCAATGTAAGCCTTCCATGCGCGGTGATAGATCTTCCGCAAAGTGGTCTTACGTGCCTTGAGCATAGTGGGAATGACGGACTCAGAGAGTCCCCTATCCTTTAACACCTGGGACTCAATAGCCAGGCCGTTAAAACCAGTGAGGGTAAAGCAGGGTGCAAGATGGGCCCCTGTGAGAGCAGGTCCTCGCAAAGAGGGAGCCGCCAGGGAACGTCAACCATCATGCGTACCAAGGACGTCGAGGCCAATCTGGTGCTACCAGAATGGTTGGGATCCCTTCCGCCTCTACCCTGAGCAGCAGGCGTGGGAGTAACGGGAGTGGAGGGAAGGCGTAGAGCAGCCGGTACCGAGACCACGGAGCCACGAGGGCATCCGCCGCATCTGCCAGCAGATCCCTTGTTCTGCTCACAAAGGCCTGCACCTTCCGGTTGAGCCGGGACGCCAGGGGATCCACGTCTGGCGTGCCCCATTTCTGACAAATCTGGCGGAACACCTCCGGATGCAGGGACCACTCTCCCTGATCCAGCTTCTGGCGACAGATAGTCCGCCTGCCAGTTCTCTACGCCCGGGATGTGAACGGCGGAGATTGCTGGCATGTGAAGCTCTGCCCAAGCAGAATGTGGGCCGCTGCTGCCGCGCTTCTCGTTCCGCCCTGGTGGTTGTCCGACTGGACCCGCACAGGACGCCCTCCCCGACCAGTGGGAGATGCAGAGCCTGATGGCCTGCAGTTCCAGCATGTTGATCGGGAGACAGTACTCTTCCTGAGACCAGCGGCCCTGGGTCGACAACCTCCCCAGGACCCCTCCCCAGCCGTATAGGCTGACATCTGTCGTGATCACCGTCCAGTCCATGCACCCCCTCGAAGGAGGAGACCATCAGCCCCAACACCCGCATGCAAAACCTGAGAGAGGACCTCCGCTGAGACAGCAGGGCCCGCACCACCCCCTGGAGGGTTAAGACCTTGGCGGCAGGGAGAAACACCTTCGCCCGCTCCGTATCCAGGACCAAGCCCAAGTATTCTAAGCAGCGCGACTGAGCCAGCACTGACTTCGGAAGGTTGATCACCCAGCCGAAGTCCTGCAGGAAACCAAGGGTGATGGCCAGACTGTCCGACAAGGCGGAGGCCGACTCCGCCCACAAGAGGAGATCGTCGAGATATGCCACTACTGCTATGCCCCTCCGCTTCAGCAGAGCCAGCACCGGGACCAAGAGCTTGGTGAAGACCCGAGGGGCTGAGGCCAGACTGAACGGGAGGGCCACAAACTGGTAGTGGAGATCCCCCACCACAAAGCGCAGGAAGCGCTGGTGGTGTACGCATATGGGCACGTGTAAATACGCGTCTGATGTCCAGGGAGGCCTTGAAGTCTCCTTACCGAAAAGCCGCCACCACAGAGTGGACAGATTCCATTCTGAATTTCCGCGCCCTCACAAAGAAGTTGAGGGCCTTCAGGTCCAGGGCAGGCCTGACCCCATCTTTTTTCGCAACCACAAAAAGATTGCAATAAAAACCTCAGGAACCGGGACAATCACCCCCTGATGGAGCAGGACGTGCACGGCCTCGAACAAGGCCTGCAGCCTTTCCGGGGGAAGCCTCAGATTGGAGGCGAAGAACCTGTCCGGGGGTTGGGTACGGAACTCTATTTTGTACCTGGACGAAAACACCTCACGCACCCAGAGATCCGAGATGCGCGAGGTCCACCGGTCCGCGAACCGTAAGAGCCGTCCCCCCACCCGAACCGCGGGTGGGGGCGACCCATCATGCGGAGGAGGACTTCTCCTCCGCCTTTTCGGACTTACGCTGCCAGGGACGCTACTGGCCCCCAGCGGGAGCCTTGGCGGGCTGAGAACCCTTGTTCGAGGTACATGGTGCACGAAAAAAAACCTCTTTTGCGCCCTGCGCCGGAGCTCCTTGGCCCTTCTGGGCTCTGGAAGAAAAGTACTGTTCCCCCCAGTGTAATCCTTGATGATTTCGTTGAGGGAAGCCCCAAAGAGGCGACCCCCTTCAAAAGGCAGGTCCGTCAGGCCCTTCTCTGACGCCTGGTCTCCTGACCAGCATCTCAGCCATAACAGAAGTCTAATGACGATTGCAAACAGTTTTGACAGCATGGGGGCCATGTCGAGGGCCGCATCACAGAGATACTTCAGTCCCTGTATCAGCTGGTCTGCCATCTGCACAGGTTCCGGAGGGGCCTGGAGAGTCACCAAAGCCTGGTGCACAATAGTCGCCCATTCCGTAAGCGCCTGTGCCACCAGCGCAGACGCCAGCGTCGGCCGCATAGCCAACCCTGTGACCAGGAACATGGCCTTGGACACCGCCTCAGTCCTCCTGTCGGCCGGGGCCTTGAAGGATGGAGAGCCCTCCATCTGAATAGTGGTCGCTTTGTTCAGACGTGTCCACCGTCGGGGACTTCCACTTCTGCAGCAGGGTATCCTCAAAGGGATAACGCACAGAAAAACGTTTGGGCATGGCTAACGACCCCCGAGGACGCCGCCACTCCTTGTAAACGAACTGATCAAAGTACGACAAATAGGGGAACGCCTTGGGCATCCGGGACGGCTTATGCGACCCAAAAACATATGGCGCCCCCGGAGTCGCATCCGGGCCCAGCTTCAGTGTCTCACGAACCGCTGAAACGAAAGAGCCCACCAGAGCCCGTTCACGAGCCGCATTGGCCCCTGAGGGCTCCTCCTCTTCATCCGAGGTGTCCCCGAGTTCACCATCCGACAGCTCTAGGGGGGTCCCCGACACCGCGGAGCCCCCCTCCGGCTCTGAGTCCTCACCAGAGGATGGAGGAGGAGGTGGCCATTTACTCGCCACCCTCATGGATCGGTTCTGCCCAGGAGAAGTATCCTCCAGGAGGGCCGTCAAAGTGTGCAGTGGGACCATCAGTCCCAGCGCTGCCTGGTCCCCGCCGGAGACCCCTGGCTGGGAAGCCCCAGCTTCAGCTGCCATAGCCCGCACCCTGAATGACACCACCGGATATGAGTGTACCACACCGCCCCTCAGTCACCGCCCTGGGGCCCCAGAGGTTCCCAGGAGGACTCGCCCACCGCCCCAGGAGCTGTGCTGCTGTAGCTGCCTGTCCCTCTGCTCGCGATCCCCACGTGTCAGGAGCACTCTTCCGGCCTGTATTTGTGCCAGGAGAAGTAGGGATGCCCATCAGTATACAGTGGGCCACACCTAAATGGCCGCCGTAGGCACTAGAGGCTGAACCTGTGGTCGGCCACCGCAAAATGGCGGCCGTTACATACATGCGGCCGGCTACAAGAAAATGGCGACCGAGCAAAACACATGGCTGGCTACAGGAAAATGATGGCCGTGAGACCATGCGGCCGGACACAGGCGGATGGCGGCCCTACCACACTAGGGGACCCATGCAGGCAGGGAGAACTACAGCCCCAAGTGGGCGGGGGGGGCGAACGGTCGGACCACAAACGATCGGACCCTAAACCCAGGGAAGAAAAGGCGGCACCACCCATCGCCCCCCCCCCTAATCAGTACTCACCACTCTGGGCGGGCGCAGCGGGTAGCCACCCGACGCAGTCCTGCCACCCCACCGAAACCAGGGGAACTGCCGGCCATGCAACACCCGTGACACGGACACGGGGTGCCCAGTCCTAGGTGCGCTGGCGGAACGTTTAACCCGCCGGCCGCCTCGCACGCAACAAGGCCCGACCACGCATACAGCTAAGGGTCGGCTTGCATCCGTCGGCCGCGCTGGGGAGATTCCCTGGATCTAGGATATCCAGCCTATCACCCAGCCGGCTGCTTGATTGTAATCTTCATCAGAATCTTGAGAAAAGAAAAAAATGAGAAAAAGAAAGGGGAACCGCAGATCCCAGCAGGGAGCCAGGTCCTACTCCTTGCACTAGGCATAAAAAACTGGAGTTGCTGAAGCAGGGCTGGAGGGGTTATGCTAAGGGAGGATGCCCCCTGGGAGGGGCTGTGTCTGCTTTGAGCTGAACTACGTTCTGCCTAGTCCACTCCTAGTGAAAGGTGCATAAACCCCACATGTCAAGAATAGGAGGCTGCGTCTGTCAATGAACGATTGAGAAATGCTGTTTTTTTTCCCTTTTATCAGGCATGTGTGCATAATACATTGTATTCTTTGCCTGGGACCTCTAAGGCTAGGTCCACACCTGTGCATTTTTTGGCTCGTTTTTGGAAGTGCAGGAATACATGACGATTGATTTAATATGGTTTCCTATTCTCATATATTTAGTTTCCCACGGTGTGTTTGTGTTTTTTTTTTCATGCAGGAAGGTGTGCTTTTGGGTTCATGGACTTCGATGGAAGTGCAAAAAAAAAAAAAGCACATGAACATGTGTTTTTGGTAAGGTTTTGTATTTAACGACCAGTCTCCTTCTACAAAAAGATGCATGGAGTATGAAAACGCATCAAAAACTACAAAAACACACCAAAATAACGACTGAAAAGTAAGTGTGAACCTAGCCTAAGGTATTGCATAAAATGTTTCCTCTCTAGACACTAGGAAAACGCAATAAATTAGATACATTCCAAATAGATAAAGTAGATTACCTGATGTCAACACATGTCCAAATATAACTTCAGAGATTTCATCTGGTTTAATGTCAGCTCTCTTCAGAACTTCACCGATCACTACGGTGCCCAGGGTATGAACTGGGAGAGTGGACAGGGCTCCATTGAATGAACCTAACAGAGAGGAAATATATAAATACAGAGCTAAGAAATGCATAATGACCATTAGTCAAATCACAGAGACAAGGACCAATGTGGTTACAGAGAACACTTAAGGCTCATTCACATTAAAGTTATCTTTCATCATCTGGCACAAAGCAAGGTCCATAAAGACATGGATGAGCGAGTTTGGGGTGGAGGAACTTGACTGGCCTGCACAGAGTCCTGATCTCATCCAGATAGAACACCTTTGGATTGAATTAGAGCGAAGACTGCGAGTCAGTCCTTCTCATCCAACATCAGTGCCTGACCTCACAAATGCGCTTCTGGAAGAATGGTCAAACATTCCCATAGACACTCCTAAACCTTATGGACAGCCATCCCAGAAGAGTTGAAGCTGTTATAGCTGCAAAGGGTGGGCCAACTCAATATTGAACCCTACAGACTAAAGCCTCGTACACACGGGACGACGATCGTACGTACGATCGTCTCAAATCGTATGTTGCATAATGTAACTTGCATATTGACTGCACTACACGATCGTACGACCACAGAAAGAACGAACGTTCAGGTGCATGTAATTAGCATCCGGTCGTTCCTGACTTCGGAGCATGCGTGTTTTGCACAATACAACTTTGTTGTACCAACTGCTCTGTACACACGATACAACGGTCGTATGAGCGCTTGTTGGTACGACCAAGTTTTCTAGTCTGCTCATACAACTCCCTTGTACGACCGTCGTATGTCGGCTGTTCTAATCGCGCATACAACGGTCGTTAGTACGACCTGTTGTATACGATCGTTGTCCCGTGTGTACGAGGCTTAAGACTGGGATGCCAATAAAGTTCATGTGCATGTAAAGGCAGGTGTCCCAATATAGTGTTTATTGGATCCTTTTTATTAGTCTTTACAACACTATATTTTGTACTTTTGATATATTTGCTATATTATTTTTTGATACATGTATACATCTTGGGTATTTTGGTGATATTTTAGAGCGCTTCACTTTTCTTTTTTTTTATGTATATTACTAGTGTGGTGTATGCACTGCTCAGTGGTAGCAGCTCTATTTTCCTTTCTTCTACATTTATACTTTTTGGTTGATCCTTACATAATAGCGCAGGGATTTTTTCCCATTTATACAAAAATTGGTATTACTTATTCGGGTAATCTATTAAAAACATCAGAAGTGTATAGAGGCACAAAGATAAAACTGAAGTTTGACTGCCAATCTTAAGTGAATGCAGGCTGGCAGCTTTATAAAGCAAATTTGTAAAAGGTTGTATAAGGACAACCAAGAAAGGTTGTATAGGGACAGCACAGTTCCCGTGTTTAAACATTACTGATGGCTACTTTGCCTTTGGACTTTCCCCTATGACTTGGGAAAAAAGAACATAAGATCAGTGGAGTAGACTGGCCGTCCTATCACACTGACAGTATGCAGAGGAGGCATGGACTGACAGCTGGTTCTACACAAACAGGCAATCAGAACGCTGGGAGGGATGACAGCTGACCAGCTACCCTATCACACAGCCACCAGCATATATGGTTCTACATTAGCCAGCCAATCAGCAACAAAAGAGAGTAGGGCTGACTGTCATCACAGAAAACTCCGCCCTTCACTCCACACTGAGATCATGAATATTCATGAAGCCCAGATCCATGCAGCAGCAGGCTACACTAGAAGCTTTGAATTCCCAGGGAAGCCCATTGTATGTGAATAGATGACTATGCAGCATGGGATCTTCATTGTCTGGGTTTATGTTTTCTACTGTTAATGTATGTAACCCGTACAATGATCTATATATACCAATTTCTAGAAAATTCAACAGATTATGTGTATATAAAAATAAAATCTGATGTGTTATAAATACCTCCCAATCTCCATGTACTTAATCCCTTAAGGCCCGTACACACGGTGCGACGGTCGTATGAAAATGGTCGTACGACCGCTGCTTGTACGATCATCCAACTGATTAGAACAGCCGACGTGCGACTGTTGGAGTTGGATGAGCAAACTAGAAAACTTTGGTTGTACAACAAGCGGTTGTACCATGTGTACAGAAAGGCTGGTCCAACAAGTTAAACACGAATGCTCAGAAGTCGGGAACGCCCGGAAGTGTCCATTCATGTAAACCTACGTTCCTAATTCACAAATCACATTCACCTGAATGCTAGGGTTGCCACCTCATCCCTTTAATCCAGGACACATATGAATTACACAGGTTGTTCTGAGGCTAATTCAATGCAGATAAGGAACCAAGTGAGTTTAATTACCACCTTAATCAGCCACAGACCCTGTGTATTTAATATGTGTCCTGGATTAAAGGAATGATGTACTAACCCCAACGCCACTACGTTCAGCTTGGTTGTACGATAGCTTAGTGCGCAAGATACAACAGCCAACATACGATTTTGGACGTCCGGTCATACGACCGTCGCACCGTGTGTACAAGGCTTTAGGTTAGGTTCACATAAATGCGTGTCAGGAATGTGCGTTAAATCACACGCTATCCAAACACGCAAAGAAACGTGCCGCCCTTTAGCAGACACATGGTGGTGCCATTCATATGTAAACATTTGCGTCTTCGCGTGTACAAAAGTGGTGGTTTGGTGCAGCGCATTTTTAGAAAAGAGTAAGGTCCCTTTCACACTTGTGCAACTTGAAATGTGAGCGATTTTGATGCTACTTGAAGCAATGCCTGTGTAATCGCGAGGTCTATGGACCTCAAGTCGCATCAAAGTAATGCAGGGACTGACTTGAAGTCGTACAGATATGAATGGTACTCATGGGGTACAACTTGTCATGCGACTTTGCAGTACCAAGTCGCAGGAGAAGTCGCACAAGTGTGAAAGGGGCCTAAAGGTTTAGGCTGGTGTCACATGGCCATGTCCATAGTCCGCATTCACCTGCTCAGCAGGGGATCTCCCCAATGAGCAGGGAGACGACAGGTCCGTGTCCGCTCCACCATGCAGAGTGATCACGGACACAGCCCCGCTCTCATCTATGGGGCAAACAGATGGAAACGGACTGCCTGCCTGTTTCCATCCGACTGTCATCCGATCCAATTCGCTTTTTTGGCGGACAGGACCAGATCTCATGGCGGCAGGTGTCAGTGGACATCTGCTGCTCCATAGAAGAGACTGGAGGGTCCAATCAGGTCCAACCTGAAAAACGGACAAGCAGACCTCATGGGGAAGCCTGTGTTAAACCAGGTTTATTCAGGTCAGATGCAGTGCAGGAATGTGTGCAAAATTGCTTGTTTTCCCGCACCGCATGAAAATGAGCTGCCTTCTGCAGATGCGCACACTAATAATTCTTAATGGCACCTCAACGCATCTGGCAAATGTGCCTACCAAAACACATAGTACCACAGTGCCATGCGGCTTGGTGCAGCACTATTTTTGCTTGTTTCATGCGTATATGGCTGCCCTAAATGTGCAAAAGAACACACACTCAGATGCACCTTATGGTGTGAATGAGCCTTTAGGGACTTATTTTCCATGTTTCACTGAAATGAATGGGCTGCCCTACACGTGATGTGTTTGAACACCCTGAAAACGTGCGGGAACGTGCGCTCGGTTGTACCTGGAGGTGTAGCCTAAAGCCCCGTACACACGATGCGACGGTCGTACGACCGGATGTCCAAATTCGTATGTCGGCTGTTGTATTTCCCGTACTGACGTGCACCAAGCGATCGTATGACCAAGCCTAACGTAGTGACGTGTTACGAGCGTATAAAGAGGAAGTGCAGGCGAATGTGAATTAGGAATGTAGGTTTACACGAACGGACACTTTCGGGCGTTCCTGACTTCTGAGCATGCGTGTTTTGCACCTACAACTTGTTGGACCAACTTCTCTGTACAAACAATACAACGGTCGTACCACTTGTTGTACAACCAAAGTTTTATAGTCTGCTCATCCAACTTCTGTTGTACGACCGTCGCACATCGGCTGTTCTAATCACGTGTACTAACGGTCAGATGATCATACAACAAGTGGTTGTACGACCGTTTTCATACAACTGTCGCACCGTGTGTACGAGGCTTTAACCTTATATCTATGGCTACTGCAGTTAATTGATGAGATGGAAATCAATCCCAAAATTGTATGGTCGGATTGTAACTAAGGCCCCATACACACGGGCGTATTTAAACATAAGCAGCAACGTCTAGACCAACGTCAAGAAAAAATGGGCGCCAAAAACGCGATTTCGTCTGCGTTTTGCATTGGCGTTAATGCTTGTTAGCGCCAGCGCTACGTCGCATCTTGTTTAAAAAAAACATTCCTCTGCTATTTTTTAACCTGAAAACACTGGCTCTAACAACTCCGGATAACGTCGCTACGGCGTTAATGCGTGTTAGTAAGCATTTTGCTGACTCAGCGTCAAAAGCGTCATAACGCTGCAGCTTCAGAACACGCTGGCCGTGGGTTCTGCTTTCAGCTCACAAACGCCGATTCTATCTACAACTCAAAAACGTCAGCGTTTTTATGGGGCCATTGAATAACATGGAGAGCTACAAAAAATGACGTCCGGGCGGGGGGGTTCATTATCCTGACTTGACGTCCAGTGACGTCTTCAGGATAATCCGCGATCGGTGGTGCCGTGGGTCAATCTGACCCACCGCATTACCGACCGAGGTAAAAGGCTTCGATCCGAAGCCTTTTACCATGTGATCAGCCGTGACCAATTACGGCTGATCACAGTGTAAATAGGAAGAGCCATTTATCGGCTTTTCCTCTGCTCAGGTCTGCAGACCTGTGCAGCGGAGAGCCGATCAGCTGCTATCCTGACAGGGGGGGGGGGCTGTGCTGAACGTTTATCAGTGCAGCCACCCTCAGGATCACCCCCACTGGACCACCAGGGAGCCGGATCAGGACGACCAGGGAGCCTCCCCCCCCCCGGATATCGCAAGGAGGCCGCCCAGGACCACCAGGGAAGGCACACAGAGGCCGCCCAAGACCACCAGGGAGCCCCCACTAGACCACCAGGTAAGGGCAATATTGTGCACTGTAGGGATGGCACTGTGCCCATGTATGATGCCTGCCAGTGCCATCCCTAACAGTGCTTGTTGCACCAGTGCCCAACTGTGCCACCTATCAGTGCCCAACTGTGCCACCTATCAGTGCCCACCTGTGCCCCCTAAAAGTGCCCACCTGTGCCACCTAAAAGTGCCACCTATCAGTGCCCATCAGTGCCCAGTGCCGCCTATGAGTGTCCATCAGTGTCGCATATCAGTGCCACGTATCGGTGCCCGTCAGTGTTGCTTGTCAGTGCCGCCCATCAGCGCTGCATATGTGCCCCATCATCAGTGCAACCTTATCAGTGCCACCTCATCAGTGCTAATCTGTACTGCCTCATCAGTGCCCGTCAGTGTAGCCTCATCAGTGCCCATCAGTGTAGCCACATCAGTGCCCGTCAGTGAAGGAGAAAATGTACTTTATACAAACTTTTGTGACAGAAACAAAAAAAATGTTTGGTTTTTTTTTCAAAATTTTCGGTCTTTTTTTTTTTATAGCGCAAAAAATAAAAACCGCAGGGGTGATCAAATACCACCAAAAGAAAGCTCTATTTGTGGGAACAAAATGATAAAAAGTTTGTTTGGGTACAGCGTTGCACGACCGCGCAATTCTCATTCAAATCGCAACAGCACTGAAAGCTGAAAATTGGTCTGGGCAGAAAGTGTTCTAAGTGCCTGGTATTGAAGTGGTTAAATAACCTAAAGCTGTTCTGAGAGACTGATGCCCCTAACAGCGGCATTTTTTCTGCCCATGTGCATGAGCTCTAAGTTATCATACAAGTTACAATCTGATCTTCATATAATGAACTTAAAGTAGAACTATGGGCAAACTTTTTTTTTTCATTTTGGATACAGTAAGGGGGGGCTTCCCATCTATTACTTTTCTGGGGGCAACCCAAAAATTGGGGTTGTCTTTTTACTTTCAATGATAATGGTAAACAGGATAAAAAGAGAGGGTGACTCTACTTAACAGGGGCACAGACAGCAATAAAAACTGACAGGGGCTCTAATCCCTTTCCACTCTGTCCAAAACTAAAAAAAAAAAGTTTTGCCTTTAGCTATACTTTAAAGTGGTTGTCAACTTGTGACAACCACTTTAACCTACGGGTAAGCCTATAAGGCGGCTTACCTGTAGGTGCCCTGCCTATCTCCCAAACCTACAGGAGATATACAGTGTACTAGCTGTGCCAACGTCATTTCGCCACATATGAGGTGAAGAAACAGCCTCCGTGCCGTTTCTTCACTGTAATCGTGCCGTGACTGGCGGCTCCCGCGCGCATGCGTGGGAGTGATGTCACACGTCTCCGGCCAGTCACAGCGCCGGAGTCGCGGCCCCGGAAGGAAGAGGGGCAGAATATGGATGCGGCCAGCACAGGGGACATCGCTGGACATTGCAGGCAAGTGGCGATGCATAGTAGCCCATTATGATTCTACTTTACAGGGGAATGTAGAGGAAAGTAAACCCAATCTGGGCTTACTTCCTCTTTAAGGCTACATTTTGATGGCCAAATATCTGGGGTGTCTACCAACAAGAATCAGTAGAATCTGCATTTAGTCTTTCTCTGGATGCAGCATATTACCAAAAAGAAATGTAATATGAGGATGTACCTAATCTATCTGTATCCAATTAGGCAGACACTTGCATACGGGTTGGTAGATCTAAGGGTGGCCATACACAATACAACCTCTGTACAATCAACTTTAGATTTACCAAAGCAAATATGAGGACAACCTTAAGCTATCCAGTCAATCATTCAGGTGCCGTGCACTACATAGTTGTTGATAGATCTAAAGGGAATTGTACAATCAGATTGCAATATGTGTGATAAGCTATACAATCAGATTGTGATGTGGGTGTGTTCCTATAGTTACATAATATCTAAGGTTGAAAAAAGACAACAGTCCATCCAGTTCAACCTGTTTTCAAGAATCTGCAACGGTGATATATATATATAATACCAGAGCAGACATTAGGATGCAATGCCTCCCCAAATTAAAGTATGTGCACCCCCATAATATAGCAATTCCTAGGGTGCCATCAATTACAAGGGACGGGTGGTCCTAGCTCTGGATTTATACAGATTTATTATATTGCATCCCAGCAAAACAAATCTGTTTTATGAATAATAATAATACACAGCAGGAACATAATCATGAGTGTGCAGCACACATCCCTACACAGAATGGCAGGCTGTGAACACATTATATATAGGCAATGCATAGGGGTGCTGCTTACCTATAGGTGTGCGGGCAGCAGCCACAATGACTACGGGGTCCTGTGTAGAAGTCATCCTCCAGGGCTGGGCTCCCTCCTCTGTGCACCTCTCACACAACAGATGATCTGAGCTCTGCCAACACTACCAGCACACGTTACTGTCTCACCAGCCTACCAGCGCTTCCTGCATGACTGCGTATAGCAATTGTGCCACCTACTGGCCTGGAGGGGTTATACCTCGCACAGCATCAGGGTTATCATTTATTACAAGTGAGTGACTATTTCCTATAAAGCCGACTTTCACGCACTTTTTAGGCCTTATTCACCCATTTTCCTCCCCTGAGCTCCTTTGCAAGAAAAAAGCAGCTTAAAAACTTTCCTAAAGCCCCATTTTGCAAACATGTTTAGGGTAAGGTGACCAGATTTTTAAAATGGAATCCGGGGACATATTTTTTTTCTTTATTGGCAAATAGTAAACTATTTTATAAGCTTATTTTCCTCAGAAGATATAAGCAGTGTTTATGGAATGATTGTATGATATATTTACGTTATTTCTGGAAATCATTTCATATCAGTCCCATAGCATTATTATACCAGCCCAACTGCATAACGTCATATTTTCTTCTTCATAAAAGGGAAAACCATGCATTTTAAAGCACATTATATATATGGTGTATTATACTCACCAGTGCCCATCAGTGCAGCCTCGTCAGCGCCCATCAGCACAGCTTAATCAGTGCCCATCAATACAGCCTAATCAGTGGCCATCAATGCAGCCTCATCAGTGCCCATCAGCTCAGCCTCACCAGTGCCAATCTGCTTAGCTTCACCAGTGCTCATAAATGCAGCCTCATCGGTGCCCATCAACTCAGCCTCACCAGTGCCAATCTGCTTAGCTTCACCAGTGCTCATAAATGCAGCCTCAATGTCCATCAGCTCAGCCTCACCAGCGCCCATCAGCTCAGCCTCACCAGTGCCAATCTGCTTAGCTTCACCAGTGCTCATAAATGCAGCCTCATCAATGCCCATCAGCTCAGCCTCACCAGTGCCCATCAGCTCAGCGTCATCAGTGCCCACTAGTGCAACGTCACCAGTATCCATCAATGCAGCCTCATCAGTGTCCATCAGCTCAGCCTCATCAGTGCTGCCTCACCAGTGTCCATTAATGCAGTCTCACCAGTGTCCATCAATGCAGTCTCACCAGTGTCCATCAATGCAGCCTCACCTGTGCCCATCAATGCAGCCTGTTCAGTGCCCATTAGCTTAGCCTATTCAATGCCCATAAATGTAGCCTGTTCAGTGCCCATCAGCTCAGCCTGATCAGTGCACACCAATGCAGCCTGTTCAGTGCTCATCAATGCAGCCTGTTCAGTGTCCATAAATGCAGTCTGTTCAGTGCCCATCAGCTCAGCCTGTTCAGTGACCATTAATGCAGCCTGTTCCGTGCCCATCAATGCAGCCTGTTCAGTGACCATCAGCTCAGCATGTTCAGTGCCCATCAGCTTAGCCTGTTCAGTGCCCATAAATGCAGCCTGTTCAGTGCCCATCAGCTCAGCCTGATCAGTGCACATCAATGCAGCCTGTTCAGTGTCCATAAATGCACCCTGTTCAGTGCCCAGCAGCTCAGCCTGCCCATTGCCCCACAGTTCAGCCTGTTCAGTGCCCAGCAGGTAAGCCTGTTCAGTGCCCAGCAGCTCAGCCTGTTCAGTGCCCAACAGCTCAGCCTGTTCAGTGCCCATCAATGCAGCCTGTTCAGTGCCCATAAATGCAGCCTGTTCAGCGCCCAGCAGCTCAGCTTGTTCAGTGCCCATCAATGCAGCCAATTCAGTGCCCATAAATGCAACCTGTTCAGTGCCCAGCAGCTCAGCCTGTTCAGTGCCCATAAATGCAGCCTGTTCAGTGCCCAGCAGCTCAGCCTGTTCAGTGCCCAGTAGCTCAGCCTGTTCAGTGCCCAGCAGCTCAGCCTGTTCAGTGCCCAGCAGCTCAGCCTGTTCAGTGCCCAGCAGCTCAGCCTGTTCATTTCACAGCACCTCAGCCTGTTCAGTGCCCATCAATGCAACTTGTCCAGTGCCCATAAATGCAGCCTGTTCATTGCCCAGCAGATCAGCCTGTTCAGTGCCCATCAATGCAGCCTGTCCAGTGCCCATAAATGCAGCCTGTTCAGTGCCCATAAATGCAGCCTGTTCACTGTCAAGCAGCTCAGGCATTTCAGTGCCCAGCAGCTCAGCCTGTTCAGTGACCATAAATGCAGCCTGTTTAGTGTCCAGCAGCTCAGCCTGTTCAGTGCCCAGCAGCTCAGCCTGTTTAGGGCCCATCAATGCAGCCTGTTTAGTGCTCAGCAGCTCAGCCTGATCAGTGCCCATTAATGCAGCCTGTTTAGTGCCCAGCAAGTCAGCCTGTTCAGTGCCCGGCAGCTCAGCCTGTGTAATCCTCTGTCCCCTTCACCCCCTCCCCACTGTAGTGTCCTCTGCCACCCCACTGTAGTGTCCTATGCCCCCTAATGCATTGTCCTCTGTCCCCATCACACACCCCACTGTTGTGTCCTCTTGCCCCCATGCAATGTCCCCTGTCCCCTTCCCACCCCCCCTACTGTAGTGTCCTCTTCCCCCCTATGCAACTTCCCCTGTCCCCTTCACACCCCCCCCTGTAACGTACCCCCACCGTCTCCTGTGATGTCACACCTCCCCCCACACTTCCCCTGTCCCCTTCAACGTATCCCCCCTTCTCCTGTG
>BLSH010357272.1:162964-174386 GCA_018402905.1 Glandirana rugosa | reverse complement strand
ATGCAATGTCCCCTGTCCCCTTCAAACCCCCCCCCCCCCCACTGTAGTGTGTCCTCTACCCCCCACGCAATGTCCCCTGCTCCCTACACCCCTCCTCACTGTAGTGTCCTCTGTCCCTTTCCCTAGTGTTTGGTAGTGCTGTCCTACCTTACACACCAGTGTAACAGAAGAGCAGAGAACAGGAGCAGTCACAATACTGGATAGAGGGCTGGGGCGGGATCTGACAGTCAACTTTTTACATTAACAAGCTGGTGATTGGTTGCTAGAACTGCCCGATAACCAATCACCTGCTGGATAATGTCAAACGTAATTCCAGCAGCTCCAGCCCCCGCCCTCTACACAGTACTGTAACTTCTCATGATCTCCTCATAGAGCGGTGGCTGGGGGAATGTGCAGCTGTGTTACCGATCGACCCATCAGCTACCCGTGGTCAACGGGTCAATCGTGATTGATGGCTTGCTGCCCCCCCAGACCAGGCGTCTCCGGCCCTGCAAAGCAGGGACAAAACTGGGGAGGAATTTCAGACGGGGACAATGTGCTCAAATTGGGGACTGTCCCCGGAAATCGGGGACTTCTGGTCACCCTAGTTTAGGGGCGCATTTAGGTGTTCATTGTTATTATAATAATTCAGGATTTATATAGCGCCAACAGTTTGCGTATAGCTTTACAGCACGAGGGCAGACAGTAAAGTTACAATACAAATCAATACAGGAGGAATGAGAGGGCCCTGCTCATTAGAGCTTACAATCTCAGAGGTAGGGTCAGGTGATACAAAAGTAATAACTGTAATAATAATATACACTATGAGATTATCAGGCGAATGATCTTTTGCATGCTAATCTCAGATTGAATCGGAAGAGTTTACTTTAGTCACCAAAATTCTTGCATGACAGAATAAAAAATCGGAAGCGATGTGATGTGTTGTAGTGTATTTGTATTGCATTTTCGAACAACAGCTGTACTGATGAAACAAAAATCATACGATCGGGCACCGTGCGAGAAAATTTTTCCTGCATGTCCGATCTTGTCCAGACGGAAAACATTGGATGAACTGTCATGATCGGCTCTCAAAAGCTCCGTACTAACGATCCGATTATTGTACAATCGAAAGCGGGATTTTCCGTACGATTTTCTGATCGTGTGTACGGGGCTTTAGGGTAGGCAGGTGGTACCTCCTCCATGTTCCCTCCCCTCCTCATTGGGTGCCAAGTATGTGTCACATAGGAGGCCTACCTGGGGCTGGGTTGGGTTCTTCTGGGCTATGTTAGGCACTTTGTTACAGGTTCCCTTTTCAGTGGCGGCTGGTGCTCCATTTTTGGTGGAGTGGGTGACAAACAGACCCCCCCTGCCAGGTATGCAGTTACTACATCCAGGTTGCGGCTTCCCCGGCTTCTCCTCTCAGCTAATCTGGTCTTAAGATCCGCCTCCTGTTCTGACTGGCTGGGAGGAGAAGCCGGAATACAATAGCAAATATTGATCCACTAATGTCACAAGTGAGTGTGTTTGGAGCGCAATGCTCTATGCCCCTGGCCCAACCTTTTTGAAGCCAATTAGAGCCTCGGGCTCTCATCATGTGCTTCAAAAAATAAAAAACAAACTCATGAGTCCGGCACCCCGCATGAAGATTAGGGGGCGGCCCTTATGGACCGGCCGCCACTGGTCACTTTACAGATAAGCATAGGTTTCCCCACGTTCCGTGCAAGAAAGTTGTTGTAATAAGGTTAAATACGTTATATTAACTCCATACATTATTACAGGTAATGCTGAACAATTCACAACTGGATATTTTATACAGTCAGGTACATAAATATTGGGACATTGACACAATTCTAATCTTTTTGGCTCTATACACTACCACAATGGATTTGAAATTAAACAAACACGATGTGCTTTAACTGCAGACTTTCAGCTTTAATTTGAGGGTATTTACATCCAAATCAGGTGAACGGTGTAGGAACTACAACAGTTTGTATATGTGCCTCCCATTTTTTAAGGGACCAAAAGTAATGGGACAATTGGCTGCCCCCAGCTGTTCTATGGCCAGGTGTGTGTTATTCCCTCATTATCCCAAGGAGCAGATAAAAAGGTCCAGAGTTCATTTCAAGTGTGTTATTTGCATTTGGAATCTGTTGCTGTCAACTCTGAACCTTCCGTACCTCTTTAAAGGATGGGAAACCTCTGTGGTTCAATCTGCTCCAGTTGCTATGGGAGACAAACGGATGGCGCAAGGAGTACAGATGACATCTCCCTGGCTGCTAGAGGCCATACCACCTACAACAGGTAAATGCTATTGACAGGCTGCTCGTTAAACTTCCATTACTCTAGGTAGCCATTGTGTTCTACACATTTTTCCATTCTATACCTATGTTAAGACCCATTCTGCGAACTATGTGGGTGCCGGTTACTTACGATACACCTCTATAATAACTTCAGACCAGGCAGGGACAAAGTTTCAATACTTTACTTGAAAAAGTGCAAAAGACAAATTCCAGCATACGGAATATCATTCTTCCCTATGTCCCTAACCCTAACTACAGGCTTGTGTGCTGCCCCAGCATGCCAGCAAAGGTGTAGTCCAGAAATCTTAGTCCTTCAGAGGCATATCTCCAGCACTGGTGTCTTCAGGGTGAATCCCAAGCTAAGAGTCTCTATAAGCAGGCCATGATGGCATCCTCCTACTCCCAGGGGTCTCTTCGTCCATCACCAACCCTTAGGGCCTAACATCTCACAGCTGCACTAGATCTCTATCGAACTCTGTTCCAAACAGAACGCAGCATTCCACAAACTCTGCTCCCCACCGCCCCTGGGGGTCGACTCTGAACCCTGAACTCTCCGTGCCGGACCACTGACCTAATTTATATGTTATGGGATAAGTGTGCTGGATCCAGAGCAGAACCTGACAAAAAGCCCAAAGAACCAAAGAAGGAGTTAACTCTTACCCCCCCGGGCCGGGACAGCATCTAACTTACTGAACTTTTCAACCTGCCTACAAGCTGATGGAGAAAATAAAAGTATAGTTGTTAGGTGGGGGCAGAATTGGCTTCTCTAAAGAGAAAGATTTTCAGGGATAACCTAAAAGTGGATAGAGTAGGAAATAGTTGAACAGCTTTGGAAAGGGTGTTCTAGAGCAGTGTTTCTCATCTTTTTTCTTTTAATCAAGGCACCCTTTAGAAATTATGGACAGCCTCAAGGCACCCCGTTCTAAAATGTAAAAACTATTTTAATAATTTTACATAATGCAGCATCATCCACAAGTCCAAGTAGGACACCCAACATTAGAGGTGATTTGTTTTTCCAAAACAAATATACTTTTACAAACTGGTACTGGCTAGTATTCCAATGTTTCTCTTCTCCCTCAGTTTTTCTCCATCACTTAGCTAATGTGACCCTAATGCTGATAGAGCGGGACAAGAGAGGGTCAAACAATGATGCAATGCAGGCAACTGACATCCTCCTTATCATCTGATGATGCCATTGGTCGTTAGGACGCCAGCAGCTAGAAGGTTGTAATGTTGCTCAATGAAAACCTATAAGTTAGTGTAACTAAAAGGCAGCCTTCATCCAAACGCCGGCTTGTATACAATTTTTGGGCAATTTTTAGGCATTTTGCCAAGACACTCCTGAAGAAACCTCAAGGCACCCCAGGGTGCCTGGGCTCCCTGGTTAAAAAAGTTTGGTCTAGAGGATGGGAGAGGCTCTGGAGAAGTCCTGCATGGGAGGAGGGGATGAGGAAGCTAGAGAGCAGGAGGTCTTGGGCGGAACAAAGAGAATGATTTGGTTGGTATTTTGAGACTAGGTTAGTGATGTACAGTATTATGGTTATGAGTAAGTGCCCTATAGCGTGTAACGTGTCAACAGATCTCTTGTGTATCCTTGTGCTGTTATGTCTGTTATGGATTTTTCATTGGAATAAAGATTTTGCTTTTTGAAAGTGTCCCACTGAAGTGTGCAGCCATCCACTTTTCCTTCTTACTTTCCATGTGTAGTGCACACTATGTAGGAGCCGCAAGTGAAAAGGCATCCCCCACCCTGCACAGCCAGGCACACCGAATTTCCACAGGCACACTTGACTCAGGAAACAGTCCAGCACTTTGTTCTTTGTGTTTTATTGAGGGGATAAAACTTGGATGGGGAGTAGGGTATTATGGGATTTGACTCCAGAAAAACTCTTCAGGCACAACTCTTCCTATATACAGCTATATGTCTATATATATATATATATCTTTATGTACACTCCACTTCTTCCTCCAGCACTAACTTGCTTGCAAAAATAGACTCAGCTGGGACACTTTAGGTGGATCTGTCAAAGCACTCAGCCAGATCAAAGCAAAAGCCCTTTACAGGCAGGGACCCCGGGACCCTTTAGTTGTGTAGCAAAGTCCAGTGTCTAGCTTACATCCCTGTGGCTACTGATCCCAGCACCACCTCTTTAGGCACTGCCAGCCCACCTGGCTGCAGCTGCCCCTTTCACTAGCCCTCCTGGCTAATTTTCCTCAGTCCTCCCAGACTGCACACTCACCAGCCCACCAACTGACTTCTCCTGGAGAACTCCTGGATGTGCTGACTCCCTCCCGCTGTCCTCACACTTGCTCTCATGTATCTAGGAAGGATGTCATCCTTCTCTATCTTCCACCCGACTGCCCCTGCTGGCATGACCCTTGAGTATTTATGAGGTGCCTGCCCCCTGCCAACCCATTTTGCTGGGGATTGGCAAGGACCCTCATTAATACTCCAAGCAGTTCCTCCTAGACTCAACCCTCTACTTTTAGAAGCTTTTCCAAGGTTCCAGAGAGCAGGGGGAGTTACCAGAGGTGCTGCTTGCTGAGTCATCCAGCCTTCCTGAGTCACTCAGCCCCGACCCAGGCCTGGCTCTCGGCCAGACCAAATTTTCCTACACTGCAACTATATACGCTAGCACACACTGGAGGGTGCTACATATGGTTGCAAGTCGGGTGTGCACATATATGTGAGGATCTGTGAAGGGATATTGACCTGGAGAGGTGCTTTATTTGTGTTGGCTTTGTAAGTTGTTAGTATTTTGAATTTTATTTGTTGGGTGAGGGGAAGCCGGTGGAGGGATTGGCAGTAAGCAGACACTAAACAGTTGGTAAGGTGGATTGATTCCATTGGCCAAAATATTATTTTATTGTTTAATAATATAAAAAAAAATAATAATATTAAAATATTAATTTTAGCGTTTAGACACGTTCGTTATTTTCTGCTGAACGCGCAAGTGATTCAAATTTCAGCCTCTTCTAATAAATGTAAATGTCTAGGCGTGGATGGCCGCATAGGCTAACATGGAAGGGTGTTTAGAGGTTGTAAAAAAAAAAACTGTCAAACTCCATAAATGCTGCGTTTTTTAACCACTTCAGCCCTGGAAGGATTTCCATCTTAAGGACCGGAGCCCTTTTTGCGATTCGGCAGTGCATCGCTTTAACTGAAAATTGCGCAGTCGTTCGACGTTATACCCAAACAAAATTTACGTCCTTTTTTTCCCACAAATAGAGCTTTCTTTTGGTGGTATTTGATCACTGCTGCGTCATTTCTGATCGCCGCTATAAACAAAAGAAGAGCGACAATTTTGCAAAAAAACCCAAATTTCTTACTTTTTGCTAACATACAAATCCAAAAAAAAAAAAAATATAAAAAAAACGTTTTTTTTTCATCGGTTTAGGCCGATTTATATTCTTCCTCATATTTGTGATAAAAAAAATCGCAATCGGCGTTCATTGATTGGTTTGCACAAAAGTGGTCGCGTTTACGGATGATGAGAATTCATTTTTGGGGTTTTAATTTATTTTTATTTTTTTACTAGTAATGGCAGCGATCTGCGATTTTTAGCGGTACTGCGATATTTCAGCGGACATGTCGGACCATTTTGACACTTTTTTGGGACCATTGGCATTTATACAGCGATCAGTGCTATAAAAATGCACTGATTACTGTGTAAATGCCATTGGCAGTGAAGGGGTTAACCTGCAGGGGGCGCTCTAAGGGTTAACAGTGTTCCCTGGGCGTGTTCTAACTGTGTGTGGGCTGCCCTGGCTGGGGAAGGGAAGTGGTCACAGCCTCCGTATACAGGAAGGCTGTGATCACAGCCCTTCCCCCTTCACAGAACGGAGGTCCGTGTTTACATACACGGACCTCCGTTCCTTCGCTCCGGGGGGGCCATCGCGGGTAGCCGGCGGCAATCTAAGCCGCCGCACCCGCTCCCTGGCCCTCTCCGAACACAGTGAGCGTGCGGGCGCGCCTCTGGCGGCGCGCGCGCGCTCACTAGGCTCGGTCTCGCGGCCGCCGTCGTATGACAGCGATTTGCACTCACCAGCCACCTTGTCGCCGTCAGATGCCGATCGGCGGTCGGCAAGGGGTTAAGCCCTGTGTGCATGAGGCCTTAAAGTGCCACTTAAACTCTGGTTTAAAAAAGGAAGTTCTATTCAAGTATGTTCTCTTAACTCAAAAAAGTACCTTCTATTGCTCTCAGCCTCTCTAAATTCCTTTTTTGATGCCGTGGTCGAACTTCCTGTTAGAGGGTGGCTATGTGCATTCTCCATGGTCTCACTGTATGTAGAAACGTAGCCACCCTCTCTTGTTCACTTATGTGATGGACTAGAGACTAGGGATGGGCCGAACAACCCCCGGTTCGGTTTGCACCAGAACTTGCGAACAGGCAAAACATTTGCGTGAACGCCGTTAAAATCAATGGGACTCAAACATGAAAAATCAAAAGTGCTAATTTTATTGGCTTATATGTAAGTTAAAACCACAAAGGTGCACCACTCAGAACCCAGAACACAAAAGATTCAGTTCATTATAAAATGTATGCACACCTGTGTCAGGTGCTCAGGTTCAGGATGTTCCTCCTCATCCGATAGTCCAAATTTGATAAAGCAAAAAGAACCGGCACACTGAAGTACGATATCCAATGAATTTATTCCATGCCCATAAAAATACAGCACACGCAGACGCGTTTCGGCTTGTAGCCTTGTTCACAGCATGTTTACAAATGGCATATAACACACATATATACAAAAAGAAAGGGAAAATGGGGAGGAGTCTCCCACCAAATGCAAAGAAAGGATTGGTTAATTGAAATTGGAGGTGGAATGTCAAAGCAGGTGAAATCCTTTAATACAAATTCCCAAAGATCAAAATGGCCATACATAGAAGCAAAAGAAAAAGAAAAAAAAAAGGGCGTAAGAAAAAAGGGCGTAAAAAAAAAAAAATTGGATGGCACAAGAAAATGCACTGATGTTACTGGTTAGCGAAGGAAAAGATCAACATCATATCGAAGGTTCATGCCTTGGGGAATCCTGGTGCAGAGGTTATATATCCACCATACCTCACGTTCCAACAATTTGTGATGAGTGTCCCCACCACGAGGTGGTCTCTTAATCCTCTCCAGCCCATAAAATACAAAGGAAGACAGATTCCCCAAATTAATGTATTTAAAATGTTTGGACACATTAGAAAGACCCTTATTAGACTTATGTGCAGAGCCATGATAATGTTCACTAATGCGTGTCCTCAAGGGTCTTGTAGTGCATCCAACGTATTGTAACCTACAGATAGTGCATTCTATGGCATAAACAACCTGTTGTGAGCCACAATTAATATAATCCCGTATATGGAATGCTCTATTTGTAGAACAGGAGTAGACCAAACTAGATTTCTTAAGATGCCTGTGGCAAAACCTGCAAGTGTTTAAGCCACAGGCATAAGAACCTGTCGTGTGTAACCAAGTCTTGTTAAAAGAAGTGGATGAAAAAAGGCTGGGGAAGAGAAGACCACCCAGAGTGGTGTCACGTCTACTGGAAAACCTGCAGCCTCTTTTAATAATAGCATCAAGATCCCTGTCAGTAGATAGAATGGGAAAATGTTACGGATGATGTTAATAACCTTATTGTACTCATGGGAATATGTGGTAACAAAAGTAATAGAACTATCTTTGGTCTCTCTATTTTTAGTCCTGTTTTTGCAGGGATTGTCAATAAAGCTGTTCCTATCTTTCTTAATGGCTATATTATTAGCCCTCTCAATATATTTATCACTATAGCCTTGTGCTCTTAATCTAGAAGCAACCACCCCAGCTTCTTGTTGAAAGAACTCTGCGCTGGAGCAATTGCGTCTAGTCCTGACAAATTCCCCCACAGGTACCGATTTGATCGTGTGGAAAGGATGGCAACTGCTGGCCAATAGGAGTGAATTGCCCGCACAAGTCTTACGATACATGCGGGTGGAGACCGTGTTGGAATGAGTATCCCCCAACAATGTGATGTCCAAAAAATTGATATTACATTCGTGGGTCTCATAACTGAAAATGAGGTTAAGAGAGTTGTCATTAACAAAACTGGCAAATTCAACTATATCAGTCTGTGGACCCTTCCATATCAGCAGCAGGTTGTCTATATAACGACCAAACCAAATGATCCTATTAATGTAGGGATTGTCAGGTGAGAACAAGGTTCTCTCCTCCCACCAGCCCATGTAAAGATTGGCTAGGGAGGGAGAGAACCTAGCTCCCATCGAGGCACCAGTGCATTGTAAATAATAAACATTATCAAACATAAAAAAATTATGTTTGAGTAAAAATTCTGTGCTAAGAATAAGAAATTCTCTCAGTTCCATATTGTAATTACTGTAATTTACCAAGTGAAATCTAAGTGCCTCCAATGCCAAGTCATGGGGAATGCAGGAATACACAGATTGAACGTCCATGGTAATCCAACTGTGGTCCTCCATCCACTTGACATGTTGGATATTATTTAAGACAGTACTGGTATCTTTAATGTACCCCGGAAACCTAACAACAAGTGGCTGTAGGTTATAGTTATATGTAAGTTATTTCCCTAAAAAGTGTATGGAGACCCAGGTCCTGCCCTAGGGGACATGTATCAATGCAAAAAAAAGTTTTTAAATTGATAGTTTTTTCACAAGCAGTGATTTTAATAATGCTTAAAGTGAAACAATAAAAATGAAATATATTCCTTTAAATACCGTGCCTGGGGGGTCCCCTTGGTCTGCCCGTAAAAGGGCGTACCTCTGTGATGTTTAGAACATAGCCAGAGCAAAATGACATTTCCAAAGGAAAATTTGTCATGTATTATCGCGTCTGTAATGTATTTGCCGGTTTCCAGCAATATAGATAAAATCATTGAAAAAGTATTGCGTTGCCCCCCTCCCCCCCGCCCCAGTCCATACCAGGCCCTTCAGGTCTGGTATGGATTTTAAGGGGAACCCCACTCCAAAATTTACAAAACAATTGTGTAGGGTTCCTCCCCAAAGCCCGTAACAGACTCTTCAGGTCTGGTATGTATTTTAAGGGAACCCCGCCCAAAATAAAAAAAAATTGCATAGGGGTCAACCCCAAAGTCCGTACCAGGCCCTTCAGGGCCAGTATGGATTTTAAGGGGAACCCCGCGCCAAAGTTTGTAAAAAAAAAAGGACGTGGGGGTCCCCCCAAAAATCCAAACCAGGCTCTTCATGTCTGGTATGGATTTTAAGGGGAACCCCACGCCAGAATAAAAGAAAATGACGTGAAAGAATAAGGAAGAAGAAGATGAAGATTGTAGATGAAGAGAGGAAGGAAGAAGACCGAAAGAAGAAGCAGAAGACCAGAAGAAGGACCGGGGCAGGAGAAGATGGAGGAAGAAAGAAGAAGAGCTATTTTACACAATAAAGGACTTGTCAAAAACTACCTCTTGTTTTTTGTACCACTTTACTCCTTTTTTGGTGAATGGGTAGGGGTACCATGTACCCCATACCTATTCACATGGGGGGGGGTTGGGATCTGGGGACCCCCTTATTAAAAGGGGCTTCCAGATTCTGATAAGCCCCCTGCCTGCAGACCCCTCCCATAACCACCGGCAAGGGTTGTGGAGATGAGGCCCTTCTCCCCATCAACATGGGGACAAGGTGCTTTGGGGGGACCTCAAAGCATCCTCCCCATGTTGAGGGCATGTGACCTGGTATGATTTGGAGGGGGGGCGCTCGCTCGTCCCCACCCCCTCCTGCCATGCCAGGGCTTTGTGCTCGGATAAGGGTCTTGTTTGGATTTTGGGGGGGGACCCCTACGCCATTTTTTTTAATTTTAGCATGGAGTTCCCCTTAGAATACATACCAGACCTGAAGGGCCTTGATTGGTTTTTGGGGGGACCCCCACGTCATTTTTTTTTTCTATTTTGGCACGGGATTCCCCTTAAAATTCATACCAGACCTGAAGGGCTGTTGCAGACTTTGGGGGGAACACTACGCCATTTTTTTTTTATATTGGGCGGGGTTCCCCTTAAAATACATACCAGACCTGAAGGGTCTGTTATGGACTTTGGGGGGGAACTCTACGCAATTCTTTTTTAACTTTCAGAGGGGGTTCCCCTTAAAAATCATACCAGACACTATTTTTTTTTGTTTAATTTTGGTGCGGGCCCTGCTGTTGTAAATTATTTAAAAAATTGTGATGACATGCCCCAGTCAAACAGGTGTCAAAAAATTGGGCCTTGGGTGTTGGCAGTGCCAGAACACTGTAACCCCTTGCAGTTACTCTTGTTGGGCGCAGGAATGGGTCCTGCTGTTGTAAATTAGTTTAAAAACTGTGATGACATGCCCCAGCCAAAAAGATGCTGAAAAATTGAGCCTTGGGTGTTGGCGGTGCCAGAACACTGTAACCCCTTGCAGTTACTCTTGTTGGGCACAGGAACAGACCCTGCTGCTGTAAATTAGTTTAAAAATTGTTATGGCATGCCTCTGTAAACCAGGTGCAGAAAAATTGGGCCTTGGGTATTGGAAGCGCCAGAACACTGTAACCCCTTGCAGATAATTTTGTTGGGCGCAGGAACGGGCCCTGCTGTTGTAAATTAGTTTAAAAATTGTGATGACATGCCCCAGTCAAACAGGTGCTGAAAAATTGGGCCTTGGGTGTTGGCGTCGCCAGAACACTGTTGCCCCTTGCAGTTACCCTTGTTGGGCGCAGGAACGGGCCCTGCGGTTGTAAATTAGTTTAAAAATTGTTATGGCATGCCCCTGTAAACCAGGTGCAGAAACATTGGGCCTTGGGTGTTGATGTGCCCTAAATACAAAATATTGTTCTGGATTATGGATAGGAGGAATAGGAGCAGTGGCAGTCTTAAAGGGATCCCAGATCCCTTCCCGTGTAGTTGTGGGTTCCGGGTTACAAAGACGTGGACCAAATGTCCCCGTACGGTATTGTTAAAAATTTGATTAAATGTTGGCGTCCCGGGCAAGGACGCGGGTTGTTCCCATTGACGTTCCCCGTTGTCACAAGACCGCTGCGGTTGTGGGTTCCGGGTTAAAAAGTCGTGGACAAACTGACCCCGTACAGTAGTGTTAAAAATTTGATTAAATGTTGTCGTCCCGGGCAAGGACGCGGGTTGTTTTAATAGACGTTCCCCAATGTCACAAGACC
>BLSH010357272.1:144819-155109 GCA_018402905.1 Glandirana rugosa | reverse complement strand
CCTCCTCTCTCCCCTTCCATGTCTCTATGTTTATCTCTCACTTAAAATTCCCCCTACCACGTCTTTCTCTCCTCACCCCTCCTTCTCACTACCCCCACCTTATCTCTATATTTCTCTCTTCCTCCCCACTTTCTATCTTCTTTCCTCACTCTCTCTACCCCATAATCCCCTGTTCTTCCTCAATTTCTTCCCAATGATCCTTTGTCCTGAGGTTTATATGTGTTTGTGAGACTGTCATTTGTGGCACAGTAATAAGGAATATTTTGTGCAAGGGTTTTGGTTCTGTGTTTCTTTTTTTTTCAATCCTCCGCTTTGAGCCACTGCCACTGTTGGGCTATGCCCACTGTTTGCCACAGTGTGCTACTCACACTAAAAATATTGTTTTTGTATTCTGTCCGAGAGTGCTCCATGTCTTTTATAATCATTGTCATGCTCACATTTTCTCACACTATATTAACTTTTTAATGTAAAGCTAGGCACATTACCCTTATGAGTATTGTTAACATTTACATATTGTACAGTCAGGTCCATAAATATTGGGACATCGACACAATTCTAATCTTTTTGGCTCTATACACCACCACAATGGATTTGAAATGAAATGAACAAGATGTGCTTTAACTGAAGACTTTCAGCTTTAATTTGAGGGTATTTACATCCAAATCAGGTGAACGGTGTAGGAATTACAACAGTTTGTATATGTGCCTCCCCCTTTTTAAGGGACCAAAAGTAATGGGACAATTGGATGCTCAGCTGTTCCATGGCCAGGTGTGTGTTATTCCCTCATTATCCCATTTACAAGGAGCAGATAAAAGGTCCAGAGTTAATTTCAAGTGTGCTATTTGCATTTGGAATCTGTTGCTGTTAACTCTCAATATGAGATCCAAAGAGCTGTCACTACCAGGCTGAAAAAACAAAACAAACCCATCAGAGAGATAGCAAAACATTAGGTGTGGCCAAATCAACTCTTTGGAACATCCTTAAAAAGAAAGAACGTACCGGTGAGCTCAGCAACACCAAAAGACCCGGAAGACCACGGAAAACAACTGTGGTGGATGGCCAAAGAATTATTTCTCTGGTGAAGAATACCCCCTTCACAACAGTTGGTCAGATCAAGAACACTCTCCAGGAGGTAGGTGTATGTGTGTCAAAGTCAACAATCAAGAGAAGACTTCACCAGAGTGAATACAGAGGGTTCACCACAAGATGTAAACCATTGGTGAGCCTCAAAAACAGGAAGGCCAGATTAGAGTTTGCCAAACAACATCTAAAGAAGCCTTCACAGCTCTGGAACAACATCCTATGGACAAATGAGACCAAGATCAACTTGTACCAGAGTGATGGGAAGAGAAGGGTATGGAGAAGGAAAGGAACTGCTCATGATCCAAAGCATACCTCCTCATCAGTGAAGCATGGTGGTGGTAGTGTCATGGCGTGGGCATGTATGGCTGCCAAAGGAACTGGTTCTCTTGTATTTATTGATGATGTGACTGCTGACAAAAGCAGCAAGATGAATTCTTAAGTGTTTCGGGCAATATTATCTGCTAATATTCAGCCAAATGCTTCAGAACTCATTGGACGGCGCTTCACTGTGCAGATGGACAATGGCCCGAAGCATACTGCAAAAGCAAACAAAAAGTTTTTTAAGGGAAAGAAGTGGAATGTTATGCAATGGCCAAGTCAAACACCTGACCTGAATCTGATTGAGCATGCATTTCACTTGCTGAAGACAAAACTGAAGGGAAAATGCCCCAAGAACAAGCAGGAACTGAAGACAGTTGCAGTAGAGGCCTGGCAGAGCATCACCAGGGATGAAACCCAGCATCTAATGATGTCTATGCGTTCCAGACTTCAGGCTGTAATTGACTGCAAAGGATTTGCAGCCAAGTATTAAAAAGTGAAAGTTTGATTTATGATTGTTAATCTGTCCCATTACTTTTGGTCCCTTAAAAAGTGTGAGGCACACATACAAACTATTGTAATGCCTACACCGTTCACTTGATTTGGATGTAAATACCCTCAAATTACAGCTGAAAGTCTGCAGTTAAAGCACATCTTGTTTGTTTCATTTCAAATTCATTGTGGAGGCATGCTACTGCGGTAATGCCAGTTCATGTTTCTTTTCTTAGAAATAAAAACCTAACAGGGGCTTGAATCCCTCTCCACTTTATCCAAAACAAACAAAGAGTCTTGCCTTTAGTTATACTTGTCACATACCAAGCTGGAGGCTGAGGTGATGAGAGGGCTCCCCTTGCGGCTGAGTGCAGAGTACCCCTGAGGTTGGTGACAGAGGGTACTATGCCCAAAGATGCAGGGGTTGCCTGCAGATGAAGCTGACAGATGGTTGCAGATGTGCGGACACCCAGGAGCAGTGAAGATGGTCACAGCAAGTGATTCTCTGGAGGTGCTGGCAGATCTTGACAGATGGGTGAAGCAGGATTCAATGTCAGAAGCCAGGCCGAGGGTCAAACACTGGAAGTCAGTCAGGAGCAAGGCAGGAGGCATAATTGGGATCAAACACAGGAAGACAATCGGGAACAGGCAGGAACAGATCCGTGAAGTAAGCCGGGTTCAGAGCCAGGAGAGAAGCCACAGCAGGTCAGATAAAGCTGGGTTGGTAACAGATAATCACACGGAAGCACAAGGCACAGGAACACAAGATGCAAGGCTGACAATATTCCTGCAATTTGTGAGAGCCACTGTTGTCCTTACATTGGCCAGTCAATACTGGTGATTAGGAAGTTCTGCATACGCACGTTCATGTCGTGAACATGCGTTCGTCACTATGTGCCATTTGCTAAGGTGCCCGCGCGTATCAGCGCGACCATATTGGATATTGGCATATCTACCAGTTCTTCTCCGGATTCTTCCCTGAAAGTGCAACCCCCCCCCCCCAGGGCAGCCTCAGGATGCTCAGGTGTGCTTGCTTTTCTGGGAATCTGTTGCAGAACCCTTGAAGTCTAGGGACGTATACGTTATTTTCTAGTTCCCAGGGGTTCTCCTCAGGTGGATATCCTTTCCATTTAATGAGGTATTGCACTTGTTTCCCCCTCCTTCGACCATCCACAATGGCCTCCACTTCGAACTCTGTGTCTTCCCCTACAGTAACTGGTCGAGGAGGTGGCTTATCTCTTTCAGGAAATGAGCTAGATACTGCTGGTTTGAGTAAGGAGATGTGGAAGACTGGATGGATTTTATACGAGTTTGGTAGGTTCAGTTCAAATGCTACAGGGTTGATTTCCCTCTTAATCTCAAAAGGTCCAATGAACCTTGGGCCCAATTTCCGAGACAGGCACATGAGTTTGAGATTTGCTGTGGAAAGCCAGACCTTGTCCCCAACCGTCAGTACTGGATTACCTCTTCTCCTTTTGTCAAAAAGTCTTTTGTAATCCTCCCAAGCTTTCTGCACGGCCTCCTGAAGTGCTTGGTAGTTGGTTTGAATGAAAGTCAGTCTATCCTGGACTGCAAGTACTGAAGCTTCTGGGATAACATCTGCAGAAAGGAGGGGTGGAAACCGTAGTTTACCCAGAATGGTGATTGGTTAGTAGATGCATGGACTGAATCATTATAAGCAAATTTGGCACATGGGAGCTCTTTGTTCAGTAACAACCTTTTATATATTACAGTCTGCTGGACCTCTGTTTAATGAATAATTAGACTCATCTGTAGTTGAATTCTTGTTAATTAGGATTTTGTTGTCTAAACTTTTGCTTTGCTCCTAAGACTTTCATTGGGGTGTATTCATTTTTGCAACATGGTCTTGAATGAATTTGTTAGGAAAAACACATTCACTGGATATTTGCATAAGGCTGTTTTAAGCTCTAGAAAAACCTCCTCAGCCTTGTCATTCCACTTGACCATGACTGACTTCTTACCCTTTCTCAAGTCAGTTAGTCCAAGTTGGTGACGGTAATGCCTAACAAAGTCCAGCAATGCTCAGACCTGTTTGTGATAGGGCAAAGCCAAACCTGGATAGCCTCCACCTTGTTCATCTGAGGTTTTTCCAAACCCCTACCCACAATCCACACCAGGTACTTGGTCTCCTCCCTCACAGTGGAACACTTTTCCAGATTTTTCTAGACTTGAGAGTTTTCAACAAAGCCTGAACTCTGAAAGAATGGAGCTACCAGTCTGTGCTAAAGATAACAATATCATCCAAATACACTGAGATGTATTTCTGATGAGGGGGCAGAGTTTTATCTATCCTCTGAAAAATAAGAAGGGCAGATTGCAACTCAGATGGCATTCCTTTATATTGAAAGAGACCCTCTGGAGTGGAAAAGGCCATATTTTCCCTGGCTTCCTTAGTTAAATGTATCTGCCAGTTTCCCTTGGTAAGGTCTAAGGTGGTAATATACAGTTCCTTGAAAAAGTATTCACACCCCATGAAGTTTTCCACATTTTGTCATGTTATAACCAAAAACAGAAATGTATTTCATGGGATTTTATGTGATAAACCAACACAAAGTGGCACATAATTGTGAAGTGGTAGGAAAATGATAAATAGTTTTCAAAATGTTTTACAAATAAATATCTGAAAAGTGTGCAATGCATTTTGTATTCCGCCCCCTAAATCAATAATTTGTAGAACCACCTTTCGATGCAATTACAGCTGCAAGTCTTTTTGGGGAAGTCTCTACCAGCTTTGTACATCTAGAGAGTGAAATTTTTGCCCATTCTTTTTTGCAAAATAGCTCAAGCTCTCTCAGATTGGATGGAGAGCGTCTGTGAACAGCAATGTTCAAGTCTTGTCACAGATTCTCAATTGGATTTAGGTCTGGACTTTGATTGGGCCATTCTAAGACATGAATATGCTTTGATCTAAGCCATTCCATTGTAGCTCTGGCTGTATGTTTAGGGTCTTTGTCCTGTTGCAGTGTGAACCTTTGTCCTAATCTCAAGTCTTTTGCAGACACTAAGAGGTTCTCTTCTAAGATTGCCATGTATTTGGCTTCATCTATATTCCCATCAAATCTGACCAGCTTCCCTGTCCCCGCTGAAGAAAAGCATTCCCACAACCAGGGCCGGCTCTACCACTAGGCGGAGTAGGCGGCCGCCTAGGGTGCACTGCCGCCTAGGGGCGCCTGGCCACTGTTGATCTGTCACTGGCTGCTCTGCATTGATTCATGTAAAAACTGACACTGTCTGACTGAGATAATGAGATTGTATTATCACATGCCATTTGCAAATGTATATAGAATTATATTGATCTGCCAAATACCCCCCCCTCCCCCACCCCCCGTGAGGCTGTATTTGATGGGCACAGGTGAGGCTGTATTTGATGGGCACAGGTGAAGCTGTATTTGATGGGCACAGGTGAAGCTGTATTTGATGGGCACAGGTGAGGCTGTATTGATTGGCGTTGGTGAAACTGTATTTGATGGGCGCTGGTGAGGCTGTATTGATTGACGCTGATCAGGCTGGGCAGGGGAAAGGGGGTGGAGTCAGGGGTGGAGCCAAGGGGGCGGCAAAATGAGGTTTCGCCTAGGGTGTCAAAAATCCTTGCACCAGCCCTGCCCACAACATGATGCTGCCACCATGTTTCACGGCGGAGATGGTGTGTTCAGGGTGATGAGCAGTGTTAGTTTTCCGCCACACATAGTGTTTTGCTTCAAAAAGTTCAATTTTGGTCTCATCCAACCAGAGCACGTTTGCTGTGTCCCCACATGGCTTCTCACAAACTGTAAACAGGACTTCTTATGGCTTTCTTCTTGCCACTCTTCTATAAAGGTCAGATTTGTGGAGTGCATGACTAATATTTGACCTGTACACATATTCTCCCACCTGATCTGTGGATCTCTGCAGCTCCTCCAGAGTTCCCATGGGCCTCTTGGCTGCTTCTCTGATTAATGCTCTCCTTGCAGTTTAGGCCATGTCTTGGTAGGTTTGTAATTGTGCCATATTCTTTCCATTTTCGGATGACGGATTGAACAGTGCTCCATGAGATGTTTTTTTTTATAACATAAACCTGCTTTAAACTTCTCCACAACTTTATCCTTGACCTGTCTGGTGCATTCCTTGACCTTCATTATGCTGTTTGTTCACTAAGGTTCTCTAACAAACCTGTGAGGGCTTCACAGCACAGCTGCATTTATAATGAAATTAAATTACACACAGGTGGACTCTATTTACTAATTAGGTAATTACTGAAGACAATTGGTTCCACTAGATTTCATTAGGGGTATCAGATTAAAGGGGGCTGAATACGAATGCACGCCACACTTTTCACATATTTATTTGTAAAAATGTTGAAAACCATTTATCATTTTTCTTCGACTTCACAATCATGTGCCACTTTGTGATGGTCTAGCACATACAATAAATTTATGTTTTTGGTTGTAATATGTCAAAGTGTGAAAATTGTGTATGGGGTATGAATACTTTTTCAAGGCACTGTATCCCAAACTTTCTATCAGTTCGTCGGGGCATTGGATAAGCATCGAACTTCAAAGCCTCATGGAGTTTTCTGAATTCTTTGCAAAACAGCAGAAACCTGTTGGGCTTTGGTACCAACACAGTCAGACTCAGCCATTTGCTCTGCAATTCCTTAATAATATTGAGTTCAAGCATTTTCTGTACTTCCTCAAAAAATGCTTTCCTGTGTGCCCTGGGAATGTGATAGGGTTTACTTGTACTAGTATTAGGTTTCTTGACAATGTCATGCTCAATTACCCTAGTAAGACCACAAGTCCTGAAAAAAGTCTCCGTATTCCTCTGTTTTGTTTGTGGCCAGGATAGGGTGTAGCAGATCAAGGTGGTAGATTTTGTAAGGCTTTCAGCCTTGCTGTCTTCCTCTATCTTTTTCTCTACCCCTTACTCTACCAACATATTAGCTACAATAAAGGTTAATTATAGGAAGATGCATAAGTTATATGACTACCATAACTTGATTAGGCAACATAATATTGCGAGTGTATTGTGTCCTATGAGTGTAGAAACAGAACTTATAAAATCTCTTCTGGCAGATGTATGTAAATTCGCCAAGCCGACTTGTCTTGCAATTGTTCTTGACAAACGCTGCCATTGTGATGGAGATACACTATACTTGTAAACATATATTCTGACTATATTACTATCAGGTTACACGTATGTCATGCATCTCTTTGCTATGTTCAATAAAAAATTTATTGGAAAAAAAGATTTTGTAAGGCTTTCATTTCCCAGGTTGCTGTACTTTATAGTGTACCTCGCCAACCTCTTCTACAACCTGGAATGGCCCTGCCATGTAAAAGCACAGAAAAGAGAGAGACACAAAAACGCTACCAACTAAGTGTAGTAGATTTATTAAACAGAAAAGAGCAAGTATACACTCGCACTCGCAGGAGAAGTACTCCACACAGCATACCTGTATATGTCAACCTCTCAACAGCAAAGTTAGACTCCTGCAAGCAGCCTCTTGTCCTGAATCAATAACCAGTTGGACACTGCACAGAGACTCAGGGTGGAAGCCAGGCATCCAGATGGCGCGATGAAGACACAGGGGGCATGGCTACATGTTTCAAGGAGGAGCTGCCCTTTCTCAAGCCAATAAGGTGTAGAACTGCATCAGGGGATATATAAATAATGCGGCTGCCATTTTGAAGTATCTCAAAAATGCGAGTGGGTGCCGCTATTTTGTTGTAGCTCATAATGGAATAGGCTACAGGCGCTATATTATAAAAACTAAAGGATAGCTGTTAGGGGTGCCATTCGGTGGTGGTATTAAAATTAATATGAAACAGGAATAAGTAGGGGTGCCATAATAAAACAGGCGGAAGTGCTAAAGGCGCCACGGTAAAGAAAACTGGCCATACTACAGCAAATGTTAAATGTTTTACCATTACCTGCAATGATTTTTGAATGGCCTTGAACCTGGCCAGGAATTTACTCTCTGCAGTGGTTATAACAAGCACAGCCATCCGGTCTCCAACCTAAAACAGTTTGGCACACCAGTTGTACACCTATCTCTGCTTTTTTGTGCTCCCTGGAAATATTCATTGACCAAAGGCATTATATTAGCAATTCTCTCTCTAATCTGGCTCCACATTAAGATGTGGAGAAGATTCGCTTTCCCATGTTTCTTTCACCAGGTCAAGCAACCCCCGTGTTCTTAGCCAGTAAACTAACTCAAACGGAGGAAACGCAGTAGATGCTTGAGGTTCCTCTCTAATGGCAAACTTGAGCGGCACAGTGGTGTAGCGGATAGCACTTTTGCCTGGCAGCAAAGGGTTGCTGGTTCGAATCACAACCAGGACACTACCGGCCTGGAGTTTGCATGTTCTCCCTGTGCCTGCGTGGGCTTCCTCTGGGTACTCCGGTTTCCTCCCACACTCCAAAGACATGCTGGTAGGTAAATTAGAGTCTGTCTAAATTGGCCCTAGTATATGGATGAATGGGAGTTAGGGACCTTAAATTGTAAGCTCCTTGAGGGTAGGGACTGATGTGAATGTACAATATATATGTAAAGCACTGCATAAATTGACAGCGCTATATAAACACCTGAAATAAATAAAATCTTTTCCATCCCTTTGCACAACCCTTAAAGTGGTTAATAAGCCACTTGTATAAAATGCTCCCATCCCCTCTGTATTACAACAATAAATACCCCTAAATTGGATGTTCTTCCCTTAACCACTTACCGACCGCCGTATGCAGAATGACGGCCGGGAAGTGGCTGTTATCCTGACTGGGCGTCATATGACGTCCTCAGGATAACATGCCGGCGCGCGCCCGGGGAGGTGCGCATCGTGGCGATCGGTGGTGTGGGGGGTCAGTCTGACCCCCCGCATTACTGATCTTGGTAAAGCGCTTCCATCTGAAACACTTTACCATGTGATTAGCCGTGACCAATCACGGCTGGTCACAGTGTAACACAGGAAAGCCGCTTATTGGCTTTTCCTGTACTCGGGTCTGCAGATCTGAGTAGAGGAGAGACGATCGGCTGCTCTCCTGACGGGGGGGGGGGGGGTTTGTGCTGATGGCAGGCAAAACAAGATACATTTACATTATGTAATTCACGTGTATAGCCCCATATGTGCTGATGGTTTAACAGCACAGCCCCCACTAGGATCGCCACACTAGACCACAAGGGAGCCTGAAGAGAAAAGGGGGGAGGGGAAAAAAAACTGGGATAGAAGGACACGGATCTCAAAATGTCAGATAGAGATCTAAATGAGTATGGCCAACTCACTCCAATCTTGAAGTGGGATTCACCTTATTGGACCTTGGTGAATATTACACAACACAGGTTTGGGAGAGGACAGAGTTCTCCCTAAAGAGGTCCTTCTCCCCTTGGGGAATAAAGGGTTAACCCAGTGGCATTTACTCAGGCACTTATGCCAATAAATTTTATTGAAAAAATATAACAAACAACCACATGTAAACACTCAGTTAAAAGACAACGTCTAAATATAAAACACCCCGGGGTCATGCACACAGCTTAAAGAGTACATTTGAGTCTTGGTATTCGAGCATATGTCTGTTACTGGCAATGAATTCCAGGAAATCCTCTGTAGGTGTTACAGCTCAATGAAGTGCTGATTACCTTAATGAGGAACCTCTGGGTCAAACAGTATTGGACTGCTCATAACACATATTGTCATAGGACAGTAAGCAAACCGAATGGATTGAGGAAAAGATAATGTCATTCAAATTGGATGTTTAACGATTCAATAGCTTCAAGGATTTTAGGAAATCACAGTGTCTGAATCCTCAAATAAAAGGCACTGGTCGCCGGGCAATGATAGACAGGCGGCTTGATAGTCCCAGTTGGGATGGACTCACGGTTTGTAGGTGGTCATCTGTTGGTATGCGGTCTCACATTGAGAGCTGGGGTGAATTCCAGAGAGGCGTGAGTCTCCTTGAAGTCGTTGGTTGGGAAAGCCGGTGATTGACGGGTATCTTTGAAGTTTCAAAGTAGCTCTTGTATCGCCGATCCTTCAAGTGATAAGCGCATGTCAGGTATACACGGATCGTGGAGCACTTCTGTGACGTGGATGTCTCTTGAGCAGTGAGTACACATACGGTGTAAGCATTGAATTGCTCAGGTCCACATCAGGAGTGTCAGCATGTCTTCCGGCTGATTGACCAAGTGCAGCTGTCAGAAAATCAGAGGTATCGGAGTGCTTAGAACAGCTGGTGTTCCCTCAGACGGGGAAAGACTTTAGAGGTGGGGGGGTGCAGGTATGGACTGTACGCGAATAGTGAACTTCCTAGCCGCTATGTTCTCGATGAAACTTTGAAGTTTCTATGGGCAGTTAGTGGCCGAAAGGGTTGGTTGCTGAAGTTCCTCTGAGTGCGGAGAGACCTTAA
>BLSH010357272.1:127510-143401 GCA_018402905.1 Glandirana rugosa | reverse complement strand
CTTTGAATCTTAGGCCTGACCAGTGGCCTTGATGGTGAGTTCTAAAATGTTCGGCTAGGGGTGACTCGTCCGTTGGATTTCTCATGGTCGACAGATGTTCACCAATTTTTACTTTTAGGGCTCTTTTTGTTTTACCTATGTATATTTTGTTGCAGGGACACGTAATCATATATAAGACACGTTCTGTTGAACAATTAATAAAATGGTTGATTTTATAAGTGTGTTTGTTGGTACTGTCTACAAATTGGTCTGTCTTGTCCACATAGCGGCAGACGTGACATCTGCCGCACAGAAACATCCCCTTGAGGGGGGGAAGAAGGCTGGTGAGCCAGTTTTTCTTCACAGGTCTCACAAACTCCGACTTCACCAGTTCATCACTTCGATTTTTTGCTCGTCTTGCAGTCATGAGGGGTCGCGGGCCCACTGCAGCTTTTATTTGAGGGGATCTGGTCAAGATGTGCCAGTGTTTGATAAGTACTTCTTTCACCTTCTCCCACTGGCTTCCATATGTGGTGATTATTCGTAGTGGTTCGTTTGTGTTTTTGGGCTCTTTGGTCTTGCTGATATTCTTTAAGAGAGTTTTTCTTTCTATTTTGGATACTTTTTTCCGTGATCGTTTCAAGGTTGCATGAGAATAGTTTCGAGCTCTGAATCTTTTGTACAGCCCCCGGGCTTCCTGATGGTATTCTTTATCTGCAGAGCAGTTCCTCCATATTCGTAGGAACTGTCCTGTCGGTATACCCTTAATTAGCGACTGTGGATGATGGCTGGTTGCTTCTAAGAGTGTGTTGGCTGCAGTGGGTTTACGATAGGTGTTAGTGGTAAGTTGGTTGCCTTCAATCCTTATGTTGAGGTCCAGAAAAGAAATTTGATGTTCATCTTTCACATAGGTTAATTTTATATTTTGCGTGTTCTGATTTAATGCGTTTATGAATTCCATTAGTGTTTCGCTCGATCCTTTCCAGATCATAAGTACATCATCAATGTACCTTAGCCAAAGGGAGACTTGGTCCCGGTACATTGATGAGTGGTAGACAATTTCTTCCTCCCATAATCCTAAGTGGAGGCACGCGTAAGCTGGGGCCCATGGGGCACCCATAGAGGTGCCTCTGATTTGTTGATAGTAAGTGCCCAGGAATACGAAACAGTTGTGGCCAAGGGCGAAATGTAGTAAATCCATTAAGAACTCGTTTTGCGTGTCTGATTCAGGGTGGTGTACATCCAGAAAGTGAGCAGCCGCGGCCAGGCCCCACTCGTGGGGTATAGACGTGTAAAGGGACTCCACGTCTATCCCCACGAGCAGGGCCCCCTCCGGGACAGTCACCTCCTGGATTCTCCTCAATACATCTCCCGTGTCTTGGACGTATGATGTCAGTCGGTGGACCAGGTCTTTCAAGAGGGAATCCAGGTATTTACCTACTCGCTAGAGTGGGCCCTTGACTGCTGACACAATCGGTCTCCCTGGGGGTTACGTGACTGATTTATGTATTTTTGGCAATACATATATGGTAGGAGTGTTGAATTCATTCACTTTTAGATAGTCAAATTCTTTTTTAGTTATTAGGTTAGTTTCCCGGGCCAGTGTCAGCTTGAAGTTCAATTCACAAATGATTGCTGGGAAAGGGTTGGAGTCTAGTCTTTTGTAGGTGGTTTGATCCTTTAACTGTCGTCGTATCTCTTTCTCATATTCCTCAGCTGACCATAGTACCACATTACCACCTTTGTCACTTCTTTTAATAACAATATCAGATGCTTCTTTTAATTCTTTTAATGCTTGTCGCTCGTCAGTGTCGAGATTGTCGGAAATTCCAATCTCTTCCCAGTTAATTTCTTTCAGGTCTTCCTGGACAAGATCCAAGAAGACTCCTAACCATTTGTTCTTCTTGAAATTCGGCATTTTTGTTGATTTAATAATAAAGGGAGCCTGCCCAGGGACCACCAGCAATGTACCCACCCAGGACCACCAGGGAGCCGATCTGGACCACCCTAGACCACCAGGTAAGGGGCACAGTGCCCAATATGGATGGCACTCAGTACCACCTTCAGAAGCCGCCCTAGACCACCAGGGAATGGGCCTCTATCAGTGCATCTGCCCACCAGCACCCCTATCAGTGGGTACCAGTGCCACCTATGAGTGCTCATCAGTGCCGCTTATCAGTGTCCATCAGCGCTGCATATCAGTGCCATCTATAAGTGTCCGTCAGTGCCGCCTAACAGTGCTCATCATTGCTGCATATAAGTGCCTCATCATCAGTGCCCATCAGTGATGGAGAAAATTTACTTATTTACAAAGTTTTGTGAGAGAAACAGAGAATTTTTTTTTTTTTCAAAATTTTCGGTTTTTTTATTTGTAGCGCAAAAAAATATAAACCGCAGGGATGATCAAATACCACCAAAAGAAAGCTCTATTTGTGGGAACAAAATGATAAAAAATTTGTTTGTGTACAACGTCGCATGACCACGCAATTGTCATTCGAAGCGCAACAGCACTGAAAGCTGAAAATTGGTCTGGTAGGAAAGTGTTATAAGTACATAGTATTGAAGTGGTTAAACATCCCTCACTCCAAACTTCAGCACCTCTCGATCGCTATAGCCACCTATAACCGCTGAACAGAGGTTGAAAAACTCTGGTGGTTAGCCCCCATACACCCAAACAACCTCTTGTGGAATGCAGACATGACCATGCCTCACTGATCTCCTGTGCAGTCTTTTCTCTGCAATTTGTGGAAAACCCTGAAACGCAATTATACACGTCAGAAGCAGCTTTAAAGACAGACCTAAGAGGAAAAGAAAGGGAAGATACCAAGGGTTGGAGGGGAGGAAAGCTGAAAAGTCAGAAGCAACACCCCAAGTAGGAGATTCAGTTGAAAAAGCAAAAAGTAATGATATGAAGGTTATTAATTTGTCAGATTTTCCCCTTAACCACTTAAGGACCGGAAGGATTTCCAGCTTTAGGACCGGAGCCCTTTTTGCGATTCGGCACTGCGTCGCTTTAACTGACAATTGCGCGGTCGTGCGGCGTTGTACCCAAACGAAATTGGCGTCCTTTTTTTCCCACAAATAGAGCTTTCTTTTGGTGGTATTTGATCACCTCTGCGTCATTTCTGATCACCGCTATAAACAAAAGAAGAGCGACAATTTTGCAAAAAAACCCAAATTTCTTACTTTTTGCTAAAATACAAATCCAAAAAAAAAATATAAAAAAACATTTTTTTTCACCGTTTTTGGCCGATTTATATTCTTCATCATATTTGCAATCGGCGTTTATTGATTGGTTTGCGCAAAAGTGGCCGCGTTTACGGATGATGAGAATTCATTTTTGGGGTTTTTATTTTTTTACTAAAAATGGCGGCGATCTGCGATTTTTAGCGGTACTGCGATATTTCAGCGGACATGTCGGACCATTTTGACACTTTTTTGGGACCATTGGCATTTATACAGCGATCAGTGCTATAAAAATGCACTGATTACTGTGTAAATGCCATTGGCAGTGAAGGGGTTAACCTGCAGGGGGCGCTCTAAGGGTTAACTGTGTTCCCTGGGCGTGTTCTTACTGTAGGGGGACTTGCCTAGCTGGGGAAAGGAAGTTATCACAGCCTTCATGTACGAGAAGGCTGTGATCACTTCCCTTCCCCCTCACACAGAGCGGAGGCCCGTGTTTACATACACGGACCTCCGCTCATTCGCTCCGGGGGGGGCATCGCGGGTGGCCGGCGGCAATCGAAGCCGCCGCACCCGCTCCCTGGCCCCCCCCGAACACCGTGAGCGCGCGCGCGCTCACAGTACCTCTGTATCGCAGCCGCCGTCGTATGACGGCGTTTTGCGTTACAGAGCCACTTTGCCGCCGTCAATCTCCGATCGGCGGTCGGCAAGTGGTTAAAGAATCACATGTCCAGGTCTTGAAAAGGGGCCTGACCTGCTCTCCCTCATCCACAATGAACGAATTTGAGGTATTCAAGGACGTTAATATGTTCCTGGGGAAAATCTTGTTTAGAATCTGGCATGATAGGAAGACATATGAGGCAAATCCGGTGGAGGAACCAATTGTGGATGGGGATGAGAAAGGGGCCCTAAAAAATTTGATCTCACTATTAGAAGAAAATATAGGGGATGACTTAGAGGAGGAATATACACAACAAATAAGAAGAGATGCTGGAATAAAGATTAGGTCCACTAAAATGCCCTCTATATCTGGCTATAAAAGATTACAACTTTTCATGGATCTAGTACAAAAAGATTTGGGAAAAATTAGCTGGGACTACTTGGGCCCAGATCATTTATCTAAGGAAGAACGCCAGGCATTAACAGAATTAAAGGAGGCTACTGGAGTGGTCATCAAAAAGAGTGACAACGGTGGAAATGCGGTTCTCCTGAGTGAACAACTATATGAAACAGAAATACAAAGACAGTTGGGAGATACCAATACGTATGAAAAATTATGCGAGAACCCATTTCCACCTATTGTTGACACGCTTAATTATAAGATCACGATGGGAAAAGAAGTAGGACTTATTTCTAAGAAAGAACCAGAATATTTGAGGGTTGGGGAATTGAATACCCCAACCTTCTATATTCTTCCTAAATGACATAAGTTGCTAACACAACCACCTGGTAGACCTATTGTCTTGGCAGTAAAAGGCCCCTTAGAGAAAGTGGGGAAATATGTAGACTCCTTAATTAAAGATCTGGTGGTGAAACTTCGCTCCTATGTAAAAGACACAAGTGAGGTCCTGTTGAAAGTGATTTCAGTTACTGTACCTAATGGAGTGAGACTGGTAGGAATAGCTGTAGCGAGCCTACATACATCTATCCCACATGAATGGGGAGTAAAGGCGGTGGCTCATTTCCTGGAAAGAACATATCCTAACCTAGCGGCTCATAATGAGTTTATCTGTGAATTATTGAACTTCATGCTGGAAAATAACTGCTTTCAATTTATGGGGACCAATTACCGACAGATCAGAGGTACATGTATGGGAGCACCATGGGCCCCAGCCTATGCGTGTTTACATCTGGGGCTCTGGGGGGAGGAGGTAGTTTATAGGTCTTTGATGTACCTTGGCCACGGCTTGCTGTGGCTGAGATACATCGATGATGTTCTCATGGTGTGGGCAGGGTCAGAAGAGAAATTGATGGAATTCATAGAGATATTGAACCAAAATAATAGGAACATAAAGTTGACCTACGCACACCATGAGAGCACACTACCCTTTTTGGATTTGCAGCTGGTAATTGAAAACTATCAGATTGCCACTAAGACATATAGAAAGGAAACAGCGGCAAACACCCTCCTACAGGCCCAAAGTAATCACCCAAAATCCCTGATTAATGGAATTCCCACAGGGCAATTCCTAAGAATCAAAAGGAATTGCTCTAGGGCTTCTGACTTCCATACTGAAGCAAGGGAGTTATTTGTAAGATTCAGGGAAAGGGGGTATTCCCATAAGTCTATTAAAAAAGCTAGGAAAAAAGCAGCCCAGAGAGACAGAATGGACTTACTTAGGAGGCCGACCCATACAAATCAATTAAAGTAGAGCACCAACCAATGTCCACGTATTATAACCAGATTCGGGTCACAGTGGAGTCAAGTGCGATCCGTTCTGAAGAGGCATTAATCGGTGCTAACATTATCGCCTTCCATTCACCAGATTGTAGGAGATAGACCACTACTGACTGCCAAAAGGGCCAAGAATCTTAAAGATATTTTGGTCAACTCAAGAGTACAAAAGGGCCTCTAAAGGGGGCAACTGGTTAAGCAATCTCAAACCGGTTAAGGGTATGTACCCATGTGGCCACTGCCACATATGTAAGTATGTGCATAAAATAATTTTTTTAATTTTGATGGTTCCAAAAAAATTCCATATACGGCAGTTCATAAATTGCTCTACGACCAGGGTTATATGTGTTGACCTGTCCTTGCAACAAACATTATGTAGGTAAAGCCAAAAGGTCCCTACGTATAAGGATAGGTGAACACATATCTAGCATTAAGAGGAAGGATGATGATCGTCCAATTGCAGTCCATTTTGCTCAATTTCATGATAGAGACCATAAGGGGTTATAGGTCAAAGCAATTTATGCTCTGAATCTCCCACCGAGAAGAGGAGATTTTCATCGCATTCTCCTACAAAAGGAAAAAAAATGTGGGTATATAATCTAGGTACCCTAACTCCTCAGGGCCTGAACACGGACTGCAGTTTGCAGTCATTCCTTGAGGAATAGCTGGGGTACACGGAATAGGGCATCTCTTCCAGTCAATTTGGTTGGCGTATATAGTGCCGAGACAGAAGGGACATGTACGGCTTAATGTGTGGGAAGCCAAAATGCCTACCCCTGCTAAGAAAAATGAATAGGGGATAAAGTGGTCATCTATCGGGAAGTAATGGTGCCTGGGTCAGATGATGTACTCTTTTAAAAATTAAAATTGAATTTTTAGTGTGATGAATGCCATGAATGAGGAGGGAGTTGGATAAGAGTGACATCTAGTGGTGAAAATAGAAACTGAACATAAACAAGGTGGGCATATAAAAGCCCTGATCCACAACTCCTCCTTGCTCTGAGGAAATTGATGATAGGTCAATGAAACGCGTCAGCAATGCATCATCACGCACGTGACGTGGGAGGAGACGCATCCAAACGGACAGAAGTGCCACATGGAAGAAAACGCAGGGGTAGCATGGTACCAGACTACCGCTTGTACGATCCGTTCATATGACCCATAAGAACGGATGAAAGGACCCTGCATGAACGAATGTTTGAATGGAGCGGAGGAACAGCGCAATACACAGTATGGACTTTGGAATGTGGCGATTCAGTGACAGTGAGTAATACCAGGTAACTGGTGAATGAACAATCAGAAGGAAAGGTGAGAGACTTCCTTATATTACCTGTAGCACCTGTTGCCTTGGAAATAACACTTCACACTTCTTATGTTGCTGATAATAAGGACCGGAATGCAGGTCAACTGATTCCCTCTACCATCTTAAGCGCTTTACCTCATTTAGCTCCTGGCACCTATGCACTTTTACTTGCAGGACTGCACTTTCTTACCCCGGCTTCTACAGCCATAGGCTGGTTAAAGTAATGGATGGCATGACTCCATTAATCCGTTAAGCACCGCATCACCCAGCATACTCAGATTACAACCGGTTATCTAGTAACACTAGTGAAGCTATTGAAGGTTGAGTGACTGGAGGAGTGAGTCGGGTGTGTGAGCAGCTGCGTTCCCCCCCCCCCCCAAGGTTAGACAACATTGTCTTTTTAATTGGTGAAAGTCCAACATTCACACAGCTGTTTTGTATATTTTGCACACCTTCAATAAAGTGTTTATATTTTTATAGTACCCAAGTGTCCTTTATGACCGCTATATGGGGGTGGATCTCCACATCCCAGGTGCCCTTTCAGAAGCAGCTTTAATGACTTCTTTTCCTTTTAATCTTAAAGTGCCAGATACTTTGTCCACCCCAATAATTTTCCACTTAAGGCATCCTACGGTTATCTGCAAATACTGCATTATGCACTCCATAGTTCCCAGCTTTTACTAAACTGACTATTTGAAAGATTGTTGACTGAGGGCCCCTCTCGGACAGGTTTAATATAAGACAATTAAAACTTTTGAATGTATATCCCATATAGACACTAAGAAAAAATGCTTATGTTAAAATGGGAGAAAATTCTGGGGGGGGGGGGCAGCAAGCAAAGCAGTGAAAAATCTCCATTTGTACTTTATACAGAGACGATTATCATAAAATACTATATTTTTGGTAACTCACCCCAGAACGCTTTCATACTATATACCCTGAATCTAGTGATCACTGTTGTCTGCACACTAGGGGCTCCCTCATCCATATATACTGGATTTGCCCCCAAACTAAACCCTATTAGAAATGAGTCCAATTGCTAGAACATCTGAATCCACACTTCCTTTCACCTGTAAACTGTTTGTTGGTGTAATCTCAAAATCTCTCAAAAGCAAGTAAGACAGTTTCAGATGCCCAACAGGCCTTCCCAGGCAGCATTATACGCTAGAATAAGGTACGTAGAACTTATGGAACTGCTGACAGCACACTTTGGGGACAAAATGGATATACATAACCAGATTTGGGAGCTCTGGCACCTGAAAAACTTCAACCAGATTTATTGACCTGCCTTGGTTACTTTGACCATGAGCTCAGTCTTCAAGCCTAGGATGTGGAGAGATATGGACTCACCCCTCTTCCCCCTAATTTGGCCATCACCCCTTTATTTAGCTTTTGTTTCTCTCTCCTAGTCATTTTTCTTTTACATAGCTATACTGATAAACATGTACCCTGACAGTTTCAGATGCTCCACACAGCAACATAAGTTACATTAGTCCATTTTGTACTTAGATCACTTGTGAGAGTAAATAGGTTTTCAATGCTCTTGTACTGATTCTTTTGCAGAAGTTTGTTTCCCGATAACATGATCTTTGTAACCTTTGAGCCTGACAGTGAGCTATGTATACGGGCTTTGAATTCTGTATTGAAAAATGTTCAATAAAATGTGCTGTTTATAATAAAAAAACTGGGTGAGGAACAGCCAAATTCACTAAGGTGAGATTGTGGAAGAGTCATGTCACAGGTCATGAACCATGGCAAGAGTGAGCACAGCAACAAAGACTCAAGTAATTATACTGCATCAGCAGGTCTCTCCCAGGCAAAGATTTGAAAGCAGACTGGGAATTCAAGATGTGCTGTTCAAGCTCTTTTGAAAAAGCACAAAAACGAGCACCTTTGGACCGTAGACAACCTAAACGAAGGAAACCATGCAGCAGATGGAAGACATCATGCTTACTTCCCTTAGACATCGAAAGATATTCAGCAGTGTTATCAGCACAGAAATGGCAGAAATCAGTTGGAACCAGGTATATCCATCTACTTACCAGAGAGGTCTGGCCAGAAATTGCCTTCATGTTAGAACTGTGGCCAAAAACCCCTACCTCTGACGTGGAAACAAGGCTAAGCAACTCAACTATGCAATTAAAAATAGGAACTGGGGTGCAGAAAGGTGGCAGCAGGTGCTCTGGAATGAGGTGGTTTAAATACAGTGGTACCTTGGTTCACAAATGCTTCTGTTCACAAACAACTTAGTTTGCAAACAGAAGACTTAGGCTCCATTTACACAGGAAGCCATTTCAACCTCCATTGAACAATTCTTTTTGACAGCTAGAAGCCAGCGTCTAAAACGGCCGTTTTGCATGCCGTGTTCTCGTCTAGGAGCATTTAAAAAAAGAAAAATGTTTTTCTTCTTAAATGGAAACGCCTGTAAACTAAACGGTCCTAGATGCGAGTTACCATGTTTAGAAGCGGTTTGGCATTTCAAATGCCTCTGAACTGGCGTCTGAACCCATTTTTTTGCATTCCAAAATAAGCCTTTAAACTCAACTGCCTAGAAAAAGCCTTAAAACGACCCTGTGTAAATGTACTGATAAGATAACAGGAGAGTTCAGGGGCAGCTGAAAAAAATACCCAACTGCTCCTAAATGTCCGTTTACCAGCAGCAGTGTAAATGAGCGTCGGTAAGGGAACTCCGCTTCGGTTCACGAACACGAGCCGTGGCCATTTTCCCTGCTCTGACACGTTGTCACTTCCTGTAGGTGAGATTGCGGGTCACAGACACACTGAAAGTGTATAGTACTGTGAAGACACTTACAGTACAATATTGAGAAGCTTTTTGGTGTGCTTTTTAGCACATACAAACTGTACATCCAGTATGGCTCCAAAGAAAATGCAGAGCAAGCATGGTGGTAAGAAGAAATTGCAGAGCAGTAATGCAGGTGACAAGTATGTGCAAAGCGCAAATGCAGGTGACAAGAATGTGCAAGGTTAGTGTTCTCTTCATACTGTACTTGGTTTCATATCTTTGTGGTTCAAAAACAAAAAAGTTCAGAACAGATTAACCTGATTTACATTGAACCCTATGGGAAAATTTGCCTCGGTTCGCGACCAGAGTCGTTTCACGAATTAAGTTAGTGAACCGAAGTACCACTGTATTTGGCAATACCATGAGACAGTTTGTTCACCACAGAGTCATGGATTAGTAAACTGCAAGGTAGTACAAGGCAACAAGCAGTCATATGTTGATGAAAGATTCAGAAAAAACATAAGATAGATAAGAACATAATTCTCTGAAGCAGAACAGCCTATAGACACGAAAAAAACCAGAACCCTCACATGGTGGGATATGTTACATAGGTACACTCTATTGGCAGCCCTAGCAAAAGTTTTTGCCAGTGTCAATCACTTGAAGGTGGAAGCATATAACCCATGGTCATGGAATATCAGTCTTGTGGCCTTTACTCCATTATGATAAGCAGACCATGTCATCCAGTTAGGGTTTTGATCTACTTTCAAGCCAGCATAATAGTAAATTAAAACTTTTGGTTAGATATTAGCAATGACACCCAGCTTCTTTCTGTCATGCAGGTTTACCTATGTAGTTTGTACTATATCTCTAAAGGAATTCTGTACTGAAAGAAATATGTGGGATGACATTTCGGACCTCCTGCACATGCTTTTTGCCTGGCTACCTTTGGCTTTAATATTTTAATAAGTCAATGACCAAAAACAGGAATCAAACAATGTGAGAAACCTTAGTGTGCAGTCTTTTGGTCAAAGGCTTAAAGTAGTGGAACCACTAGATCGGCATGGCAAACAGGCAACACATTTTCAGAAAGAGGTTGGCAACGGCAGTCAAAATACTTTCCAGTAGGATTAGTTTTAAGCTCCTCAGAATACGGTGTATTTAACAATTGTTCATCCCATTGTATTAACATAACATACATAAAAAAGGGACAAAGTTTATAGACATCTCCAAATATATAAACGTTTCATAATTGGTAAGGAGCAGGGGGAGTAGCTGTTAGTTTGCATATAATAAACGAAGACACAAAAATGGTTCTGTCTACAGTGGAGGTAGCCATTTCAGAAAATGATCAGATGATTATCTACCTAAACTGGGTGCTATAATAGCACTAGTTGTTTGGGTATACAATTTCAGTCATTTTAGTTACTGAATGCACACAATGGCTGTGTAAAGGTGACATTAAAAATCTTTATTTTGGTTTGGTCAGTACAGGCAAGGTAATATTGGAGTCACAGAGTCATATGCATAAACAAAGTACAACAGTTTGAAAACTGAGCAACGGCACACAAGTCTAACGTTCAGCCATCTAAAAGGAGAAAAATCAGCCATGAAGAAATGTTTTTACTGAAGAGAGCAAAACTGTGTTAACACTGAAACTACCAGAGGACTCTAATAGTCCAACCTGTGGTATAGCTATGTCACTGGGCAAACTTTGGCAGCCAAACCCACACAGTACCATGAGATTGTTGATAATGAATAGATAAGATGAAAACATGGGCAGGAATGCCATTACACAGCTAGGGTTTTAAGTACACGTTGTACAGACATCATTTAAGTGAAATATTTCCAAAGTTGTAAATTAGTTCAGCTTTTAATTTACATAAAAATAATCTAAACAAATGTAAATTTTATTCTTTACAACTTTGAACGTAATTTATCTGTTAAAACATCCAAATTGGCAGAGGTATTACAGTAAGCAACAATGAAAAACAAAACTCAAAGGCAAAAATTATGACAAATATGCACTGGACAGTATTAGTTCTGAAATTAAAGGATGTATAAAAGGGGGGGGGAAAAAAAGTTTATTTTGTTTATTTTTACAAAACAGAGCCCTGCATATTTGCTCCTGAGTCCAAGCCATTTTGAATGTGACGGGAGCTAACAGTTCGGCTGCCTTTCCCACTCCTTGGTTTCTCCTCCTGAGAGTCATGATTGGAGTCTGTGTCATTAGAGTGGTGGGTTAGAGAGTTCTCACTTCCAGTTGGCGAGTCTACACTCTCATACCCAGTACTAAGCTGATTCATATAGCTTCCTCCACCTCTACCAGTTCTCTCCTCCGAATGGTTTGGCAACTTGCCCTCATTTACTGGTGATGCAGGAAAGTCATCTTCTGCATTACTACTCTCTCTGTAAAGCCCTGTAGAGCTGTGAGTTCTCTGGTGAGAAGAGCCTCCATTGCTTGGTCCATTTGACAAGCGACTGCATTCCTTACTGCTAGAATCTCCTTCTTCCTTGGGATCTGCTGGAGTCCTGATAGAATTTTGAGATTGCTGCTGTTGTAACTGAGATAGCTGTTGTCGAGATTCCTTCAGCTGCTGTTGTAGGACCAAAATAGTGCTCTGCATTCCCTCCACCTCTTCATCTAATTGAATAATGAAGTCATTCAGCTCTGCGTTGCGGAAAAACAAAAAGGCACAAAATTAAAAACCCATATTTAAAAGTAAACAGCAAGTTTATTTTTTATTTTGGATTGAGTAAGGGAGGGTTAAAACCTCTTGAATTTTAATTTTGTTATCTATGTCCATTGAGGAGAGTTTCCTTTACTCCCTGTCTCAAAGGAAAAAAAAAAAAGGAGGAAATTCTTCCAAAGTGAGGATCACTAGTGGTCGCCAAAAATCACCAGAACTAGTGGCCCCACTGGAAGATTTCCCCTTTACTCCTGCTCTGGTGACAATCCAAAATTTGATTTGATACCATATTGAATACAAATTACAATTTATTGAAAAACACATGGTTTGAAACATGTCACATATTGAAAAGGCATGGAATATATAAAATTGCACTGGAGGTGTATACATATAACAACTTGGTGTCAGTGAATGTCCTCAAACCAAACGTGTTTCGGAGTCTGTATAGGTCTCCTTCATCAAGGGATGAGAGAGGAATCCTGCATCTAATATTCAAACATAGTAAATCAATAAACACGTATTTGTGCACACGATGGAAAATGTGTAGAACAAGCAATGGGGAAGTTCCCCTCCACTTACAAACATTCCAGTGTGTATATACATATAATTTCCATGACAGATTAAAAAAAATCAAACTCGGCCTCGAGGATTCCTTCATCACCTTGCTCATAGTGGAATCAGAGATGTGACAATATCCGGTAGTTGGTTGGTACCCTGGAATTACAGGGAAACCTCAAAGAAGATCTACCTCATAGATGGTGTGGACTCGAGATTACTGAGGCTGAACAAGATAGGGCCCTATAAAGAAGGAGCAACCTAGAAGGAAGGCCTGAAGGGGATCTGTCAGTGTATGAAAGAGGTATGATAAATATGAATGTCAGTATTCTATGCATAATCAACCACCCTGGGGAGGCTCAAAATTTCCATCTATATATTTACATTGTATGCACTATATCCCCTATATTTTTGAATAGGATATTGATAATAAGGTCTAAAGTCCAGGTCCTATATGGCTGGAACATGTATATAGACAAAAAAGTGATCCATGTATACTGCATAAAGTACTACTTACTATTTATAAATGTGGGTGGGGGGTGCCCCATGCACTGCAGTAGATCAAATGTGTCCCACACATTGGACACATCACTCGGTCCACCAGCAGTCCCTGGGAGCTATTAGCTCCTTTAGAAGATCATATGAGAATAGTAATAAGAACTGCAGCATGATGGACTGCACATTCCTTGAGTACACAAGGATCGCAATACAAGATACAGTCAGTAACTTGGCCATGCTAAGTTCAGGACGTGACCCCCAATAGTGAATATCTATTAAACATGATATAGTGCCCGCATAAAGTACTTGCCTGTTGGAGTATGCAGTCCTATATAGTGGATAGTATCATCCGTGGTCAGCCCTATAATGAGTGGGAGCCAAGCTCCCTCATATATCCCACCTCCCCGCTAAGCTGTACACCTACATTGGTGACAACTGTGTGGTGAGGGGAGGAGGGCTGGCTCTGATTGGCCTCCTGGGCGAGCCGACCACACCGCACATGCCACCAGTGGAGTGACATCACACGACGAGCGTCCCACCGACACGGAGGGCTCCATAGAAATGGTTGGAGCCTGATTGAGGTGCCGCAGTGCATAGGGCACTTCCCTAAATATTAAGTAATACTTTATGCAGTATACATGGATCACTTTTTTCGTCCATATACATGTTCCAGCCATATAGGACCTAGACTTAAGATATAATTAGAATAGCACATACAATGGAAATATATAGATTGAAATTTTGAGCCTCCCCAAGGGGGTTGATTATGCATATAATACTGACATTCATATTTATCACAACTCTTTCAGCATATGCCTCCAGAATACACTGACAGAACCCCTTCAGCCCTATCTTCTAGGCTGCAGGCCCCTACCGACAGGTATGCCATATTACCCTTCTGGTGTAATGTTAGTAGGTCCACAATCGATCTTCTAACATCTTATTGAAATAAACTTCTCTTACAATATCCATTCCACCTTCTTTACAGGGCCCTGTCCTGTTCGGCCTCAGTAGTCTCGAGTTCACACCATCTATGAGGTAGATCCACTTTGAGGTTTCCCTGTAATTCCAGGGTACCAACCAACTACCTGATATTTTCACATCTCCGATTCCACTAGGAGCAAGGTGACAAAAGAATCCTTGAGACCGTGTTTGATTTTTTAAAATCTGTCATGGAAATAAGTATATACACACACTGGAATGTTTGTGAGTGGAGGGGAACTTTCCCATTGCTTGTTTTGTACATATTCCATTTTGAGAACAAATATGTGTAATATTGATTTACTATGTTTGAACCTTAGATGCAGGATTCCTCTCTCATCCCGACGAAAGAGACCTATACAGACTCTGAAACGCTTTGGGTTGAGGACATTTCACTGACACCAAGTTATTATATATATATATATATATATATATATATATATATATATGTATAGACCTCCAGTGCAATTTTATATATTCCATACCTTTTCAATATGTGACATGTTTCTAACCATGTTTTTTCAATAAATTGCAATTTTTATTCAATATGGTATCAGTGTCTTAAAAGTCCCACCCCAGGGGTTTATCTTGTTCTATTCAGACTTTAGGGGGGCTGGAATGTGGCCAGTGGGGGTATTAGATGATGTCCCGAGCCCAGCATCGGAGAGAGTAAACATTGCCCAAATTTTAATTCCCCCATAGCTCTTTGGCTCCTTTGCTCTGAAACAGAGTTCGCACCATGCCTCTCCCCCGGACTTGGTGGACCAATAAAGGCTTTCTACGCACAGCTGACCTCTGTGATCATAAGGCTATTTTAACAAAATAGGTAAGAAAAATATCAGCTGCTATAAAAGGGATTTTATTAAAACTTACCGTAAAATCCTTTTCTCCGAGTTCACTGACAGACGCAGCTCTTCATTGACTTTGTGGGTTTTATGTTCGTCCCACTAGGAGTTAACTAGGCAGGGAAAAGAATCAGCTGGCCCCTCCCCTGGGGGCCGTCCTCTCTTCCTAAATCAAACCCCCTCACAGTATAGCTCTTCAGTTCGTACACAAGTCGTATAGAAACAGAGCCCAGAGGGGTGGGTGCTGTGTCTGTCAGTGAACTCGGAGAAAAGGATTTTACGGTAAGTTTTAATAAAATCCCTTTCTCCTTACGTTCACTGACAGACGCAGCTCTTCATTGACTTTGTAGGGACGTCCCCAAGCTGTGTCAAAAAAGAGGGGTGGGTAAACGCTAACAACTGTACCCAACTGAACCTCTGAGGAGGCGCCAGTCGCGCCTACACTGCCGCCTGCAAAACTTTGCGGCCAAAAGCAGCATCCGAAGATGCAAACACATCAACTTTGTAAAACTTACCGCCCGGGTAGAGTGAGCCGTGACCGGAAAAGGGGGAACCTTGCCCCGAACAGAATACGCATGAGTCACGTTTTTTCTAATCCAATGAGAAATCGTAGCCGAAGAGGCCGCCAATCCTTTGCGCGGGCCCTCTGGCAGAACAAACAAGGCGTCAGCTTTTCGAAAGGGAGCTGTAGCAGCCACAACAATCGCAAATGGGTGGGG
>BLSH010357272.1:93890-107920 GCA_018402905.1 Glandirana rugosa | reverse complement strand
AAAAAAAAAAAAAAAAAAAAAAAACAAGAGAAAATTGGTTATTTCAAAGTTAGTGTCAAAATCGACTTCCCTAGAGCGATGTAAACACCAAGCTGCTTGGTGAAGGTCAAGACTTAATCTTAGGATAATGCCAATAGATGTCATTGCACCAATTGCCTTCAAAATATTCTATATCCAAGTAAATAAAATGCACAACTTCCACAAAAACGTAAGGTCTTATGACTTCAAAGTGAAAAGTGGTTAAAAAGTCTGAACACTTTTTACCTTAATGCATTCTCTGCAATAAAGTAAAAAAAAAAAAAAAAAAACAGCCCATCTGTCCTACACCTCCCTCTGTCCCTAAACACTTACCTGGCTCCATGACACCACTTCAGCACCGCTCCCCTCACTTCCTGCTTTCACAGGAGACATGGAGAGAGCAGCGGAGCCATAGGCTGTGATGGAGTGGGGGCATGGCTTACTGGCACCAAGCAAATCAAAAAGGAAGAAACCGCACTCCAAAATCCAAGGAAAAGGATTTAATGTGAACCAACAAAAGTAAATGTCCAGGCAGAAGTTACAACAAAGCTTAAGGGGTTAACACGTTTCACGGACCTGGAGTCCGCTTAATCATAAGGTGGTTATGATTAAGCGGACTCCAGATCCGTGAAACGCGTTAACCCTTTAAGCTTTGTTGTAACTTCTGCCTGGACATTTACTTTTGTTGGTTCACATTAAATCCTTTTCCTTGGATTTTGGAGTGCGGTCTCTTCCTTTTTGATTTGCCTGGACTTGGATTGACGGTAGTCTGGACCTGCACCCAATTCCCTGGATGATTGCAAAACTTCCACACCTAGAGCGGGTTGTCCACTTCCTCTCGCTTAGCTTACTGGCACCAAGTTTGTCTATGGACGCAGACAGACAGTCTAGCTCAGGAGCACACATACACAGGTGCCTACTTAGGCACCTGGCCTGCGAGGCGTGGACAGCGACAACTGGGGACTGCCAAAAGGAAAAGGGACATTTCTGTGCAATATTGTTGCAAGGAGCCTTTAAGTATTACTTTCTCTGTCCTATCCCACATCTTTCAAGTTACTGAATTTCAGAGATTCTTGATCATACGTAATGTTCTGAAAGAAAATAAAAAAAAAGGGTTTCTTTCCGCAAATCAAGAAAAATTGGCAGAAGCACAATGGTAATAAATGTGGACATCTTTCCCTGCAATGTTTGTAGGAGAGTTTATTTATAAAAGCCAAATTTCCATTCACTAATTCACATGACCGACTACCACATCTGCCCTCATTCATATCATGAACGAACTAATATATGCTAGCATCAAATACTTTAATACTTCTTTACAGCAGAAAAAAACCCACACTATACTTATTAGGATAAAAAAAAATCCTACATAAAATGCGATTTAGCCCAGTAGCGTTTAAAACAAGTTTTTAAGTGGTTTTGCAGAATGAAATGCGTTATACGTTGCACTGAATTTTTTTGTATGAAAACATACATTAAATACTTGCAGGGAAAAGGTTTATACGGGACATTATTAAAAAATGCATAGAAACACAAACTTTTAAGCTGGCAATAGTTGGCTCAAATCTCGGCCAGTTCGACAGGGACCGACAAATTCAAATCCATCTATTCGGCTATCGCTGCCAGCATGGAAGTTTCTCGGGTAGCAGAACACGATAGCATTGTAGGAGGGACTCCCCCATCAACACTGACTGTGTTGGAGAAATCGAATGCATAATCTATGGGCTGCTTTAGATGTTTTTTTCTGTATATGCATCCACTATCAAATTAAACCTGCATTGTAAAACAGCTGCATTACCAACAGGAATTAAGATTTGAATGCCTTCATAGCCCAACCTGTGAACGGAATCTAAAAAATTATCAAAAAAAGGGGAAGGTATGTTAAAAGTAAGCATGTGGGCTCACCTTACCTTGTAAAGTGGTCCCAGGTCCATGGTGAAAACATCTCCAGGTGCCTGCTGGCATCTTCGGTTTATCTTAGAGCACTTGGCGATCTTCAATCTTCTATTATACAAATATCACCCCTCTACTTTTATGGTTGATATTTGGCCTGTCTAATGCGATGGACATCCTTACTAGTCAACAGGAAGGATGGGCAGTATTTGCATGATACAAGATCCAGATTTTAGGTACCTGGGTGCTCTGAAGATAAAATGAGCATGTAATATACAAAGTAATGCAAGCCCAAATGATTGCGTCAAAGTGTTTTTTTTTTAACCCTAAACCTGATTATCTACAAATCACTATAATTTACTGCTCAGCAAGACCACACTCTAGATTAGCCATAACAAACTGACATCAGGTGGTCTGCTGTCTTTTTTAAAAAAACTACTTGATATAGAAAACAGATGGAGCTGCCCACTTGAGGTCATGCAAGGCGTGTTCTGTTGAGGCTCAGGTATGGTGGGGTTGTTTAGTCACTGCAGGAACCTCTAACCAATACTAAAGCAAAATGTACATGGAGATCATGACACTTATTGCAGTAATACAAATTAGCAATAGCATATATATTAAGTTATATCAGATACACAACTTGCAGTCACTAATGAAACACTATTAGCACAGCTATAACATCGATCATGGAACTTTTGGGCCCAGTCAAGAAAACCTCCCATTGTGAATATTTGAAACCAAATTACCTATTAAAATTACTTGCTAGAAAATCCTTCCTCTTATCTAATCTTTTGCACTCAAGTCAGCCTTGTCAGCAATTTATATAATCTTTAAAAACTACCTACACTAAAGTAGTGTTGAGGTTGTCATTGATTACTTTTTATTCATTCACAGGGGTAAAAAAAAAAAAAAAAGGGACCAGAAAGTCAATGGATGCAGAATTCTCAGAAAAGTGGCCGTGATGCTAAATATGAAATCAATTCACAAAGATGTTCTGTTCATCAATTTACAAAGTTTTATGTGGAAGGCAATACAGTTGCCATAGTACAGGTTAGCCAGGAAGAGCTGTGCGTTATTTACATTGTCTTTTGGCAAAGTCGATTACATTTGTGTTTGGGGTCGGGTGTGGACCATGGGACTTTGCACGGTTTAAAGGTTTAGGTTCATTTTTTAAGTAGTTAGGTCCGATTTCGATATCTCCAAGTTAAACCCCCAAATAAACAGCAATTTCCTTGTCCAGCAATTAGAGGCCCTAGTAGTTAGGGTAGCAGTGAACAAGCCTTAGACTGGAAGGTGCACCTTAGTATAATGAAAATGGTTTAAGAGGAAAAAAAATAAAAATCTTCTGGCTCTCGTAAGACAGAACTTCAACCGTTCAATTCGTTGGGGGTTTAGGTTCAATTTAAGTTTTTGGGATTAAGACTCTTGAATATGAAGCAACACTTTAAAATTTCAGGTCAACAATAACTCCTTGTTAGCTTATATGGTGCCTCAAACTGTTCAGCAGAAAACCACACTACTGCTGTAATACAAAATGTTTGGTGATAATGTACAAAGTGTTTTACAGTTAAAGGCCCAGTTCACCTTCTGACGCATGTTACATGCTGTTGTCACATTCCAAACTGGTGCAGTTGTGCGGGGCTTCGCTCACACATAGGCATCATTCATTCACAGCATTTTGTGAATGAAGAAACTACTAAGTTCTTTAACTACGATAGCGTGAATGAGCACCTTTGTACTGTACTTCATTCACAATCCCTGCAGCTTTCGAACAGAAAGTCCATACAGAGGTACAGGCAGAAAGCTGTAAGGTTGTGTATGAAGTGCCTTCATTCATTTTTCTCCAAAGGTGAACTTTGTCTTTAAAAAACCTGACAGGAGAACAAAAGTCCATTAAATTGAACAGTACTTCAAAACAAAACATTTGAAAAAACTGGTGCAAAGTTATGTTACAGTATAGCACAGCATAGTTACCTTCAGAAATTTCTATATAAAATGTTGCCATCAAAAAAATGCAGGACTTGATTATGACAATAATGAAAACAAACATTACCTGCATATAACATTTGTAATACCTCAAATCAGATGCTTTAAAACTATGCACAATTCAGCCTACTTACAGAAGTGTTTAATTAATACTAGCCATATACAAAATGTTTTGTTTAAATAAAGGAGGTTAAACATTTCATGTACTGGAAGTTGAATCCATGCTTGCAATAAGCATGGTATAATAAAGCATAATAACTTCTGAATCTAAGACATTTCCATACAAAATTATAAATTAATCCAATAGACAAACTATCCATTATAATACACAACTTTCAGTTTGAAACCAGATCATGCTAGCACGTATTATGAAGCTTTTCAATTTTTTTTTTTTTTTTTTTAAATCAAGAATGAATTGCATACTTTGAATTATCTTGCTTCTGAAAACTACGGTTCATTTTTAAAGTGATTCTGTCAGCCACTTTAAGCCTGGGTTCACACTTGTGCAAACACAGACATCGCATTTGATTCGCACACGCACTGCTGTGTCGATTGCATGCGATGTCTGTGCAATGCAAATTCAGCCATACAGTTGTATGGCTGAACTCGCATTGGATTTGCAGGAAAAGAGTGCAGTGCAATAGTTCTCACCCATTCGATCTGATTCCCGTGCAAGTTCACATTGTGATCTGTGAACTGATCTGGGGGTGTCAATATGATTGTATTGACACCCGCAGCGGTTTGAATATGGCAGTGTGAACTGCCTACGGGAGAGATGCGATGCGGGAACCGGTGCTGTAATCGCGCTGGTTCCTGCATCGCACATGTGTGAAACTAAGCCCTGCTTAGAGCAGTTCCCAAAATATGCCTGCAAATACTTTTATTAGCCAGAAAACAATTCTCTGCTTTGTAATCAAAAGGTCTGACTTCATAGTAAGGTCCTGCTAAAGCCTCCAAAATGCTCCTTGCATGTCAACTAATTCAGTAGGAGCCATTTGAGCCATGGGCGGCCCTGCATGCACGACATAAAAGGATTTAAAATTGGTCTAGGCTGGGTAATATATTATCCACTGAACAGTAAACGTATCCTATCAGATGCAATCACTGACAGCCATGACTACCTGAATACAATGAACAAAACAGATGGGGGGAATCAAGTCATTTTCCTTGTTTCTCGCAGGCTCAAAGGTCAAAATTCAGGACGTCCATGCTCAGCCTAACAGCACCCAAGCCCAAGCGGATCTTCACTGAAACTGAGCACCACAAACCAAAAACACCATTTAATTCATTTTTAATATTCATAGCAAACTCCCCCATCCATCAATGTCTCTATGCTTCATTTTGTGGAGAAATCACTTTGAAAAGCAACCCCCCAGCATTTCTGAGCGTGGTCATCTTGAGTAAGGGCAGATGAATTATGTTGCATTTACTTTTTTAAATCCACCTGCCCCTAGCTCAAGCATGTATGCAAGAGATTGTGCTTAGCTGAGAAAACCCCTACTGAAGACTCGTTTGCCTAGGCAAGAAACCAGAAAATAACTGAACAAAAAAAAAAAAGTTTAAAACGTAAATGTGATATACTTTATCCATTTACAAATGCCAGCAGCACGAGGATTACAAATGATCAATGTTGATTGGGAGAGTGAAGTTCCATTCTAAGAGTGTCTTGGTGGCCACATACATTCTTATTCTTAGCATTAAAATAAGTTTTCTATGATGTGTCCCCTCTTATGGTCTCTGCCATGTTTTAGGTTGAAACTGCATTGACATCCTAGCTTTATGTAAACATACATACACTAATATAAATATATATACATATATATATACACATATATATATATATATATACACACATATATATATATATACACACATATATATATATATACATATATATATATATATATACATACATATATATACATACACACACATACATACATACATATATATACACACACACACACACACACACATATATATATATATAAAATGTGTATGTATGTTTGCATAAAGCTAGGATAAGACTAGGTCAACGAGACCATAAGAGGGGACACATCATAGAAAACTTATTTTAACACTAAGAATATATCCATTTACAGTCAGCACAGGCAAATACACCAAACATAAATAGCACTGGCTGCGAAAGTACTTACCACTGAATCTCTGTACTTCAATTTTCAGGTTATTAGCTCTTAGACTGCTTTCACACCAAAAGCGCCGACCGTTAGTAGTTATGCGCCACTTTACCACTGTTCAAGCGGCGCTTTTGTACCGCTTTTCGGAAACTAGCGGGGCGCTTTTAACCCCTAAAAAAATGTTTAAAAACTCTTTAAAAGCGGTTTTACAGCGCTTTAAATGCACTGCCTATTCATTCCAATGGGTAGGGGCGGTTTGGGAGTGGTGTATACAGCGAGGTGGTTTTCAGGAGCTTAGCAAAGGCTATTTCCAGCACTAAAGCGCCTCAAAACCGCCCAGTGTGAAAGGGGTCTTAAAGCAGACTATGCATGAAAATAATGCAAGGTTTGTTTATCTAGCAGCCCCAAAACAAAAAATTTAATGAATTAAAAGAAAACAGAGGAAAGTTACTTACCTTCCAAACTGCCTTCTGGATGCTTTGGCTAGAAAAGGATGAGGACAGCGAGAGGAATTTACTAAGACTGGAGCAGCTGTTCATATAAACAGATCAGCTTCTAGTTCTCATTAGCAAATCTTAAAGTAGTATTGAATTCAAAACTAGAAAACAGAATACACTGCAGCTTTACAATTCTTAGATGTGGTGGCTGCATTTGTTTCTTTGTACATTTTTCCCCCCTTTATTTTCACCCACTGATTCCACAAGTCTGTCTTATTTTAACAGACCAAGCTGTCCAGCAAACGTGGAAGTTAAGGGGGTTGAAACAAACTATTTAATACCGTTGAGTGCTTATGACGGTAAGCTTTTAATAATTTAATAATTTATTTAAAACCTTTATCTCAAAAAGAAAAAAACAAAAACAAATGTTAGCTGAAGTTTGATTTTAATTTGTTAGTCAAGTCCATCTAAATTGCTAGTGCACCTAACACAGCTCTCTCCCATATTCAAAATGCTGCTGTCCAACAGACAGGGAGTTACTGGCTGGACCACCAGGTGACTAAGGAATAAAGCAAACAAACAAAAAAAATGACCACCACCACCACACAACAAATGCAGCCACTACATTAAGTATTAGCAACAGGCAATATAGTCATTTTCTTTTTAGGGGTAGGGAGGGTGGTAAATACCGCTTTAACAGAACAAACTGATTAGTATGCACAGCAGCTCCAGTTTTAGTAAATATACCCAGTCTTCTCATCGGATCTTAGGAAAGCCAAGGATCCAATCACACAAGAAGATGGCCTGACACTATGAATTCTCAAAGGATTTGGGATCCTCAGCTTTCCCAAGATTCTGGAAGAAGGGTCAGTGACATCACCCTCAGCTAGGGAAAAATGCTGGAAGCTGAAGTGTAAGGCAAGATATTTTTCAATTTGTATTCTAAATTTTTTATTTTGCTTTCACATTAGGAAGGTGGGCTCTGCAAGATGAGCAAAGCTTGCATTTTCAGGCAAAGATCACTTTATGTAAAATACGATCTGTAAATCATGACATTCCTTTAACCACTCAAGGACCGAGCCTCTGAGATTTGGTGTTCACAAGTTAAAATATTTTTTTTATTTTTTGCTAGAAAATAACTTAGAACTCCCAAACATTATATATATACACATTTTTCCAAACACCCTAGAGAATAAAATGGCGGTCGTTGCAACACTTTATGTCACGCCGTATTTGCGCAGCAGTCTGCCAAGCGCGATTTTTTTTTTTGGAAAAAAGTCACTTTGAGTTGAAAAATAAAACCGTAAAGTTAGTCCAATTTCTTCTATATTGCGAAAGATAATGTTATGCCGAGTAAATTGATACCCAACATGTCATGCTTCAAAATTGCGCCTGCTTGTGGAATGGCAACAAATTTTGGCACTTAAAAATCTCCATCGGCAAGGTTTCAAAATGTCCTCAGGTTACTAGTTTTGCGTTACAGAGGTGGTCTAGTGCTAGAATTATTGCTCTCGCACTAATGATCACGGCGATACCTCACGTGTGGTTTGAGCTTGGTGGGACGAGGCGCTTTAATTTCTTTTTTTACTTTTTACACTGTCCTTTTTAAAAACAAAATTTTTGGGTCACACTTATTCCCATTACAAACAATGTAAGCATTCCTTTTAATAGAAAAAAAAAAGCATGACAGGAGCTCTTAAAGTGGTTGTAAACTCTTTAGAACTACTTTAAACTACAGGTAAGCCTATAATAAGACTCACTGTGATCGTGCTGCAATTGGTGGCTCGCGGGAGTGACGCCACATGACTCGGGGAGTCAAAGCGCCGGAGTCTGCGGCCCCGGAAGGAAGAGGGGTGAAGATGGACGCTTCCTACTGCGGGGACAGCACAGGCTTCGATTGCAGGTAAGTGGCACATAATAGGCTAGTATGCGATGCATACTAACCTATTACGTTTTCACTTCGCAGGGTAATAAAGAAGTAAAACCCATCAGGGTTTACTTCCTCTTTAAATGTGAGATCTGGGGTAAAAAGGACTTACGATTTCACAATTAAACTAAAATGCAATAAAAAATAAATGTAATTTGAAAATAAATAATTCCCCTTTAAGAACTTTGGGCGGAAGTGACGTTTGACGTCGCTTCCGCCAGCCAATGTTATGGAGCAGAGTGGGGGCCATCTTTCCCTCACTTGGCTCCATACCTCAGAGGGGAACAGATCAAATCGTGTCCGCCGCTACTGACGGCTCCAGTAAGCGGCAGAGACCACCGGAAAGCAGCGGAAGGGGGGGGCGCACCTCTCCCGCCGCCAATAAAAGTGATCTTGTGGCAGGTCCGCCGCAGACACCACTTTTATCTGAAAGAGGACCGCCCGCTGTTTAAAAAGATACCGGGGTTACGGCAGCTATCTGCTGCCATAACAACAGTATTCAACGGCAAAGTACCGTGCCGTATAATGAAGGCGGGCGGCAGTTTAGTGGTTAAATCATGCCCAGTTCTGCTCCTGGTTTACGTTTATGCTTCCTAGAAGCATCATTCCCAAACACTAGTGAGCAGCTCATAGATAGGGAGACAGATTATATACAAGATCCCTGATGATTCAGCTGACCCAAAGCTCATCCACCAGCTGCAAACTAGGGGTGAGCGGCATGACTTCAGTAATTTCAGCTTATGTAAATGTAGGGCTGGCACTGGGGATCATTTTATATTAAAATGCATACTATTGCATCTACAAATATAGCCCAAAGCTAATAAAATATGAACGTGCAGTTATCCTCGACTATGTTCCAATATTTTTGGGTTCATATTGAACACATACCAGTTATGGTCATCGATAAATATAAATATACAGGGACTGAAAATACAAACTTTACCAAGTAATCTGACATTAACCATAAATTACAACTTACTTGATTGAGAGGACTTCCATTTCCCTGTTCTGTTTTATAGGCATAATAGCCAGTTAAATTCTCTGGCAGTTCAAGGTCCACATCAATCACATGGTTAGACAAACATTTAAGTTTTCTTGACAGATCATGTGGCATTTATCACTTTACAAAAGTAAATTATATTCCTGTACATGTTGCTAACATTTTCAATACTTTAACTTCTAGAACAGAACACTAAATGTGAGACAAATACAAAGTTTTGAGAGCAAATGTGAAGAGTATACACATCCCATAAGGCACATATCTTCTATTGATGACAGTAAAATCGCCTGTCAACCAAACTCCACTTACCAAAGGATAAACAAAAAATTCTGCAACTGAATTTAACCTAGAGAAAACATGGATGGAAAATAAGGCACTAGGATTTTCAGTTGACTATTAAAATACCAACCCTTGGAAAATCCACCCCAAGATGCACCCTCCCATTGTTACCTACTATCAAAGGATCAGTATATAAATTCTATACACATCCCTCTATGTATATGTACCATTAGAATATTTGTCCTTACCCACAATTGAGGGATCTGACAAACCAAACTTGATATTTCTGGGTTTGGTAAAAGCTGGCAAGTTGAATCACTTGTTATCTCAGAAACTCCCACTAAAGAAAACTCTGCTTTAAATGCAGTGTAATCTCAAATCATCATGCCATATTTTTCAGAACATACAAAGGAAGAAAGAGCGAGACATCAGAAAAGACGCACCTGGACAACCTCATCTTGCTAACAGAGATCCCAAAATCACAAGAGGATTCAAGTTGATAGCTTTTATCAAAACATGCAATACTTGTTCCAGGATGGAGGCCAATTATCTTGAACTTTAACGTGAAAAGTAATTTTACAACATATGTCCATAGGTAGCCAATAAAATGCATCCAAATTAATTTATTTCAACTTTTCTGGGTTAATGTAATTAAACAGGACACACAATATTTGCACTGTCACATTAGCAGTCACTTCAGTTTAATTGAAAAAAAAATAAATAAAAAATTACCTATTGTAATTAAAGACACAACAGTTTTGCTTTAGAAAGCGCTATTTCTTGTCTTTACATTTCCAAAACCTGCTAATCTTAATCATAAATCGACCTATATGTACGGAGTACGGCAGGTTCTGAACGCACTTACCTGCTTATCTAAAATAGTCAGTATTTGGTTTAAATTGTTTACATGCCAAAAATATAAATATATTACTATTTCCCACATCATGGTTAAGCAAAAAGGACAATCAATGCAAACAGAACCTATGAAAAGACTGGTTACTGGTTATACGTAAACAAAATGTCATGTACCTTAACATCTTCACAGAAGATCTACTTCAACAGAAATGTCTACAGACATTGTTCTTTGGGTTTGTTTTTTTTTAAAAATAAGTCCCCTTTTATGGATTATTTCCAAAATGGAAATATAAAATACCTTTACTATAAAAATATATATTAAAAAAAAATCATGAACTTCAGGTTCTTTTCAAAAGTGCATACCAACTCCAAAAAGGTACGCGTGAAAAAAAATGATACGAAAAATATAAAAAGGACGTAAAATGCAGGCAAATCAATATGAATAGTCATTATCAACAAGCCTGAAAATTATGTCTGTGGCATGCTCTTCAAATCTACTGTATAAATGTCTAGTACTGACAGAAAAGCCGAAAAATCACGTATTTTCAGGTCTTAAACTTTGTTCCAATGAAAGGGATCATCACCTTCCCCAAAAATGCACTTTTTTTTTTTTAAACTGGAAGTCCACTGGATAAACCAAAAGTGTGCTTGAAGCAAATTAATTACCAGCTGTATAGGAAAAACAAAAATACAAACTGGCTGGTAGATTAAAAGCATGCACTATACTAGTGTGATGGATCACATTTACGCACCAAAGGCTACTACAAAACAACCCCTTTTAAAACAAAAATCACCATTTGATTGGGCTCAACAGTTCATTGAACAATCATGGAGTCCAGAGTCTTAATTGGAAATACGGCCTTAAAATGTCTATAAGTCACTAGGCTCAAGGTAAACGTAAGGATATTTCCACCTTTAAAAACCTTTTATGGGGATTTAGCATGTTCAACTCATGAAATTTATGCCAAAAAAGAAAGAAAAAATACTAGGTTCTCTCCTCCATAAAATGGCTGCTGACACAATGTGCCAGACACACAAGACTTCTTTTCCCCCTGTATTTTCTTCACTCAGAACCATTTCTGCAAGTGTCTAAGTGTTCTAGAACTGGGGACACTGCTGGATGTGGCTGCTTCTTCGGAATAGTCCGACGCTCTCAGGCCTCTGAAGCAAATGAGGGGAGGAAAATAAAAAGCTGAAATACAAGGTTCATCTGATAAGTTTTACATTAAGCAATATAAGCTGGATAATGTAAGAAAGGTGCTTTTTTGGCTCACAAGAGTCTGAGTCTTGGTGTGCAAAACGAGTACTTGGCCATCCCACCATAGTATTCTCGCAGTGGGATTGTCAGGGAAGTCTTGACTGGGAAGTATTTGGTTTGTTTACCTATCAGGCGTAAATTTCCAGGCACTCAGTTCATTTTGGGCTTGTTCCAGTTTGTCTTTAGTCTGTTCCAGTTCGGCTTTCATTTTGAGGAAAAACAAGTTGATAGCCGGGTCAACCATAGTAGATCTCAGCTGGGCAACGCTGGGCTGCTGCACTTGTTTGAGGTGCTGAATCTGGTTCTGCAGAGAAGTCAAAGTGAAAATTACTAGTATGCCAAGACTGCAACAACAAATACTCAAGAAGCTGGTATTTACAGTGGTTGTAAACCTCAGACACGAATTATGAACAAAGTATATCTCTCTAAAGTGTGAACTTGTCTCAATTAAGAGCACTATGGGGATGATTTACTAAAACTGAAGTGTGCAAAATCTGGCGCAGCTCTGCATAAAAAACAGGTTTCAGGTTTTTTGGTCAAAGCTTAACTGAATAAGCTGAAGTTAGAAGTGGATTGTCTACCATGCTCAGATCTTGCACTCTCCAGTTGTAGTAAATCAATCCGTAAGTATCACATCTGTCTCAATGCTTTGATCCTCTGCTATCAGCATGTTTCGCTTCCGTCAAGTTTTCCTGACACCAAGAGAGAGAAAAAAATGTGACAGGGGAGGGATCTTCAACTGATTGACAGCCTCAGCTCTGTTCCTGTGTGCAGGAACATCCATTTAAAAGGTACACTTTAAATGGATGTAGAGAAGACTGCAGATAGATACAACTTATGTAGGAGGATCTGTGCATAACCTGAGGCCAGTCACTTCACAGGGTATATGTAAAGGTTGACAAAATAAATATATATATATAAATATATATATATATATTTACATTGGGTCAGCTTGGAACAATACAAACATGAATATACCATACTTGGCTGATGTCACTGAAGTTGACACAGCTACTCCACTGACCTCCACAAAAGTCCAGGTCCTGCTCCTAGCAGTTTCCCTGCTGCATTCTGAACACAGGTCAGCTGTTTAGCATGTGTTCTATTCAGAGTATGCTTTGCATCCTCTGATTGAATGCAAAGCGTTCTCTAATTGGTTGAAGTCCCAAATGTGACATCACCGTCCCACCTGGTCCAATCAAAGAATGCTCTGCATTAATTCAGAAAATGCAATGCATTCTCTGAATCGTGCCCATGGCCTCCTGTGTTCAGAATGTACCAGGACATTCCCTCGGTGTGGGACCTGGAAGCTAGTGGAGAAATAGTGTATACTTAAGTGATTTCCAGCTTCCAGGGGCATCAGCCATGTATGGTTTATAGATGCTTATAGTGGTCCAAGCTAGAACAATGTAACTATGTATAAAATATCCATACTTGGAATTTCACATAAAATGGTCCAAATAGCAAAATGTTACATATGCAAATGACTGGAGGAAAAAAAAAAAAAAAAAAATAAAAAAAAAAAAGAAGAAGGAAGAGTACATATTTTTGACAGACTGCTTTTTTCATTTTTTTTTTTTTACCACTTGCTTACTGGGCACTTAAACCCCCCTCCTGCCCAAACCAATTTTTGGCTTTCAGCCTTGTCGCACTTTGAATGACAATTGCGCGGTCGTGCAACGTTGTACCCAAACAAAATTTGAATCATTTTTTAATTTTTTTCCCCCCACAAATAGAGCTTTAGGTGGTATTTGATCCCCTCTGCGTCATTTCTGATCGTCGCTGTAAACAGAGCGACGATTTTGAAAAAAGAATAATATTTTTTAACTTTAATACAAATCCAAAAATAATTAAAAAAAAGCATTCATCAGTTTTGGCCAATATATATTCTTCTACATATTTTTGGTAAATCACAAGCGGCGTATATTGGTTTGCACAAAAGTTATCACGTCTACAAACAATGGGAATTGATTTATGGCTTTTTATTATGTATTCTTTACTAGTAATGGCGGCGATCTGTGATTTTTCTCAGGACTGCGATATTGGGGCGGACATATTGGATATTTTTGACACTTTTTTGGGACCAATGACATTTATACAGTGATCAGAAATTTAAATGTCCACTGATTACTGTGTAAATGTCATTGGCAGTGAATGGGTTAACCTGCAGGGGGCAGTGAAGGGGTAAAGTGTGTTCCCTGGGTGTGTTCTAACTGTGGGGGCCCCTAGTTTATGGTGG
>BLSH010357272.1:15342-27825 GCA_018402905.1 Glandirana rugosa | reverse complement strand
AGCGGGTAGGGGGGACTCGATCTTCGCCGGCTACCCGCGATGCCCCGCCCCCCCCCGCAGTGAAAGAACGGAGGTCCGTGTAGAGTCTGTGATCACAGCCTTCCTCTATATGGAAGCTGTGATCGCTCCCCTTCCCCTGCTAGGACAGCCCACACACAGTTAGAACACGCCCAGGGAACACAGTTAACCCTTAGAGCGCCCCCTGCAGGTTAACCCCTTCACTGCCAATGGCATTTACACAGTGATCAGTGCATTTTTATAGCACTGATCGCTGTATAAATGCCAATGGTCCCAAAAAAAAGTGTCAAAATGGTCCGACATGTCTGCTGTAATATCGCAGTACCGCTAAAAATCGCAGATCGCCGCCATTACTAGTAAAAAAAATAAAAAACCCAGAAATGAATTCTCGCCATCCGTAAACGCGGCCACTTTTGCGCAAACCAATCAAACGCAGATTGCGATTTTTTTATCACAAATATGAAGAATATAAATCGCCCAAAACCGATGAAAAAAATATTTTTTTTTATATTTTTTTTTTTGGATTTGCATTTTAGCAAAAAGTAAGAAATTTGGTTTTTTTTTGCAAAATTGTCACTCTTTAGTTTATAGCGGTGATCAGAAATGACGCAGAAGCGATCAAATACCACCAAAAGAAAGCTCTATTTGTGGGAAAAAAAGGACGCAAATTTTGTTTGTTAAAGCGATGCAGCGCCGAATCGCAAAAAGGGCTCTGGTCCTAAAGTGTGAAATCCTTCCGGGGCTGAAGTGGTTAAAAAATAAAATAAAAATGCCTTCCTATCTATTTACTAATGCTGGCAGTATAAGGATTAAACATAGTCAATGCTGATTGAGAGAGAGAGAAATTCCACTTCCGGACCGCCTGCCGTCATTAGTCCTTTGAAGTGGAATACCATTGTTATGGTAGCAGATAGCTACCATAACCCCCGGTACCTTTTTTATTTCAGAGGCCGTTTCGGTTTCAGATAAAAGTCCTCTCTGCGGTGGATTCGCCGCAAGATAACTTATCAGCGGAGGGAGAGGTGCCCCTCGCTGTTTTCCCGTCCTCTCCGCTGCTTACCGGACCTGCCGGTAGCGATGGAGACGATCGGGCCCGCTCCTCTCCTGCTCTGGAGTGAGCGAAGATGCCGCCCACTAAGCTCCATAGCATTGACTGGTGGAAGCTACGTCAAACGTCACTTCCTCCCAATACTCTTAAAAGGAGAATTTTTTTTTTTTTTTGCATGTAAATGAGATGTGAGGTCTTTTTGATCCTAGATCTCATATTTAAGAGGTCCTGGCATGCTTTTTTCTAGCACAAGGAATGTTTACATTTTTTGTAATAGGAATAAAAGGGACCCTTCTTTTAAAAAAAAAAAAAAAAAAAAGACAGTGAAAAAAAAAAAAAAAAAAATAAGCGCCCTGTCCCGCCGAGCTCGCGCACAGAAGTGAACGCATACGCAAGTGGCACCCGCATATGAAAACGGTCTTCAAAGCACACGTCAGGTATCGACACGATAGTTAAAGCGAGAGCAGTAATTCTAGCACTAGACCTCCTCTAACTCAAAACTGGTAACCTGTACAAATTTTTAAACCGATGGAGATTTTTAAGTGCCAAAATTTGTCACCAATCCACGAGTGGGCGCAATTTTGAAGCCTGACATGTTGGCTTTCAATTTACTCGGCGTACCATTATCCTTCACAATATGGAAAAAATTGTGCTAACGTGACTGTGGTCTTATTTTTTAGTTCTAAAAAGTGAATTTTTCCCAAAAAAAAAAAAAAAAAATCACGCTTGTAAGACCGCTGCGCAAATACGGTGTGACAAAGTATTGCAATGACCGCCATTTTATTCTCGAGGGTGTTAGAAATAATATATATATATACATATATACACACACACACACACACACACACACACGTGTTTGAGAGTTTTAAGTAATTTTCAAGCAAAAAAACCTGATTTTAACTTGTAAACACCAAGTGTAAAAAATAGGCCCAGTCCTTAAAGCAATACTAAACTACTCACTTTTATTTGTTTTAAAAAAACAGGTCATAATCACCTCCTCTATGCAGCGGTTTTGCACAGAGTGGCCCCTAACTCCTTCTTCTGGGGTCCTCCAGCCATGCTCCGAGCTCCTCCTCTTCTCGCGTGACCACTACACTTCCCTGGGGTCACCCGTGTGGGCGCACTCCCGTGTCCTGCTGTGCACATAAACAGCGGGACTCGCTCCGCTGCCGCCCCAGGTCACTGGACTTGATTGAGAGCAGCAGGAGCTGATGGCTCCCCAGCTATCAATCCAGCCAATGAGGACCAGAGCAACTCAGGTGAGCTGCGAGGCTCATCCCCGCCGCGGGTTCGATTTGGGCTCCGGTAAGTAAAAGGGGGCTGCTGCAGGTGAAAAAGGTTTTTCACCTTAATGCATAGAATACATTAAAGGTGAAAAACCTTGAGGGTTTACAACCCCTTTAAGTGGTTAAGGAGCAATGTAGCACTTTTGCCACATCATAAGAAGCTGCATTAGGTGGATTTCAGTGGCAGGGTCAACAGGTGGTTATGGGACTTTGAGAAAAAAGGATTTGGCTTTGGATATACTTTAGATACAAATGCCAAGAATTACATTTTAGCCTTCAAAATGTGTTTTCTCATCCACCGTTCAGAGTGTAGAGACACACATCTGTACCAAGGAACAGTTACACTATAATCCTCTTGTTGGATTACTACACATTGAGCTCAATTCACAAAGCGGTTTCTCGTTTGGCTGCAATTCCCTTGACACCACACTTTACCCAGCAAATATCTCGACTCCCAATTCACAATAGTGTGTAACAAGCCTGCTCTGTACATTGTGGTCTTTTACCACTACAATAAACCTCTAATCTTTGGGAAAGCATTCTGAACCAGAATCTAAGGGGTCTGTTTATAAAAGGAGTGGATTGCCACCTGCCCATAGACACCGCAGAGTTACTCTACATTGCTACCACATTTCATAAACCGTTTTTATGGGAGTGTGGTGTGCAGCCTGCAGTGTCACAGCATATTCTCTACATCAGGGGTCTCCAACCTATGGGCCACGGCCCAACACCGGGCCATGCCGCAGAGCAGCCTGTCAGCGGTGCGGGCAGCCGAAGCGAGATGACATCTCTCATTGCCCACACCGCTGTTTTCTTAAAGGGCTGCGAAGGCTGCTCTGCACAGGACTGTCAGAGAAGGAGAGTGACGTCATCTCTCTCCGCCCGCAACAGTTTTCACACGGTCCGCGCTGTAGAGGGCCTGGGGAGAGCCTGTGGGAATCTGGAGAGCCGTGAGAACCTTCTGTGGGAGCATCCAGAGCCTTTAGTAGCCTGTGGGAACCTGGAGAGCCCATGGATGCCTTTTGTGGGAGCCTGAGGAGAGCCTGTGGGAGCCTGATGGAGCTTGAGGAAAGTCCATGAGAGCCTGTGAGAACTTGTGGGAGCCTGAGGAGAGCCTGTAACTGTAAGTACACTGTACTCTGCAATGCTGGGGGACTTGATTTTTTTTTTTATCTCAAAATGATTTCAAGACAAGCAGCTATTTTTTGGTGGCAGGTGAATGACAGTGACAATCCACATTGCATAATAATAGAAATAATGTACTTCAATCATCCTGATAACATACCAACCATGGTGCCGTGATGATTGAATCGCCAACATTAGCCATTGCCCCGACAAATTGCCTGCAAATAAACACCCCTCCCCTTGGGGCCTCGACACAATTTTCTTGCACGCAACTGGTCCCCAGTGCCAAAAAGGTTGGGGACCGCTGTTCTACATAATGGCTACTGGGCTCTCCTCCTCCAGGGTTTCTTCCCCCCATTTTTTTTTTTTTTTTTTTTTTTTTTAAATGGGGCCTGCTCCGAGTCCCAATGTGCTAAACACATTTGTAAGCAGCTTTTGTAAAGCAGCAATATGGTCATGCTAATAGCACATTACCGTTTTACAACTAGAACCCTTTCATCCAACTTTACCATAAATGTAAAAGTTAATTCACAATTACCACACAGGTTGCCACTTCTAAAAGAGACCCTGTCAGGCATCTAAAGCTATAAACCATCAGCTTCTTGCAAGAGAAGAGGATGTATACTTTCCTCTTCAGCAGCCCAGCTCGTACCTCCCTCTCTCTTCCAGTGCAGAAACTTTTGAAAAACTCTTGGACACATTCACAGGATTTTCATATGTCTGACCCCTTTCATCATTGCTAAATCCTGTAAAGGAAGAGGCTGAGGAAAGAACCTCATCTCGCAGCCCAAAGCACAGACATTTAACACTCCCAGAAGCGTCCCAATGCTATAAAGGCTGCAGATCTGGAACAGAGAGGGATGTAGGAGACATGGGACACCAGAAATCCGAGTATAGTCTCGGGAATGTATTGAGTCTTGTACACTCAGTCTCACTGTAGTACTGACAAATAGCGAAAAGGGTTGAAGATTCATGTACGTCACGTGTCAATAAGGCCCATTTCACACGCTGATCCCCGCTGAGCAGGCAGAACGACATGTCCGTGTCCACTTATGCAGAGCGGACACAGACACAGCCCACTGTTCTCAATGGGATGGTTTAAATCCAACTGTCATTCAATCCACTAGACAGATGGGGAACGGATCTCCCCATCTGCCCGTTTTTGGGGGGGCTGGATCGGATGCAGGCCTGTGTAAACAATGGGTGGTCCTATCGGGTCTGCCTGAAAAATGGACAGTAGGACCCGATTGTGTGAAAGGGGTCTAAGATTGATATCAATCTGTTCCAACGCTGAAAGAACATTTACAGCATCTCTACTGCAAGGTGTCAGTTTTACAGAAAGAGAAGTAATGGGAACGCATCAAATATCAGTTCCAGAGCAACTTAAAAGGCCATTATTGTCAAAGAACATTCCCAAAGATCCGGTTCACACTGCCACGACTAGTCAGGTGGCAGTGTCTATGGCTCCTTTGCAGTAAAGCAGCAACTTCCAGGGATACTGCCTCTTCCGGCGTTCCAATTTTTTTTGCATGTAATTACTATGCTGCAATATTGCACTTGTGGAACGGTCCAACTGACTTGAATGGGTAAATCTGACAGGCAAGGGCCACCTGTCAAACATAACATGCCAAATCAATTTTACCTCAACCACAAAAGGAAGAGGAAAGTATTGTGGCATGTATATGATCCCTTCGGCTGTATGTTGTTTTACGTAGGCAGTAAAATTATGCAGTTCAACTGAATTTTTATACCACCGCCTGTGTAAAACAAGGCTTTTCCAATAGGCAATAACACCAGAAAAGTGTCACAAATGAATTGGGCCTCTTGCACATGGACCTTCCAATGACTTACTGATGTTTATATGCAGGATCTTGCCAGCAGAAAGATCCTGAGTAAAAACCACAAGCTATGCTCTGTAAAGACCTCATACATACACAAATATACATGCATTAAATTCTCCCTCATCCTCTTCTAGCTGCCTGTGTTTCCGTTTACATGTTAACGCTCCTTTGTACTTGCATATACTGTATGTGTGAGTTACTGCACTCCAACCTAACTCTGAACTCATGGCTGCACTAGAAATCTTTACCAAGCTGTGAACACTGTTCCATAGACAACAATACACCCATTTTAAGATTCATAATCAAAAAAACACTTTTTTTCACCCATTTGCAAGAGACCTTAACCACTTGCTTACTGGGCACTTAAACCCCCCCTCCTGCCCGTACTGATTTTCAGTTTTCAGCGCTGTCACTCTTTGAATGGCAATTGCGCGGTTGTGCGACGTTGTACCCATACAAAGTTGACGTCCTTTTTCCCCCACAAATAGAGCTTTCTTTTGGTGGTATTTGATCACCTCTGCATTTATTTGTTGCGCTATAAACAAAAAAAAGCGACGATTTTGAAAAAAAGAACAATTTTTTTAAAAACTTTTTGCTATAATAAATATCCAAAAAAAGAAAAAAAAAAAAAATAAAAAAAAAAAAACACATTTATTCCTCAGTTTAGGCCGATATATATTCTACATATTTTTGGGGGGGGGAACAAAAAAAAAAAACCGCAATAAGCGTATTTCGATTGTGTTGCGCAAAAAAAGCCTCTGACGAAGACTCTTTACCATGCTGATCACAGCGTAAACAGAAAGAGCCGTATATCGGCTTATCTTCCACTCACACTGACAGGTGTGAGTAAAGAGCCGATCGGCTGCTCTCCTGAGATGGTTTCTGCGCTGATAAACAGTGCATTGATTATCAGTGCAGACCCATTGAGAATGCCCACTTCAGACCACCACGGGAGCCCTCGTGGATGCCAGTGCCCTTTAGGATGGCACTGTATGCCCATCATTGATTGGCTGTCAGTGCCTCCAGATCAGTGGCACCCATGAGTGTCCACCAGTGCCACCTATCAGAGCCCATGAGTGATGCTTATCAGTGCTGCATATAAGTGCATCATCATCAATGCCCATCAGTACTGCCTCATCAGTGAAGGAGAAAACTGACTTATTTACAAAGTTTTGTAACAGAAACAAAGAATTTTTTTTTCCAAAATTTTCGGTCTTTTTTTTTTTTATTTGGAGCGCAAAAAATAAAAACCCCAGGGGTGATCAAATACCACCAAAAGAAAGCTCTATTTGTGGGGGGGGGGGATGATAAAAAACTGTGTTTGGCAACAGTGTTGCGTGACCAAGCAATTGTCATTCAAAGTGTGAGAGCACTGAAAATTGCCCTGGGCAGGAAGGGGGGAAAGTGCCCTGAATTGAAGAGGTTAATGAATGGCCCCCAATAATTACATGTGTGCGTTAATCATTTATTTCACTGTGGAAGTGGCCTTATTTATCTCCTCTTATCACTATTTTTTTAAGAATTTGCCGCCAAAATAGTGCCGTACAGTAAAAGGGTCAGAAATAAGAACAACGTGAATGTATCGCATGTGTGCCAATTACCATATTGCAGCATTTTGTTATGAATTTGATTCAAGGCTTCTGAATACATACACATCGCCCAAAAACAAAAATGTAATGTATTGCAGCTAACCAATCATATCTGGTGGCTGCATTCATTGTTTTTAGGCCTTTTTCCTTTTTTGAGTCTGGAGAGAGGGTAGTGTTAGACTAGCAGATTTATGGACTTGGCTAACAAATTGAAGCTGAACTCCAACTAACACTTTATATGCAGCAGCAAACAGTTTTTTTCCCTTTTGGGAAAAGATTTAAAGAGTTACTAAACCCACAACAGTAAAATCAGATTCTATATGCAGTAAAGCATGCTTGTTATACTCACTGTGGATCCTAAGGGGTTAATCCTCCGCATTGTGTAAAAAGGCTGTTTAATCCTGTCTTCTCTGATCCTCCCCTTCTTTTAATGTTCCCAATCCATCTGCTGATAAGACAGAGCCTTTGGAATCACTCTGCACATGCTCAGTTTGGTATACATTGCTACAAAGTTTTTTTTAAATTTTCTTGGGAGAGTGCACGTTAAAGGCAAAGGGCCAATCAGCACTGTCCAGACAGAGGGTCAGGGGTCATACAGCCTCATAGGACAGTCAGAGTAGAATGAAAACCCTTCCTACAAGCTTTAACCAGACACTAATAGAAGTCGCAAGATTGCTTTATAATGCTGATAAGAAAAAGTATTTAGCAGTTTAGATTTACTAAAATAATTTGATTTCCATGTTGTGTACATTGGGAGACCAGATATAGTGAATGCGGGGGTCCTGGGTTTAGTAACACTTTAAATAAAAGTCGACCACTGTAATGACCCCTGTCAGTGTTATACAGTTTAAAAATACATGACTACTGTATATTTCCTTCCATTTAGGTTTATGTATTTATACTCTGACGAGCACCTAGCACTTTGTTTTATAGTGACATATATTGTTCCAGCACTAAGGGCTAGTTTACACTTGCTTCGGCTTCAACGCTCATACAGCTTCAACAAGCTTTTATGATGCATTTTTGAGGCTTCGGCGGTGCTTCTAAGAGGCTTCAGTGAGGCTTCAAGAAGGCTTCAGTGATGCACTTTTGAAGCTTGGCCGATGCCTTGTGTGTTTGTTGATATCTCACACCTCCAATTTCTCCAAAACAAAGCAGAGCTAAAGCTGAATTACAGCCTCTGAAAAGCCGCAGGTGCTTCTAGGGAGCTTCAAACAAGCTATGTCAGACTTTTATGGAGGCATTGGAGAGGCTTTGAAGCCTGGCTAAAGCTACAAGGGGTATAATTTTTGACGCAAAGCTGAAGCACAGCTAAGCCAACGCAAGGTGAAAACAGGGTTGTAAGCCAACCATTTTATTTAGTGACAGGAGCTTTGACTGGCATTAAGGGAGCTTTAACAACACCTGGCTGACGCCCTGGTTTGAAGCAAGTGTAAACGAGCGCTTAAAGTAGCCACCTTTGCATACGTGGCATATTGTTGTTTACACTACTGAACACTAAGCACCTTTTGTTAAATCCGTTGCTATTATTTTGAACCAAGCACTTTGTGATACTATTACCATTAGGATATTATGGCCATTATGATACACATAGTTCACTGATCACCTTTATTTTCAAACCACAGACGGCGCCAAATCCTCCATTTAGACATAAGTGTTATACAGTTTGTCTCAACCCTCTAACTGCTACTTTTGCTGGACAGTTTGAACTGTTAAAGTTTAAAATTAACCAATTGCCGACCGGCCTCTGTCATAATACGGCGGCAGGTTGGCACTGCTGAGCGTATCGCCATAGCTGTACGTCGGCTCATGCAGATGCGGGCAGAGATCTGCCAGTGTAAACACGGCGGATCTCCTTTCTGTCAGGGGACATATATGACAGATCTAATGTTCCCAGTAATCGGGAACAGTTAGATCTGTCATGCCCCTACCAGCCCAGCCCCCACACAGTTAGAACACACTGAGGGAACACACTTAACCCCTTGATCGCCCCCTACAGTTTAACCCCCTCCTTGCCAGTGACATTTATACAGTAATCAGTAGCTATTTTTAGCTCTGATCGCTGTATAAATGTTGGGTTTTTCTCTGGCTGATATTTAGAAATTGGGACAGCCGATGCCGATTTTTTTAGGCCGATATGTTAGGCCGATTTTTTTTTTTCCCTTCATCTCATAAAATCTAACGTTTAAGTTAAGGTAGCTGTGGAGGAGGGGATACAGAGAGGTGGCTGCAGAGAGGGGGGGGGGGGTGTACAGAGAGGTGGCTGTGGATTGGCAGATGCATTTATCACAGAATCCATGGAAACGTATGTGTATGAAAGGATTTACCCCCTTCCTGACCAGAACACTTTTTGCGATTCGGAACTGCATCACTTTAACTGACAATTGCGCAGTCGTGTGACGTTGCACCCAAACAAAATTGACATCTTTTTTTTTTTCCCCACAGACAGAGCTTTCTTTTCGTTGTATTTGATCCCCTCTGCGGTTTTTATTTTTTGCGCTAAAAACAAACAGAGCGACAATTTTGAAATAAAAACAATATTTTTTACTTATTGCTATAATACATATCCAAAAAAAAAAAAAAAAAGAAAAAACCCAAAATGTATTCATCAGTTTAGGCCGATATATATTTGTCTACATATTTTTGGTAAATAAAATGACGTGTCCCAGAATATCGCCGAGAGGAGGGGGGTGTGAACTTTCCTTCTGGAGCCGCGGCTCTAGGAGAGGAAGTGGATCTGGGACCCTGTGAAAACAGGATCCCTGGTCCCCACTCCCCCCCAAAAAAAATGACATGCCAATTGTGGCATGTCAAGGGGGTCACCATCCCTTAAAGCGGAAGCTCCCCTTTTGGGTGGAACTCCGCTTTAAAGCCTCTTAAAAGCGGCTTCAAACGAGCTTTGACTTCTATGGAGGCTTTGAAGCACCACTAAAACTACATAGGGTATAATTTTTGAAGCGAAGCCCAAGCGAAGCAACAGCAAGGTGTAAACAGGACTGTAAGCTAACCATTTTATTTAGTGACATGAGCTTTGACTGGCGTTCAGAGAGCTTTAACAAAGCGTGTCTGAAGCCTTGTTTTGAAGCAAGTGTAAACTAGCCCTAATTTTTGAAGCAAAGCCAAAGCAAGGCAAATACAAGGTGTAAACAGGACAGCACGCTAACCATTTTCTTTAGTGGCAGGAGCTTAGACTGGCGTTAAGAGAGCTTTAATAAAGCATGTCTGAAGCCCTGTTTTGACACAAATGTAAACAAGGCCTAAAAACGCCTACCGCTTCAACATGCTTTTATGATGCGTTTTTGATGCTTCAGTGAAGCTTTGGTAATGCTCTTTTGAAGCTTGGCAGATGCCCTGTGTGCGTTTTAATATCTCATACCTGCAATTTCTACAAAACAAAGTTAAGTTAAAGCTGAATTACAGCCTCTCAAAAGTTGCAGGTGCTTCAAGCAAGCTTTGCCATAGACTTCTATGGATGCTTTGAAGCACCACTAAAGAGACATGGGGTATAATTTTTGAAGCAAAGCCAAACAAAGCAAATACAAGGTGTAAACAGGACTGTAAACTAACCACTTAGTGACAGGAGCCTGGGTCTGGGGTGTGCGCGCACCTTTGGCAACCCGCTCCCACTGTGATTGGACACAGCGGGAGCCAATCAGCAGGTCCAGTAGACGCAATGTCCGCCGATTGTTGGCAGGAGAGGCAGAACGGCGGTCTGCCTATGTAAACAAGACAGACCGCCATTCTATCAGAGAGGAAGGTTAGACAATATAGGGGGCCCAGTTTGTCCCATGATTACATACTTGGAGAACCACATAGAGGGAATGGAAATCGAGAAAGTCCATGTTTCCTTTCCCTCTATGTGGTTCTCAAAGTTTGTAATCATGGGACAAACTGGGGCCACTCTAGTCTCTAACCTATAGATTTTGGATGATGGTTCCATATACCCCACCCAACTGAGGCCTATCGACTTTATACTATCAGAGAGGAAGACGAGATGTTGTGTTTCTGCTAAAGATCGCCCCTGATATTGACCCCTTCCCTGCCAGTGTCATTTATACAGTGACAGCGATCACTGTACTAATGTCACAGGTCCCCAAAAATTGTCACTTAGTGTCCGATTTGTCCACCACAATGTCGCAGTCCCGTTAAAAATTGCAGATCACCGCCATTACTAATAAAAATTCTATAAAAATACCCCATAGTTTGTAGACACGATAACTTTTGTGCAAACCAATCAATATACGCTTATTGGGATTTTTCACCAAAAATATGCAGAATACATATTGGTTTAAATTGATGAACAAATTTGATTTCTTTTTTTTCTTTTTTTTTTATTGGGTATGTTTTAGAGCAGAAAGTATTGGTTTTTGGACTTTTCTTTGTTTATAGCGCAAAAAATAAAAACCGCAGAAGTGATCAAATACCACCATAAGAAAGCTCTATTTGTAGGGGGAAAAAAGGAAATCAATGTTGTCACATGAAAGTGCAATTGTCAGTTAAAGCGACAGTGCTGTATGGCAAAAAAAAAATGCTGCTTCAAGCTGGCTGTACACTATAAATTTCAGCCAGTTCCTGAGGAAATTCTCTCAGTGAGAGGCCCTGTGTGCTGCCTCCCACCCGACTCAATAGTCAAAGAACCTGAGCGAAAACCAACGCCTGATCTGTGGCTGTCTCCAATCAGATGCAGCCACTGTTGCGGCATTTTAGGCTACATGTACACGGAACATTTTTCAACCTCCCCTGAATGACTCAAATTGACAAGGTAGAAACTGACATTCAAAAACGTCCGTTTATCCACGTTTGAAGTGCTGCATTCGCGCCTAGAAGTGTTTTTTTTTTAACATGAAAAAAACGTCTTTAACCACTTGCTGACCAGCCGCCTTCGTTTTACAGCAGCAGGTCGGCTCTACTGCGCATATCGCCGTAGCTGTACAGTGGCGCTTTAAGAAACTTTAGGGGCGCGCATTGGCTCCAGAGACGTGCGCGCGGCTGGTAGGCATGATGTCCGCCGGCTACCCGCGATCGCTCCTCACAGAGCCAGTACGGGGATTTGTTGATGTAAACAATCAGATCTCAGTTCTGACAGGGAAGTGGAGAGATCTGCTGTTCCCAGTGACACTTAACACCTTGATCGCCCTCTACACTGTCAATGACATTTATACCATAATCAGTGGCTATTTTTAACTCTGATCGCTGTATAAATGTCAATGGCCCCAAAAAAAAAGTGTCAAAAATGTCCGATCTGTCCGCTGCAATACCACTAAAAATCACAGATCACTGCCATTACTAGTAAAAAAAAAAAAAAAAAAAAAAAAATAATATATATATATATATATATATATATATATTTTAATAATAATAAAAATGCCATAAATCTATTCCCATAGTTTGTAAACGTGATAACTTTTATGCAAACCAATCAATATATGCCTATTGTGATTTTGTTTCTTACCAAAAATATGTAGAATACATTGTGGCCTAAACGGAGGAAGAAATTTGTTTTTTATATATATTTTTTGGATATTATGGCAAAATGTAAACCCCCCCCCCCCTTTTTAATATATATATATATATAT
>BLSH010357100.1:27749-54788 GCA_018402905.1 Glandirana rugosa | reverse complement strand
TTTGAAGATGATTTTAGAACAGTTCTATGGCCTCTAATGTTAATTAATACTTTTCAGACCAATTTTGAAGATGATCTCCATTTTTGCATTTTTTATGTTTTTATTTTTTTTTAAATATTTAAAGTTATTTCCCTGTCCCCATTTCTTTGTAGGTCACTTGTCCCACCCTTACCCACATTTACTTCCTTTTGCAGACCTCTAGGACCTTCCAGGACTATTTTACAGCACTTTTTGTACCTAAAAGTCCGGGTCTCCATTGATTTCAATGGGGTTCGGGGTCCGGGACAAAGTTCGGGTTCTGTCCGGACCCGAACCCGGACTTTGTCCCGAAGTTCTGCCGAACCAGCAGAACCCGGACTTCTAGAAGTTCGCTCAACTCTATTAGGCTGGACTTCCACTTTAAATTATGTTCCCCTTTTTCGGCTGCTGACTGTCAGACCCAGCTGTTGCTGTCAGCCCTGGTCACCCCTAATGATCAGAAACCATGATTAGTGTTAGGCTGGGTTCACACCTATGCAAATTGGATGCGGCTTAAACCACATCCAATTTGCAGGACACTTGAAAACACATTGTTTTCAATGTGCCCGGTTCACATATGTGCGGTGCATTCGCACTCCGCATTGCACAAACAATGTGTGCCTTTTCTGTGCAGTGGGTTGCGAATTCCCAGCCCGTTGAGTCCAACGCGAGCGCATCTAACACGGAGATGCACTCCGCACTGAACGGGGATATTTTCCCTGCTCGTGGCTCCTCCCCCATCTCTCCCCCCGCAGCTGCTGCGCTGTGGAAACGGACAGGAGCCGCCAAACGGTGGCTCCGCCCCTTCCCGGCAGCAGACAGGCTGGAATTTGCACCGGACAGGTGTGAATCCAGCCTCAGTGTTAAGTCCCCAAACTTTAACAAATGACTGCTAGACCATTCTCCCAAAATTCAGCCTCCACCTCTTCATTTATGTAAATGAAAGGAGACCATACCACAAATGGAGTAAAAATGGCTATCACAGCCCTTTATTAACAATTTAACTTAAATGAACACAAAACAGTCCTTAAAACAGAAACATATAACAGATAAGCCTGTTGGTCTTTGAAGGCATCAAAACACATTCCATTATTCACTGCGGAACCTTTAAAGTGGTTAACAACCACTTTAAACTACAGGTAAGCCTATAATAAGGCTTACCTGTAGGTCCCAGGAATATCTCCATTTAGGAGATATTACCTGTATCTGCATGTGCCGACGTCATCGGCACATGCGCAGTGAAGAAAAAACCCAACTGGGCTGTTTGTTCACTAAGTGTGCCGTAAATAACGGTTCCCGTGCGCATGCGTGGGAGTGACGTCATCGCGGCTCCTGCCAATCACAGCGCTGTAGTCCGCGCTGTGATTGGTCGGAGCTCGGGATCCCGGAAGACGAAGAACACAACATGACGCCGGTCATAGCGGTGATCAGGGACCGCTGCAACGGAGTCGATCTAAGGTAAGCATTTCATAATAAGCTAGTATGCAATGCATACTAGCTCATTATGCCTTTCTCTTGCAGATGGTTTGTTTTTTTTGCAAGACTTGACAACCACTTTAACCATAATAGGCCTCCAGCTGCAACACAACGGCTTGGAGACGAAAACACACTATCCGCAGTGCGCTCTAAGGACACCATACCACAGATGGATCCCCAACCAGCGTAAATTTTTTTCCACCTATAAAGACCAACCACTGGCCAGCTGCCATGCCATACACTGAAACAACAAATCCCAGGAATCAAAACACAGGGAGGGTAGTAGGGAAGTTTCTGCCTTCGTCCACTGAGCTCCAATGGATACAAGTGGCTCTACGCCACTCAGTAAGCTGCCCCATGAGCCACACGCCAATCCCCAATCAGCTAAGCCTCCTAGTTTTTAAATCCTAACAGCCTCCTACTTAACCCTTTTCCTGCTTGCCCCCCCCCCTTTTCCCCCTGTCATGTCTGCCCTGTGCTATATATATATTTTTTTTTCTTGCTCCGGGCCTGCTTTTATAGGGTGATTCCTGATCATGTGATCATTTTGTCAGCTCACATAGAAGCTGGAGATTCATACAATGAAAAAGAGCTTTCAGCCTACAGATACCACTACACAGACTGTAATAAAGAAGGAAAATACAATTATTCATAAACAGTTAAAACACATACAGTATATGGGAACTGCTTTTCCGTATACATAAAGTTCTGGGTCAACAAGCTTTTATTCGATTCAAATGGGTTTTGCATTCCCAACCAAGTCCATAGGAGTGCAAAATCCACTTGAACTCTTTCAAATGCGGGTCAGAAGGAGGTCCACTGTAACTATAGTGCAAGAATGTTAATTCTATTTTATTGTAACAAGGTGGCACAGAATAACAGAGGTAACCTATTTTTTTCAGCTTATGAAACTGTGATGACTACTACATGGAACCAAAGGTTTTTTCTGGCTGTTACATTCTTTACCATCTTGCTGATAAGTTTTACAGTGCATTATTCCACAAAGGTAAGTACTAATCACTCAGATTGTTAAAGCCTATTTAAAGGCTCATGAATGACAGTCTAAACTGGTCCTACGTCCAGTTTCTATGTAACGTACAAGCCTCATAACGGCTTCACCTTCCTTTACCCTCCCAGACTGAGCCTAAGGTTGGTCATAGGTTATACACCACAGGTGGAAGGAAAAAAAATTGCTTGAATCCCTCCTGCAGTGCTATTGTATTCTGCCTGCAGGAAGCCTTCCCTGCTGGCAGAACACAATGATAAGAATTGCTGGCTAAGGTTGGCAGCACTAATTGTTCAGGAAAAACCCGACAGGCTGTTGTACGCAAGTCAATTGATAGATTGGCTTATGTGCAACCAGGGTGCTTATACATTATTATTATTATAATACAGGACTTATATAGCACCAACAGGCTGCACAGCACTTTATAATATAAAAGGGAGACAGTACAGTTACAATACAGTAAAATACAAGAGGGTTAAGAGGGCCTGCTTATAAGAGCTTACAATCTAATAGGGTGGGGCAAGTGGTACAATAGGTTGTGACGGTGGGGGATGAGACGGATGTGATAACAGATTAGTTGGAGGCTTTCCTGAAGAGATGAGTTTCAGGGACCGCCTAAAGGCAGCCAGGCTAGGATATAGCCGGCCAGATTGAGGCAGATTGAGTTCCAGAGGATGGGAGAGGCTCTGGAGAAGTTCTGGAAACGAGCATGGGAAGAGGAGATAGGGGAACTTGAGAGAAGGATGTCTTGATAGGAGCGGAGAGGACAGTTTGGATGGTATTTGGAGACAAGATTGGTGATTGTCCCTGCAGAACCGGCCAAATTTTGAACCATATATGGCCAACTTAATTCCCCTTCACTTGTGCCTTCCACAGACACTGCAGCTCACCATGAGAGGAATTCAGCAACAGAGACATTGCTGTCAATTCAGAAAGCAATGGATGGCTAGGTGAAACCAAGTCCTGACTGACAAGCTACAGACTTGTGAATTATGACTTGTGACAATACCAATAGCCACGCCCCATGTGATGGTGTGGCAACACATCTGAATTTATAAGGAGTGCATGATTGTTACTGCATCATCACAGGAAGCTACATTAGGTGGATATCAGTGTCAGGATCAATAGGTATTTGTGGACTTAAAAACTGGAGTCTATAGTTCTACTTTAAATACACCTTTGGGATGGTGACTGCCATTGCAAAATTTCTTCCTAAAGGAGTTCTATGAACACAGCATCCCCTTTCATTTTATAACATCAGCATTGTAATAACAACATGAGCTATATTTGACAATGCAAAAATAAGCCTACTTGGAAAATCTCCTTTTTTGCTGTAATTGCTGCCTGTACTTTGGGCATCTTTCCACAAATTCCTGGATTCTCTGCATGCTTTGCAGCTTCTCTTTTTTTGGGAAATGTCAGGGTTTAAAAGTCCAAAACAGTTCTGGCTGCAATACTACCTAACTCTTTGGCTCAGACCCTCTCAGAACCTCTATTTGTCACAAGATGTCCTCAGCAATTCTGTTTGAATAAGACCCAGAAGACTTTTTGCAACAATATAGGGATGGAGGCGTAAACCTTCCCTTACGTCTCAAAGTCCCAAATGTTCCCCTCTCTGTATATATACATATTAGGGATGGAGGTGTGTTTAGTGGTTCTAAGACCATTATTCCTATGGTTGACCTCGCATGGTCAGATCCATGACCGTATGACTTTTTTTTTTTTTAATACAGGCGTAATTTCTACATATTGTTTACTCTCTACTCCGTAGCACTGATCTGCCCCGTGTGTCCTGCAACCAGTGGTCTGCATTGTGCTTGGGTCCCGGGAGCTGCGATGCGTGCTGGGCGCCATTCCCTTTCTCCTCCTTTCCATTCATGGATGCTTCTTGGATGCGGGGGTTTGGGCGGGCGGTTCCACCCGTGCATCGGCACTACGCCCCAGGCTCCGTGTGTGTGCGACCTCCTTGTTTGGGCGTCTGATCACACACGCGCCTAGTCTGCCATCTTGGCTGACACGTGGGGAGTCATTTCGGTATATAACCGGGCTGTCTCCTATTTTGTGCCAGACCAGCGTAATGCTGGAGGAGTCCTTGCGGAGGTGCTGAGCTCTTGGCTGTGGTCCCCAGTAGTAGTTGGTTTCTATGTCAGTACACCCTTGTTTCTTCTTACCAGCCACTTGGAGTCTGCTGTGCTTTTCACCGTAATTCACAAGGTAATTTATTTAACCTGCACTGGGTTTATAACCTTCTTACCTTTGTCACTTGGTTTCGCAGCTCTTCTTTTTCACTCTCTGACCTTCCCATATTGGATTGGTCACACTTGAACACTCCTATACTGGTTTCCTCATTCTATTCTTGTTCACGTGATCTAACTACTTCTCTAATATGGTTATGTGCTTCACTTTGTCTTAATTATACTATATACTGCTATGGTTTTACACCATTGTTTCACTCCATATACTTAGAAGTCCCATCAATCACCACATGAAGACTTTCATGTACATCACTTTCCATGATACCTGGGGGTTGCAGCCTTGGTCCTGGCCTTTCTCGTTTTGGTCCCCTCCTCAGCTCCCCGGACTGACATGTGCAGCCGGCCCTAGGCTTGTGGTATCACGCGAGGGTGCTTTTCAGTTCACACGTGAGTATTTACAGGTACGGCTAGTCATTTTTCTACTTATTTCCAACTCTTTTTTTTGTTGATTGGTTTACCAAATTAATTTGGTTACCCATATCCTCCCCTTTTTAGAACATTGATGCATTTCTCCTGATGAGTGGATGGAGGTCCACGAAACGCGTCGAGCCTACTCTGATGCATCTACATCACACCGATTATTTTTAGATGGATTCAACCCTCTACTACATCAAATTTTGTGCTACTATTCATTTGTAACAGGGGGGAATACTGGCCATATTTCCTTTTATGTCATGTGCTATGTCATCATTATAGTTACCATGTTTGTACATTGGACTATTTTATATATATATATATATATATATATATATATATATATATATATATATATATATTTTATATACTGTATTGTCCTAATTTTGGTTAATAAACATACATATGTTTTTATTGTATGGAATCCTTTTTGGTCACACCACTCACACCTCAAAGTCCCAACCTTCCCCCCTTTTTTGCAACAATATAGGGATGGAGGCGTAAACCTTCTCTTATATCTTATTCCCAGTCCCAAATGTTCCCCAATTAAGTGCCAAATGTTCCCCTCTCTGTATAGAGACCCAAAAGACTGAGGGCATACCGTGAATGCTGGATGTAATGGGCCCGCCTCCTGGGAAGGCTGAGATCATTACATCAGCACTGCTCTCTCCATCATCAAGAATTGCCCACTACCAGAAAAGGATTGAAGAGGAAGAGAACCCAGAAGAATTTGGAAAGAGGTACGCATAAAAATACATATTTCATGTAGCCAGGAACTGGATATTTACATCCCCTACAATCAGAAGACTTTTTTTCTATTAATTACAATGCAGTTGTTTCCTCTAGTGTTCCAGTTTAGCTGACATGTGACTCTGGTAATAATAAGAGGGCAATGCTTCTTGGGACATATAGTTCACTTGCAAGGATTTGCCCCCTGGCTGCACTTAGATGAAACTACAACTACCAGCGGGCTGATGGAAAGAAGAGATTTATGGGAGGAGAAGAGTATTCTGGGAGAGACTATGAGAATCAAGGCTTTGGGCCTGGGGCACTCTCTTGGGACCGGCATGGATTTTTGTGCAGGAAATCTGTTGCTGGAAGCTGCAGTGATGGCAGCCTGCTTCTACAGATTAATCAGCTAAGATACCCGGAAGAACACCAGAAGACGATAACCTTGTTCTGTAACAGCCAGAGGACCATTCCTGTTCCATCCACCATGTGGGTGTGACAGATCCGCGTGAGCCACGGTGTGAGGCAGTGGAGGTTGGAGACCATCCCTTGAGCCATATTCCGGAGAGATCATCATCAGCATCATCCTCATCATCTTTATCTACAGCATCCACATCTTCTGTTCCAGTGTGGTGAGCGGGTGAAAACCCAATTTAACAGACACTGTGTATAGACAGCATTGCTTTCTCTACATCTGCTATTATCTTTGATGCAAAAGGTCTGCCTGCACACTAAGTTTGGGCACTATACACAGACATCCATGCCATATATTAGTCCACTGCTACTTGTAGTTCTACAAAGTTAACTTTGTTAAGTCAGTGATCACTGTGAAGTTTCTACTGTTTCTTCCACTATAAGAGTGCTGTTTCTTGATTATACCTCATCCTTTTGGACTAGCCATTATTCCATCAACCATTATTTCTTGCATACAATTACAATTACGGGAAGATAGCTGAAGACCTATTGAATTGTCCAACAGTGACTGGACTACTTCTGCTCCTCTCCCCACTTAGGAGTACATTGCTTTGTTAAAGCTACCAAGGCTACATTCACCAATCCCAATCCAACAATGTGCATGAGAGCTGCTGCTGTCCTGGCTTTCTGCCTCCTCATTGGTTGAGGTGCAGCAGCAGGAGCCATTGGCTGGCACTGCTGTAAAGCATGTCCAGTATGGAGGGACCAGTGATCTTATCTTATGGACACACAGAGCTCAGGAGTGAGCATGCATGAGTGCTCCCATAGCAGATGGCCTGCTATGGGGGCACTTATGAAGCGGGGGGAGCCCAGTGTGCCAGTGGCCTTGCCTTGCCTCTCTGGGGACTCGCACTCCTGATTGGCATTTGGCAGCAGCGGTAGCCACTGGCAGAGTGACAGAGGGGGTGGGCAGAACCGTGGATCAGGAGCGTGCCTGTTGGGTGCCCCCAGAGCAAGCTGCTTGCTGTGGGGACACTTGACAGAAGGGAGGAGCAAGGAGTAGGGCGTAGGACCCAAGAAGGGGAGGATCTGGGCTGCTCTGTGCAAAGCCACTACACAGAGCAGGTAAGTATAACATGTTTGCTATTTAAAAAAAACAATAAAAAAACAAGGCTTTAATATCGCTTTAAGTTACCAATTGTTAATACTCCCCTGCCAACCTCATTGCAGCATATCATTTCCTCAAAGCCTTGAACTCTTTAAACTGTTATATTTATGTATTTATTCCAGAGCTCAGATACAGTTCTACATTCCAGCAATCCCACTGCAAAGTATGAGGAAAAAAAATCCAGATTCTCATTAGAGGATGAAATTCAAGCTTCTCTCATCTTCAAAAATATTTCTGTCCTGATTCCTTCCATCACGTTCACCCACAAGGACCACACAACCAGTGCTAAGAAGAGCAGAGCCACCTTACTGAACCCCCAAAAAAAGTATTGTGTTGGTGAGACAATAATTGTACAAATTGAGATGTTTGACCATTTGGGTAATAGGAAAACATATGGAGGAGACTTCATAAGAGCTAGGATCTTTACTCCAGATCTTAAAGCTGCAGCTTCTGGGAGAATTGAGGATTTTAACAATGGAACCTATCATGTCTATTTCACTTTATTTTGGGAAGGAAAGGTTTTCTTCTCATTGGTCCTCTACCATCCAAGTGAGGCTGTTTCGGCATTGTGGAGAGCAAGGAACTCGGGCTATGGCCTTATTTACTTCATGGGAACTTTTGCAAATGGAACTCATCAAGTGAAGTCTGAATGTGGATTCCAATTGAATACAAAGAAGGAAATATGTGAATATCAAAAAGAAGAATACAATGAGATATTTTACTGCGCTAAACCAGAATCCTACCATTGCGGCTCATTAATATACCTTCAGTCTTTTAACAAGGACCTCTCCTTTCTAAATACCCTTGAAAAATCTCTCTTTGAAAGGTCAGTGCATACTGTATGTATTGGAAACTGTCTTAAATTCCATCAACAAAAACAAGAAATCAATAAAATATATTTTTTGTTGGACAGAAAGGAAAACAACAGTGTTGTAATGGCATTTAGAGGTATAAAAAAAAATTGATTTTAGTCAGGATTACTCAAAATTTTCCGCAATTTACTTTTTACACAACTTTGCCCAGCGAATTTAGAGCTGAACTCCAGGTATACAGCTAAATTTACACATGAAATAAATATATAGGAGTGGTTTTACTGGCCAAATGATTAGTATTTCTTAAACAAACAAATGGCCTGCACGCAACAGCCAGCGACATGGTGCATTGAAATACTCCTTATTGCTGGGGTAGTAGGTGAAGATCCCTGTCATTATCCATAAAGCGTGCACCAAACACCAAAGTCCACACCCCGTGAGTCACTCTCTCCCTAAGGGTATACACTCACCGGACAGCTAACATATAGAAGCCTTAACCAGTTCCTGACTGCCTGCCATAGGCTGATGGTGACGGTCTGGCTCGATAACGCGAAACATCATCACCTGATGGTGGCTGCGATATCAAGCATTGTGGGCGCGCGTGCACTCTCACTGTGCAGAAGGGGAACCAGGGAGTGGGTAGGACGCACTCAATGTCCGCCGGCTACCCGCGATCGCTCCCCCCGCAGTGACAGAACAGGGATCGCTAATGTAAACAAGCGGATCTCCGTTCTGTCAGGGGGGAAGGAGTGTGATCGTATGCTTCCTGTATATGGGGGCTGCGATCACTCTCCTCCCCCTGTTAGCCCAACCCCCACACAGTTAATAACACATCCCAGGCAACACAGTTAACCCTTTGATCGCCCCCTAGTGTTAACCCCTTCCCAGTGACATTTATACAGTAATCAGTGCATTTTCATAGCACTGATCGCTGTATAAAAGCCAACGGTCCCAAAAAAGTGTTAAAATAGTCCGACGTGCCCACCACAACGTTGCAGTCCCGATAAAAATCGCAGATCGTTGCCATTACTAGTAAAAAACATGATTCGTCATCCCGACTTCTACTGAGGTGCCGCGTTCTGGGTTAATATAGCCTACATACAGGAAGGATCCGAAAGCACCACACCTGCTGATCCCTGATCGGGGTAAAGAGCCAATCACAGCGGCTCTTTACCACATGATCAGCTATGTCCAATCACAGCTGATCACAATGTAAACATTGGTATTTGGCGAACAATTCGGGACGAGAAAAAGTTAGGCCGGAACATCGCCTGTTCGGCAAATACCCAAATTTGTGTAATGCCCCACAATTCACTGCATGCTGCACATTGCATCCTAGGGCCCTAATTGGATGAAGCCTTGCACCTGACCACTGGTAAGCCTACTAAAGAAGCCCAATCACAGGGTGCAACGTGTCTAGGAGGGAGGAGCTGAGCCTGTGATATCACACCGCTCCACCTGTTTTTACCTTGTGACGGATGTACACAGGAGTGTGAAGTAATAGGGAAGACACTGTGGTGGATTTGTTTTTATCACTTATGGACATTGGACTTTATGATTGGACTTTTATTATTATTATATGGTTATATTATTATACACCATCACTATTACTGATTATAATTTATAGTTCACTTTTATGTTTAGTGTTTTATAGATGCATTGTATTTGTAGATTATAGTGTTGAGCTACAGAATTCTTATTGCATTGATTTATTTGTAATGGTGGGGTGAAATCACCTTTTTACTGTTACAGCTAGCAACATGTTTGATTAGTATTTATTATAGGTTTATCACTAATTGCGACCGTGAACTAAAAAGTGTAGCGCTAAAAGGAACACCACATGTGTTACAATGTCGTCATAACAATAATAAATGTGAATAAATAAAATAATTTTTGAAGGACAAAATATTGATTAAAGTCCAAACATAATTATCCATCTGATTGGAACACCCGATATAGTGATCATAAAATCTTCAACAATTTGTGGAAAATTGCATCATGTGCTGTGCACTCCCATCAAGTAAGCAAAAGGTACTCTTACCAACGGTAGAAGAAAAATGCGCATATAGTAGATCTTAAACCGACATCCTATAGACCTCGCCGTGTGGTTCCAATCCCACCGTCTGTCGGGAAATCCCAAGGGTCCACAGCCGGATATCAGATTTCGGAAAAATGTGTTGTGTGGTTCCAATCAAACCGTCTATTCGGGGCTTTAGAGGGTCCACAACTAGATCCCAGACTCCGGTACCACCATACAGCAATGTGCCTCAATAAAAAAGGGCTTCAGGATTACCAGGTAAAAATAATAGGAAAAACCTTTGTCGTAGATGTACAAGATATTGTCCACTATTATGGGCTTCCCATCAGATTTTTGCCAAACGTCCCTAGTTTTACCGATCTCCTGCTGGCACTATGAAGTCACTATGCTTGTACCCGATAGCATGCTTCCTGACCTTGTGTGGAGCTTTGTCAGAGAAAATTCAGATTGCAGTTCTCCTGGCACTGAGCGATGGAACACAGGTGTGTAGGATTTTTTCTTACCATTTATCACTAATTGCGCTGATTGTTTTCAGCTCTTTTGAGTATTAATATAATTTGATGGTACTGCCTGGGTATTCTGGTACCAATGGTGTCATCAGGGTGATAATACTTAAGCATGCTTCTTGTGGTGCTGTTATGTGTTATAAGGGCTTGCTATTTTGGTACTTGTAGTGCCCACATGGTGATAGTGGCCTGGCATGATGATATTTGCATACCTCCGAATTTTTTGAGATGGGAATGAGGGACATCTATTATCAAAAGTATGCAGGCATAGGACACACCCCCTGTCACCCCCTTAAAGGGGAATTATATGAAACAATTATTGGTTAAACCCACAAGTGTCTTTTTACCATTACTATTATATAGTGTGACATGAGGGTTTTTAGCTCTTGTGATAGGTGCATTCTCAGTGAGGTTGCGACAGCCAGGATCTCTGTTTGAGGGCGTGGTAGCTCATGTTTATTAAAAATAAAGTTCAAACAATGTTCAAAAGGGTTTCCCTCGCAGGGGGTTGTCACCATCAACATGCAGAAAATGCATAAACTCAGCCTCCTGGCTCATACGCGATCAGTAGCTCTCCTCGCTATAATGATCAGTAGCTCTCCTGGCTAAAACAAAATCCCAGCTTTCCTGGCTTGTAAGCGTTCCGCCGTGGTGTTCGCGGTTCACACCTGCCTCCTTGCAAACATGGACACCCAGCCTGCCTCCTGCAGCCTGTGATCTCTGGAGACCGCCTGTCTCCCTTTCCGGAGCCTTCTCCCAATGTGTGCCACAGAAGCCTGGTTTTGACTTCCCTTAACAGGCCTCCACACAGCTGGACAATCATGGTCCTAATTAAAGCCAAATCCTGGATCCAGGGCTGGGGATTTCATCCCACTCAGATCTCCAAGAAATCTTCGGGCTCCGGATCCCGAAACGGACTTTAAGAAGTGAGGAAACTGAAAGGCCAGTTTCCTCCCACGTAAGCAAATCATCCGGAACCCCTCAACCTGCCGGGTTGAGAATCTCAAGTCATCCTCACTCACTAGACCCTGGCAAGGCAACACTCTGCCACAATAGTTACATAGTTACATAGTTGGTAAGGTTGAATAAAGACAACAGTCCACCCAGTTCAACCTGTGTAGGTGTGTGTGTGTGTAGAAAAATAATCCCTGTATATTGTTTACGCTAAGATGACACCACTGATTGTGGAAGAGAATTCCACATCCTTACTGCCCTGACAGTGAAAAACCCACTACACAGCTTAAAGTTAAACTTCTTCTCTTCCAGTCTCATCGTGCGGCCCCATGTCCTTCTACACTCCCCAGGACTGAAAAGTTTCATACTTACGCTGGGATCACCATTGAGATATATCTTCTCTAGAGTGCCACTTCTCCAGGGAGAATAAATTTAGCGTTTAAGCGCTACCTCATAATTGAGGTCCTCCAGTCCTCATATTCATTTAGTTGCCCTTCTCTGAACTCTCTCCAGCTCCAGCACATCCCTTCTGAGAATTGGTGACCAGAACTGCATGAAATACTCCAGATGTGGCTTAACCAGAGTTTTATAAAGTGGCAGAATAATCACGTATAGTATTTCCCCTTTTTTTATGCATGCTAATATTCTGCTGGCTTTAGTAGCCGCAGCTTATCATTGCATGCTATTGCTCAGCCTGTCTTCTACTAAAACCCCTAGATCCTTCTCCATCCTGGAAGCCCCTAGGGGTTCTCCCCCCAGTGAGTAACTTGCATTTATATTTTTACCCCCCAAGTGCATTACCTTACATTTTTTAATGTTAAACTTAATTTGCCATGCAGTAGCCAGCTGCATTCATTTATTCAGGTCCTCTTGTAAAGTTCCTATATCCTGCTGAGCTGTTATTGCCCTGCGCATTTTTGTGTCATCAGCAAACACTGTGATCAAGCCATTTATTCCATCTTCTAAACAGAATTGGTCCCAGGATCTTGGGGTACCCCACTAACCACTCTCAACCATTCTGAGTATACGTTATTTATCACCACCCTTTGGACATGTCCCTGTAGCCATTTATTCCGTTATACTGGCTTTTAACATTTACAAATGCAGCAGTTTAGAACTTTTAGCACGTTTTAGCACTGGGAAACACGTTTTTGAAAGATAAATTATATAAAGTGCATTTTATATACAACTACATAGATCAGAGCAAAATGAGGGACACATGAGGAGGAAAGAGGGACAGAGACTTTGGTCCAAATCAGGACAGTCACTCTGAAATCAGGGCAGTTGGGAGCTAAGGTATTTGTAGAGCCCCAGGGTGGGAGTGTCAGGACATGCTGGTACCTGTATTGCCTACAGAGGTCTTTTTGGGGCACAATAAAATCTTTGGGGGACATGTACTGCTCAGCCGCCACTTCTGGTGCTCAGCATACTTGTGCATTGATAGGCCAGGTCCCAGTGCAACCCCTCCCCTTATCATATGCTGATCAGATAGTCACCCATCACATTCGGCCTGTATGCTAAGTGCCATATAAAAAAGATTTATAAATAATTCCATTTCTAAAAAAATTGACGTGTTGGTTCTAAAAAGGTTTTCACATAGAAAAATGTCATATTAGCATATTGTATATTACATAAAGGAGAATGCATTCCTCTGAATTATGGAAAAATAATAAAGTACAATTTTAATCGTTTTTTCCAGGGCAAATATTGCTAATGAAGTTCCAAAAAACTTTACATCCATTGTTGTGTATTTATGTACAGGTGAGTAGTCCTTCAAATTTGACATGTTCTTAAAAATATATTGCACTCGGTTTCAGAGGACTCCATCCAGGGTTAATGCTGCTGAAGCATAGAGTAAGAATCTCTTTTTTTACCCAATGCCTTGTGTTGGGTCTCCACCCTTCCATTAGGGGCTCACAAGAATCATTCATGTTTGGGCTTACACAAGAAACTGAACATGGGATCTTTAAGTATTTTCATTCTACAGATTTACCCATAAGAGATTTACGTTAGCTCCTTTATTTATATGTTACTGTACTTAGTTTGTCTGAGGATGAGATAATAGCCACCTAACATCTGACAGATAGGCTGCTTTCAAATGGGGCAGATTCCGTTCTGATCAGCAAGGAATCTGTGAGCTGATTCTTTGCTGACTGGAGCAGAGCCATTTACACTCGGCTACCCCCGATCCACTCCGCCTAAATGGAAGAGAATGGAGTCCTCTCCCATTTTTTTTAGCGGATCTGATGGGACCAAGAGGTAGGCAGGTGTAAATGGACACAAGTCTATTTACACCCACCCGTTTATAGGGATGAATGGACCTTCCGATCAGGTCTGCCTGTAAAATTGACCAGCCAACCTTATAGGAATGTCCATCTGAAAGGGGCCTTAATGACTTGTCAAGTGCAAGTGTCAGCATGTTTTATTAGCATGAGGTCAGGCAAGTGGCAGAAAAGCAACTGTCACATTACAGTATTCATACAAACTCTGTTTATTCTCCTTTAGATTTACCAACAACTGAACTGGGCAAGTGCCTGCCTAAGCAGTCAGCTCAAATTATATTCAACCAGGCAGGTTTTTGCACAGCTGTAGGTATGATGTTAATAAAGTCTGTGGAATGGGGTGTCGTAATCTCATTCTCAGATTGAACAGTCAGGTCAGAGATACAGAGCAGGTCATAATAAATTACTTAAACTCAAACCAAGGGGGCCAGTATGTAGGACTGGGTTTGGGTAGATGTTGGCACCAAACTGAGTAAATCCTCACCCTGCTTCTGCTTGGATAAGACAGCTTCCCCCCTGATGTTGATGGATCCCTTCGCTATATTGTGTCACACTCCTGGCCATAGGCCTGCTCTCAATATGCCTGGCTGTACACTTTAATATTCAGGAATAAAGGAATGTCCTCACATAAAATGAATTTACTTTACTGTAAATTCACAAAAATTTCCATTACATCTGACATCACATTTAACATGCTATCAGAATTCTTTGGTGCAGAAAGCCATACACAGGCGTAGACAGTCTGTAGCTGTCATATCTGTGCGGAATGAAGTACATAACTTTTAAGCCATTTTCTTTTTACACCTCCTCTCCTTGGGAGCACCACACAGTTGTATACTAAGTCCACAACATTCAGCTTCCTTCACTAAGAAGAATAAAGGTGCCCTCATTAGTAAATGAGTCTCTCCCAATGGCTCCTCTATAGCTCCACCTAGCTGGATGCGCTGCCAGATGGCACATTCATTGCCCACTTCCATCATTACTCACACCAGAGGATTCTGTCCAGGCATCTCAGGCCTTAAGCACCCCACTGTAGACCCGCAAAAGAAGGTCAGGGGAGACAGAGAGTTTAAAAAAATTCCTCCCATTTTCTGTACCACCTCACCTGGGACTTCAGCCCTGCAAAGTGTCTTTTACTTCAGCTCTACAGGAGACTACATCTTAGCAGCTCTAGGATATTTTACTCCAATGCCCCAGACTACTGAGTTCCTCCCACAGCTGGCCTTTATATGGGCACTCACTACAACCCTGACATCCCTAGAAGAGGTAGGCATTACCTTCTTATAACTTTCCCCTTTCTATACATAATGGCAAGAGAACCATGTAGTAGCAAACAAGCTAACTGCACCTGTCAACCAGCCATAGTGGAACTATTGGCAATTTTCTTTTTAATTTTGGATAGAGTAAGGAAGGGTTATATTATCTGTCGTTTTTTTTTCTTTGCTATCTGTGTCCTTATGGGGAGATTTTCCTTCACTTCCTGTCCCATAGCCAAAACAGGAAGTGAGAGGAAATCTCTACAACTTAAAGGAATCCCTTGTGCCCCCCCAGGTGACCATAATTAGTGTCCTCATTTGAAGAGTTGCCCTCTATTATGTTTCTGTGGACAAACCAAAAAGTGAATCTTCCTAACGGGGATACAAATGGCAATAAAAATCTGACAGGGGTTCTAATTTCTAACCACTAACCACCTTAAAAAAAAGTTTAGACTTTAGTTATACTTTAATGGCTAGGCTGTCGAAAATATCATTGAAACGAAATTAAACTCCACAATATTTTTTAAATACAGGAGGTTTATGCCATACTGTGCTAGTATGTACTGCATTTTATCACATTATGGTAGACTTACCTGTCAAACGATGCTCTCTAGCGATGTGTTGTCAGCAGTAAGGAGAGCTTCCATCTTCTCCCAGGTTTTGTTTCCGGTTTGCTCTGTTTGCCTGCTTGAAAGGCTAAGCCGTGATGATATCACTCCTGGTCATGTACACAGGAGCCACATCACAGTATAGTGCCATACATTCTGTAACCACCTTACACCGGGACCACAGAAAGCTGGTGCAACTGCAGCTTGTCAACTCTCCATTTCCATCGAAATGATGCACTCATGCAGAGAATCATTCTGAGGGCCACTGGTCCTGATACTTTATGCTGCATTGAATTGGACTAGGAGCCAAAGACCAGGAACCTTGTTAAGTACTTTTTTCAATTCTTAAACCCATTTTGCATTGCTACTATTGTCTGTTTTGCATATTATCTTTTTTCTGTAAAAACTTTTGCTTGCCTCTTTTTTAAGTTTTTTTTAAAAAAAATTAATGTTTAAAATTGTTAAACCTTATCTCTAATGCACTTAAGCAGAACTTTCATAAGTCCCATCTTTTAGAAGAGTGCTACTATATTTTAACCTCTAGCTTGACAATATGTATTTCTTAGAAGTCAGAATAGTCACAGCAGATACTGTGGGTGTTTATATTAAAAAAAAAACATTGTGGCAGTTATTTTATAAGTGTACAAGGTTAACTAAGGAGTTAACTGACACCAATAACCATCACTCTCAGTATGCTGACACTTAGATTATTGTCCCACGGGCTGAAAAATCTCTGTACGAGGTGAGGCTGAGAGAGCCACGTACTGGTAACAGTGGCAGGTTAGAGACACTGCTGTTTTCATAGTAAGATAGAATAAAATAGATTGCACAAGCGGATTGTAAGGTGTGTGGCTAGTTTTACACCTACTCCCAGGAACTAGTCATTCTATAGTCAGTGGACAAATGTGTGTAGATGTAACTTGCATCTATACTCCTATTTCTACAGTCTTCGGTCTTCAATGTTGATAATTATTACCTTTCTTTCCAAGATACTCCTGGTAGACATTAACAACTATTTTAATAATGTATTTAAAATGTTTGTAAAGATATTTTTTTAAAAATTAAATGAACAAACATATTAAGCCCCTTTCACATGGAATCCATCCAAGCAGATCAGCCTGCTCAGCGGGGGGATCTCTCCACTGATCCCCAATGAGCAGGCGGATGACAGGTCCATGTCCACTCCGCTATGCAGAATGCACACAGACACAGCCCGCTGTTCTCTATGGGGCAGTTGGATGGAATCGGATTGCATGCTCTTTTGAATGTATCCCCATCCGTTTGTTTTTCGTGGACCAGATCGGATGTGACAGTGGACGCGTGCGTTGACATCCGTCAACCCATAAGAACAATGGACGGTCCAATTGGGTCCGCCTGTAAAACAGACAGGTGGACCTGTTCGGTCCACTGGTGTGAAAGGAGCCTTATACTTACGTCCTGTGTGCAATTGTTTTGCATAGAACAGCCCCCGGATTCCTCTTCTTGGGTACCCAGCTGGTGCTCTTGGCTCCTCCTCTTTTTTGTGCCCCTATAGCAAGCCATTTGCTATGGGGGCATACTTGAGGGCTCAATCCTGAACTGGGCCGTGTGTGTCTATTGACACAAACAGCGTGGTTCAGCCCCGCCCTCCTCTGTCTGCTCACAGGATTTGATTGGCAGCAGTCGGAGCCAATGTCTCCCTCTTCTGCCTCTGTGAGCAGGGAGAGAGGAGAGAGCCACTGCAGATGGACACAGCCTGGATTGAGATAGGACTCAGATAAGTATAAAGGGCAGTACGGGGGTGATACAAACACTGGGACATTTTTTACCTAAATGCAGGGGGACAAAATTACAAATCCTGTGGCAGGTAAGATAGATCACCAATGTTTATTTTTTTCTTTCTTTTTTACAGAATTATCTCCACCTCCTCTAAGACAATGCAAGATTGGGATGGTACCTCCATTTCCCAGCGGATTTGTGTTACAGAATAAATGGAGACCTGCATTCTGTCACATCGCCAACTTCACACTCCATGAACAAATGTACACCTGTTTAAATGACAAAATGATATATCTCATGGGTGACTCTACTGTACGACAATGGTATCTGTATTTAGAAAAATCATTTAAAGGTAATAATAAACTATTATTTCAAGCAGTTACTCAAAAATACATTTTGCTGAAGAAATCTGCATAGTGAAATATCCTAAAGCAATCAATTACAATTTAATCTTTCACTGAATGACTTCACTAATGTGAAATCTGCTTGCTTCCTGTAGTTGAGGTTTTCACATTTGCTTTGTGTACCCTCTTGAAAAGAGAGCATCTTTTCTGAACACTCTTTCAAATGCTGCTTTATGCATTGATATTATGAATAAAATTATTATTATTATTGGGCTATGCACTGACCTCCATAGGCCCAGTCTGTCTACAATGTATGGTCAGCTGCTCCCTTGTCACCATTCAAAGCAGCTTAAGGTGGTTGTAAATGTTTTTTTACCTTCATGCATTCTCCGTAGTCTCGCACTCCTGATTGGCTTTTGGTAGCAGCGGGAGCCATTGGCTCAGTAAGCCAGTGAGCCAATCAGGAGACAAAGGAAGCAGGGCTGAGCTACGGCTCCATGTGTGAATGGACACACAGAGCCGTGGCTCTGGAGTGTGCCTGCTTGGGTGCCCTCAGAGCTGCTTGCTCTAAAGGCACCCAGCAGGAGGGAGGGGCCAGGAGCGCCGGCATGGGAGAAGAAGAGGAGGATCCAGGCTGCTCTGGGCAAAACCAAACATGTTTGTTGTTTTAAAAAAAAAACAAAAAAACACAAGGACTTTAATATCACTAACTCTTCAATAAAACACAGAAGTTGATTTGAACACTATTTTACTTCAACCAAATGCGGTGCAAAATATGTTTTTTCCAGTCTTTTGAAATATAAGGAGACATTGACTTTCCTAAGCTCTGTGTCTGAAAAGAACTAAGGCCCCATTCACATCTGAGCGTTCTATAGTCTGAATCTCCAAAATGTTCAACGTGCAAAATCTCAAGGTTTTCAATTGTGCCTGTTCACACCTAGGCATAGTGTCGCTTAAAGCTTGTAACTCTAAAAAGTTTTTGAGTTACAAGTTTCTAGCAAAGCATTCAATTGAAGCACCTGGACAATGCACAAACTCACTTAAGAAACCCGACTCAAAATGCACACTTTATTTTTCCAAGTAATTAGCTTTCCAATTGCCAAAAATAATTTAAAAAATTGCTCAAACCTCAGACACCAGTAATCTGACACAGTTTAATACAACAGAAAAAATACATACAGTATAGATGGGACACACCATTTACTTTTAATACGGAGATGCCCTAATTCATTCCTGCTACCAAATATCCATATCCATATGCAGGCTTAGTGTTCCAAAATTTTTTTTTTTTTTTAATAAAGCTTATAGCCTATAATTGCTCTGTTAGTACAGTCACTAAAAAAAAAAAAAAAGTAACATCCAAGTTCAAACACAGTTTAAACAACGCACTTTTCTGTCATTTATTTTAAACCAGGATTGAAACATTTCGATCTCCATCGAACAGGATTGGAGTCTATGGTCTTATCGGTTGATCTGCAGAGGAACATCAGGCTACAGTGGAAAAAGCACAGCCATCCAATTGTTGCAAGTCGGTTTTACTTAGTAAAAGATGATTTTTATGTAAGTGAGCAAATAGACCAACTGGCTGGAGGTGCACACTATGTTATCGTTATCTGCCTGGGCCAACACTTCAGACCATTCCCCATCCACCTCTTCATCAAAAGAGTTATTGGTGTGCGCAAAGCTTTGGAACGTCTCTTCTTACGGAGTCCGGACACAAAGGTTATTATTAAAGCAGAGAACACCAGAGAGATGAGTTTAGATGCTGAGAGATTCAGTGACTTCCATGGCTATATTCAGTATCTTATAGTGAAGGACATCTTTAGGGATCTTCATGTTGGTGTGGTTGATGCTTGGGACATGACCACAGCGTACAATACCAATAATATTCATCCTCCAGAAAATGTTGTCCAAGACCAAATATATATGTTTTTAACGTATATTTGCTAGTTTAGAGTAGTTGCTGATTGAAGCCATAAACATACCAAAATGAATTGAAGAGAAGGACGCTGGTTACTATCCAACAAACCCTAAAATGTAATTACTAAAAATACTTGATAAAATTCTAAGGTGAAGCAGAAAATACTAGCTTGGCTGGCAACTAAACTGAGAAGTTGAAGAAGAATGAATTACTTCCTTGACAGGTTTTATTTTTTTTTAACAAATAGACTCCTATGACAGATTTTGGTTCAGGGCTTTTAGGCCCCTATCAAATCAGCAGACCAATTGGGTCCACCTGGCCATCCAACCTCCCCCCGGTCAGGTCAGATCAACCACACCCCACACCCCCCCCCCCCCCGTGGGTCAGTCAGTCACCAGCCCTGCACTTACTCCTTCTAGGTCAGGCGGTGTTTCACCCTGTGTATCCTCCTCCTCAGCTTCACTTCAGCTTCCCCTGTGTCTCTTCCTCCTCCTCTCGGCCAATCGGGTCTTAGGACCTGCTTCTCGAATGACCGGGAGGAGAATCAAGAAGACAATAGCAAATATTAATTCGCTATTGTCACACAACTGGGTGGGCTCAGGATGCAGTTCTCTGCACCCCGAGCCCACCCTTTCTTGAAGCCAATTAGAACTTCAGGCTCTAATTACGTGCTTCTAAAGAAAAAAAAAACCCATTGGAATCCATGCGTCAGGCGCCCTGCATGTAGATTAGGGGCCGCGCGCATGGCTTAGGCATATGGACGGGCCACCACTGACATTGACTATACACCTCTATCAGTGGTGAACCAACAGGGGGGCGGTCTGCCCTGGGTGACACACATTGGGGGGTGTCAGCAGGGCCGCTAGATCCGCACCTGGTAGATCTGTCATTTCAGCTGGAGGGACTAGAGGTAGTGGACTCCCAAATCCTGCCCACAAATATACTAATCTCCCACTGTGCAGAAATAGTCCGCTGTCTGTCTCCCAGTCCCCGTCGAACACAGGGGAACCGGAGAAGTCTTTTTCAGCTGCATTGCACAGCTGGAGATTAGTATATTTGTGGGCAAGAATTGGGAGTCCGCTCTACCTCCAGCCCCCCCCCCCCCCAGTTTCCTCCAGCCCCAGTGGCCGGTTGTGCCCAGGAGGAAGGGAGAGGACCAGATGTACCAGCGTGCACAGCTGGTCAAACGCTACAAGCTGGAGAGGAATCACCTGCAGCCAGGACATGACAAGCAGAAGACATTTGCAGACCAGGTACGGGGGGGGGACTAAAAATGCTGCATTTGGAATGACACACCTGAGGGGCCCCCCTGCTACTCCCCCATTGATGGGCACTGGTGACGCTGCATTGATGGGGACTGATCAGGCTGCACTGATGGGCAATGGTTAGGCTGCATTGATGGGCACTTGTGAGACTGTGCTGATGGGCACTGGTTAGGCTGGGCTGATGGGCACTGATCAGGTTGCATTGATGGGCACCGGTGAGGCTGCAGTCATTGCCATAGAAAGGGGACCCAGAGAAGTGTTTTTCAGCTGCACTGCGCAGCAGGAGATTAGTATATTTGTGGGTAGGATTTGGGAGTCCCCACCCGCTTTACCTCCGGCCCCCCCAGTTTCCTCCAGCCCCGGTTGCCGGTTGTGCCCAGAAGGAAGGGAGAGGACCAGATGTACCAGCATGCAGAGCTAGTCCCGGGCTACAAGCTGGAGAGGAATCACCTGCAGCCAGGACATGACAAGCAGAAGAAGCTTTGCAGACCAGGTACGGGGGGGGGGGGGACTAACAATGCTGCATTTGGAATAACATATCTGAGGGGCCCCACTGCTGCTCTCCCCCATTGATGGGGACTGGTGACGCTGCATTGATGGGCACTGATTAGGCTGCACTGATGGGCAATGATTAGGCTGCATTGATAGGCACTGGTGAGACTGCGCTGATGGGCACTGTTTAGGCTGCATTGATGGGCACTGATCAGGCTGCACTGATGGGCAGTGGTGAGGCTGCACTGAAGGGCACTGATCAGGCTATGCTGATGGGCACCGGTGAGGTTGCGTTGATGGGCACTAATCAGGCTGCGCTGATGGGCACTGGTTAGGCTGCATTGATGGGCACTTATCAGGCTGCGCTGATGGGCACTGGTGAGGTTGTGCTGATGGGCACTAATCAGGCTGTGCTGATGGGCACTGGTGAAGCTGCATTGATGGGCACTGATCAGGCTGCATTGATGGGCACTGGTGAGGCTGTGCTGATAGGCACTGATCAGGCCATATTGATGGGCACTGGTGAGGCTGTGCTGATAGGCACTGATCAGACAACATTGATGGGCACTGGTGAGACTGTACTGATGGGCACTGATCAGGCTGCGTTTATGGGCATTGGTGAGGCTGTATTAATGGGCACTGGTGAGGGTGCACTGATGGGTACTGATCAGGCTGCATTGATGGGCACTGGTGAAGCTGCGCTGATGGGCACTGATCAGGCTGCATTGATGGGCACTGGTGAGGCTGCGCTGATGGGCACCGGTGAAGCTGGAGCCGTTGCCATAGAAACATTTGTAAAGGGGAATAGTTAGTAAGAAGACCACACACATGTGGGGGCGCCAGAAATATTTCTGCACTCAGGCATTTGTGAACCTAGTATAAAGGACACAATATATAAAATTGAAGCAATTCAAATGAAGCAAAAACACAAGGTAGTAAGCAATAAGTCCACAAAGAATGCAATGCCACAAGAACATTAAGTAAAGCTTCTGACAGGACACCCAGTGTGCTTCGAACTCATGTGCATCCACCACCAGGTAATAGAGAGGCTTACCAGACCTAGCTGGAAGCTGAACATTAAGTTAAAAATGCAGGTACCACCACTCTTTATATAGTAGTGAGATAGGACTCCTCCAAATTCACAAGCCTATATCTCGTCTCCCGTGCAGTAGAATGATATATCTCCACACCACTCAATGCAGGATGTCATCTGGTAAGCTCCTTACTCCGATGGCCATGTATTACTATAGGCACGAGTTCAAATAGATCTCATATACCTCCTTGCTGCAGTGCTTTGTCTACCTTGATTGCTTTAACATGGGTGGTTTGGCTGTGCCTTTCTAGCCAAACCACCCATGTTAAAGCAATCAAGGTAGACAAGGCACTGCAGCAAGGAGGTATATGAGATCTATGAAAACGTTGAGATTCCCAGCGACCAATCCACCGTAGGATCTTTTCGCTCAAGCCCCAATGCGCTGCCTCCGTGGCAGCACCAATCCTAAAAGAATGTGAGGAATATTCCCCTGGCGAAAAACCCCCTATCACCAAACACTTCCTGAACAAAAACTGAAACCGTGATAATGCCGAACGATCCTCCTGGATCAAGAAAGGACCCGGCCCAGCAGGCCCTAACAAAAAACAAGCCCTCGCCACTGGGCACAGCGGTAGGCCTGATTATCTGCCACAGACCACCCTAGCCCCCCGCCCCATCTGGTCTGTTTTTGATTTCTGGATTTGTAACGTGACACTGTCGCCTTGCACTGCTACATCCTCCACATCCAGCCCCTCCGACACCGCCCTGGAAGGACTAACCAGTTCCCCCACCGCAACGTTCCAAAAAAGGCCAAAATGAAAGCCATCTGGAACAACTGAACCTCGAAGGGTGTAAAACAAACACGGGGGAGAACATCTGACAACACGCCCTATATACTCAAAAACACAGGACGGCGGGAATCTGGTCTCCTGCGACCCTTCCTGTAACCCCTTAGGGCCATCCATACCAAGAACGACTTGGTAACATCCTCAACACCAGCCATTTTAAACATAAAAGCCAAGCCAGCCATCTTCTGGCTGACTGAAGTGACTGACACCCCTTCGTCGCCGTTCTTACCTATAAAAAACAGCAACACATGCAACCAGTCCTCGTCCCTAAAACAACCTCCCACCTCACTTATCAGATCGTGCCACTCACGCCAGTCCCGCTCATATGCACCCCACGTAGCATCCGATACCGACCTCCTGATCAAAGCTTTTATGGTCGCAAAACGAGGTCCCACAAGCGACTGGCGCATGGGATTCCAAGCTGCTCCGCTTCCGGCACCAACTGATGGAATTTGTCCCACTGTAAGCAAGGAAAGCGCATCAGCCACATTATTCTCAGCTCCCAGGACATGAACAGCAAACACAAAAACATTCAATTGCAAACACAGCAAAACCAAGTGATGAAGCAAGTGGGCCACGGGGAGGGAGGAAGCCGACAATGAGTTAATGGAATGCACCACACCCATGTTGTCAAAGTGAAATCGAACACGCCAATTCTGAAATTCCAACCCCCACAGCTCCATAGCCAGCACAATAGGAAACAATTCCAACAGAGCCAGGTTACGGATAAGATCAGACCCCACCAACGCCTCAGGCCATCTGCCCATGCTCCAGCGACCCTGAAAGTAGGCACCGCATCCGTGTACAAATCCAGTTCTTTTGCCGAAACCGCAGGACCCATCCAGAAAGACCTCCCATTGTAATGTTCTAGGAACATGTCCCAAACCCGCAAGTCTTCCCAATTTTCCTGACGAACAAAGTGATGGGGTGCATTAACCCCTGCAGTGGCTGACGCCAATCGCCGGCAAAACACTCGGCATAATTCGACACGCAAAATTAAGTTTTGTCAACAAAGACCGAAACTCCCGCAACTGCACCTTGGATCGTCAACTAACCCCAGCTACAATAACCCCAGCTACAAGATCCTTGAGCTTGTCCCTTGGCAGCCAGCATTCCATTAAGCTGATATCAATGATAATCCCCAGGAACTTCAACTCCGTAGTGGGCCCCTCTGTCTTATCTGGGCCCCTCCGTCTTATCCGGTGCCAATGGCACCCCAAAAACTTGAAAAACATGCTGCAACGTGGTCAATAAAGTAAGACAAGATCACCCAAAGGGCCTATCACCAAAAAGTCATCCAAATAGTGTAAGATTAACTTAAGGCCCAACAAGTCCCTGACGACCCACTCCAGAAAATAACTGAACATTTCAAAATAAGAACATGAAATGGCACAACCCATCAGTAGGCACTGATCAACAAAGTAGTTACTGTCCCATCTGCAGCCCAATAGGCGAACGCTGTCCGGATGTACCAGCAAAAGGTGGAAGGCCAATTCAATATCGGTCTTGGCCATAAGGGCCCCCCAACCAAATTTGCGAACCCACCCCACCACTTCATCAAAGGATGCGTATGACACGGTACATAAGGAGGGGTCAATTGCATCATTGACAGACCCCCCTTTAGGGTGGGAAAGATTATGGATAAGGCGAAACTGGTTCGGCTCCCTTTTGTGAACTACCCCTAATGGCGAAACCACCAGGTCCTCCACATGCGGGGAAGAAAACGGACCCAACATCCTACCTAATGCCACCTCCTTCTGCAGTTTCCCAGAAACCACTTCCAGATGATCATATGCCGACACTGGACAATGAACTAGGGATTAGAAAACCCTCCTTAAAACCCAACCACAAAATTCTCGCTGCAGCCCTATTTGGATATCTACTTAGGTATGGTGCCAATTTTTCGACCCTTACTGGTGTCTTCCCTTTTTCTAGCATCGGCCGTTTTCTTTCCCTGCTTGAAGCACTTGGACAAGGGATGCGAACCTCTGCAACCATTTGTGGTGGAAACGTCCCCCGAATCTGCAGGCATCCTCATTAAACTACCAGCAGAACTCCTTGCATTTTGTGGCCGATGGTGATGAGGTATTGGCACCCCGGTGTCATGAGCTTCATCCACAAGCCAATGTCTTTCGCAATAACGGTCTCACGGCCTTCCACTGGCGGAACTGCTCGTCATAGCACAGCCACACCACCCCCCCATAAACCCACTGGGCCTCACTGATGGAGTCCAAATAGTAAAACAATGCCGAACAGTTCTAGTGTTAGTAAACCCAGGACCCTGCATTCACTATAACTGGTCTCCCACTGTACACAGAACACGGAAATGCAATTATTTTAGCAAATATAAACTGCTGAATAGTGTAGGGTGAACGGTTCGGCCAGAGCATGAGTTCAGGCTGAACATTTGCATGTTTGGCCATTTGCCGAACATGTGAATTTGCAGGGTGTTCGCCCCTCCAAACACCCTGCGATGCACTGCGTGCTGCACAGTGCATTCTGCACCCTAGATGGGCAATGCTTTGTCCAGTTAGGGTGCAATGTAAGCTGGTTGTTAAGGAGCAGGCCCGGGAAGGCGGCTGTGGCGCCCTTAACAACCGATGAGTCATCAGCTGTCAATGGATTTCTCTGCTGGCAGCTGAATAATAAAAAAAGTAAAGGTTAAAAAAAAAATAAAAAATGGTATGGGGCCCCCCAAAAATGCCCTCCAGACCCTTATTTGGGCATACAGCCTGGCAGGTCAGGAGAGGGGGGGTGCCGAGCGAGCACTCCCCCTCCTGAACCATACCAGGCCACATGCCCTCAGTATGCCCTCACCATGAGCAGAGTCCCCCTGCCCCCCCCACCCCAAAGCACCTTGTCCCCATGTTGATAGGGACAAGAGCCTCATCCCCACAACCTTTGCCAGTGGTTGTGGGGGTCAGCGGGCCGGGGCTTATCGGAATCTGGAAACCCCCTTTAAACACTTGCCGACCGCTGGTCGGCAATTGATGGCGACAAGGTGGCTCTTTCCCGCAAAACGCCGTCATACGACGGCGGCTGCGGGATCGAGCTTAGTGAGCGTGCGCGCGCCGCCGGAGGCGCGCCCGCGCGTTCACTGTGTTCGGGGAGGGCCAGGGAGCGGGTGCGGCGGAGTCGATCTCCGCCGGCCACCCGCGATCCCCCCCCGGAGTGAAAGAACGGAGGTCCGTGTAAGTAAACACGGACCTCTGTTCTGTGAAGGGGGAAGGGCTGTGATCACAGCCTTCCTGTACATGGAGGCTGTGACCACGGTCGCCAGCCGTTCACAAATTTCCCCCAAAGGTCTAAGGCTATTCGGGGCCGGGCGACTGGGGGTGTTGGTGACCGTTTCCAACACCCCTACTCCGAGAACAGGGATAGTTGTACCCCTGTTCCACGAAACCCCACCCCCCCCGTCCCCCTGAGACGAGTACCACTCCCG
>BLSH010357100.1:14260-27165 GCA_018402905.1 Glandirana rugosa | reverse complement strand
AAAAAATAAATAAATAAAAACCCCAAAAATTAATTCTCATCATCCGTAAACGCGACCACTTTTGCGCAAACCAATCAATAAACGCCGATTGCGATTTTTTTTATCGCAAATATGAGGAAGAATATAAATCGGACAAAAACGGTGAAAAAAAATGTTTTTTTGTTTTTTTTTTTGGATTTGTATTTTAGCAAAAAGTAAGAAATTTGTGTTTTTTAGCAAAATTGTCGCTCTTCTTTTGTTTATACCGGCGATCACAAATGACGCAGAGGTGATCAAATACCACCAAAAGAAAGCTCTATTTGTGAGAAAAAAAGGACGCAAATTTCGTTTGGGTACAACGCCGCACGACCGCGCAATTGTCAGTTAAAGCGACGCAGCGCCGAATAGCAAAAAGGGCTCCGGTCCTAAAGCTAGAAATCCTTCCGGGGCTGAAGTGGTTAACAAGGGGGCCCCCAGATCCTCCCCATGCGAATGAGTATCCAGTACATAGTACCCCTACCCATTCACCAAAAATGTGTAAAAAAGTAATAAAAACAAGAGACAAGTTTCTGACAAATCCTTTATTAAAAAATAAAAAAAATAGTGTCCCTCAAAGTAAATCCATCATCAATCACGCCACCCGCTGCACCTTCCTGAAAAATAAAAATAAGATAACAACACTCTTCGCTTTCTGGGACGGCCACCCGTCGAATGCCTCCTCTGCACTTTGACAGTTCTTATATAGGAAAGGGACGGGGCAACCTGGCAACGTCACCTGGTGGCCCCGCCCCTTGAGACATCCCAGGCCTAGCATGCACCAGTCTGTGATGTCAGAAGGGGGCAGTGTCACTGGGTGATGTAGCCAGGTGGCCCCGCCCCTTACCTATAAAAGAAATGTCAAACCACAGAAGAGGCATTCGGTGAGCAGCCGCCCCAGAAGGCAGAGCGTTTTTTTTTTTTTCGGGTTGGTGGGCGGCATGATTGACGATGGCTTTACAAGGAGACTATTTTTTATCAAAATCAAGGATTTATCAAAAACTTGTCTCTTGTGTTTATTATTTTTTGACACTTTTTTGGTGAATAGGTAGGGGTACGATGTACCCGATATTTATTCACATGGGGGGGGCTGTGATCTGGAGGCCTAAGGTTCTGGTATGGATTTTGGGGGGGACCCCATGCCATGTTTTTCTTTATTTTTTCAATAGCCACGTCCAAAGACACTTTTCAGTAGGGTCAGGCTAGGGTAAATGAAACTCACCAGGAGCTAACATAATACCCTGTAGTATTTTAAAATGAAATTAAGTTACGACACGTATTAGAAAAGTACATTTCTGCTACTTTAACCACTTCAATACCGGGCACTTAGAACACTTCCCACCCAGACCAATTTTCACCTTTCAGTGCTGTTGCGATTTGAATGAGAATTGCGTGGTCGTGTGACGCTGTACCCAAACAAACGTTTTATCATTTTGTTGCCACAAATAGAGCTTTCTTTTGGTGGTATTTGATCACCTCTGCAGTTTTTATTTTTTGCGCTATAAATAAATAAAAATTTGAAAAAAAAAAACATTTTTCTTTGTTTCTGTCACAAAACTTTGTATAAAGTACATTTTCTCCTTCACTGATGGGCACTGATGTGGCTACGCTGATGGGCACCGATGAGGCTAGACTGACAGGCACTGAGGAGGCAGTACAGATTGGCACTGATGAGGTGGCACTGATAAGGTTGCACTGATGATGGGGCACATATGCAGCACTGATGGCCGGCACTGATAAGCAACACTGACGGGCACTGATACGTGACACTGATATGCGGCACTGATGGACACTCATAGGCAGCACTCATAGGTGGCACTGGGGACTGATAGGTGGCACTGCTGGGCACTGATAGGTGGCACTTTTAGGTGGCACAGGTGGGCACTTTTAGGCAGCACAGGTGGGCACAGGTGCTCACTGATAGGTGGGCACCGGTGCATACAGCACTGTTGGGGATGGTACTGGCAGGCATCATATATGGGCACAGTGCCATCCCTACAGTGCACTATATTGCCCTTACCTGGTGGTCTAGTGGGGGCTCCCTGGTGGTCCTGGGCGGCCTCCATGTTCCCTCCCTGGTGGTCCTGGAAGGCCCCCTCTGGGGGGGCTCCCTAGTGGTCCTGGGCAGGCTCCCTGGTGGTCCAGTGGGGTGATCCTGAGGGGGGCTGCACTGATAAACGTTCAGAGCAGCCCCCCCATCAGGCGAGCAGCCGATCAGCTCTCCGCTGTTCAGGTCTTCAGACCTGAGCAGAGGAAAAGCCGATAAAGGGCTCTTCCTATTTACACTGTAAATTTTTGTTAACCCTTATTTTCACCTAGTGATCCTGGCGGTTACAATGCTCTCTTGTATCTTTGGAAAACAATGCTGTCATACTAAGACAGGGAGTGTGTTAGGACTACAGAACATCCATGCACCCTCTCCTTGTCTCTTTAACATAGGGGGGAGGCATTTTATAGTCTACAGGCAGAATTTGGAAGGGGCTATGAAAATGCTTAGCGGTATTGTAGAGGCAGAGTGCACAAGAAGTTAAGAGCTCACTGGCAGGATCAACACTTACAGAACAGATATAATAAAATGCTTCCAATGCCATATTTAACTGACAGAAGTTCATTGTTAGGATTTACATTATCTCACAAAAGTGAGTACACCCCTTTTGTAAATATTTTATTTTATCTTTTCATGTGACAACGCTGGAGAAATGACACTTTGCTACAATGTAAAGTAGTGAGTGTACAGCTTGTATAACAGTGTAAATTTGCTGTCCCCTCAAAATAACTCAACACACAGGTCACAGTATAAGAGAGTGAGAGTGATAACCACAAAATTAACACACCTGCTCCCCATTCACACCTGAGACCTTGTAACACCAACGAGTCACATGACACATGGAAGTGAAAATGGCTGATTGCGCCCAATTTGGACATTTTCACTTTCACAGTTTTGACATTATTGGCTAATGTACACTGTTATACAAGCTGTGCACTCACTACTTTACATTGTAGCAAAGTGTCATTTCTTCAGTGTTGTCACATTAAAAGGTATAATAAAATGTTTACAAAAATGTGAGGGGTGTACTCACTTTTGTGAGATACTGTACATAAACTTCAATTATTGTTCCTATTTAGGACATACATACTTGTTTATTTATTTCATTATTTTGTGCATGTTAGGGTTTTATTATAATTATTCACATATGTATATATGGATCATTGATTGTAAATGATTGTGATTGATTGATTTTAATTAATTGTATTGATGTTTGCTTCTTTGAAAAAAATAAAACAGAAGATTTCACAAAAAATAATGCACGTCGTCCACGCTACGCTGCATTTAGTCACTGGATGGCTTCTTCCGGGACCCTTTTTGGACTATCACAATTTAGTACTCACTGGTGTACAGATTGTTTCTCACAATGTTTGTGATGATGGACATTATGAATACGGATATTTAATGAATACGTTTTTGTTTTCTTTCTTCTTCACAAAAGTTTTTTCACTTGTGATTGCGCTACTGTGAACGTTGTTGCTTTGATCACAATTATTTTTATGTTCACACTTTTGGTGAAGTTAGAAACTGATTGGCTACCATGCATAGTTGCATCAGATTTTTCACTCTCCACTCTTCCAGCTATGATTGCAAATGAAACCTCTGAAACATGTGAGCGTTTATAATTCACACTTGGAATGGTGCAAATAAATGTATTAATGATTGCACAAGCCAATTTGGCCTTAGTTGTGAAGCATTGGGATTATCCTGGTCTTTGATCTGCATGGGTCAACTGCTCTTTTTGTCAAGCGGTTCTTAAAGTAGACACATACTCACCTAAGGCTATGCTCCTTCCAGCACAAGACCAGTGCCTTTGGTTCCTTCCTCTCGGTGGTCTAGCAGTCTTGTGCAGTGCACTGTTTCTTATGTCCTCGCACCCATAGACCGGCTCTGGACATGAAGATGTGAATTTATTTATTTTTATGAAACTGGAAGAGAAATAATTGTACTCTCCAGGTTTATTTGTCACTGAAAAAGCCACCCAGATCACTTTTATTAGTCAGCCAATTGCTGGCTAAAATAAACAGGACCAAGCTGCAGCCATGATCTTAGATCGACCACTTGGTGACACAAAGTTTTTATATGTTCGCTGGTCAGCAAGTTTTAATTTTGAGTTTTATGGAACTCTATACAGGCAGATTGTGCAACCTCCTGGCGGAACATAAACTGTGCTTTACTTATAGGCCTCATTCACGCGGACCTACGGATCCATACACCCGAGAGAAGAGCCATCTTCACCCACCTGGAATGCATAGGTATTCTGTGAATTTGCGTGCAGACAGTGCCATTCTTGTCTATTGCAATGCAACGCATGCATGGCCACAGCCACTGGCCCTGATTTGACAGCCATGCGGGTGCCTTGCCCCGAATGCAGAAAGTGTGCAAGGTTGTCAAATTGGGACCAGTGGCTGCATCCCAATAGGTATAAATAGGACTGCCTGCATGCGAATGTGCAAAACACCTGCATGCATGGATAGGTATGCCTGTGTGAGACCATACAGGGCAAAGCAGCAGATTTACTTAAATTCTGCCATGCTGTGCTGCTGCTGGGAGTTGGAGAATCTGCTCTGTGTAAGTTAAAGGCTGTTGCTTACATGGGACTATGGACTCTACCCATGTGATAACAATGGTTCCGGATGATCAGCACTGACACATTATACTCCACAGCATCTTTTAGTCAATCTACATGGAACATTGCATAATAATGTTTACATTTTCAGCCAGCAGGTGGCACTCTGGACTCCATTTACCTGTCTATTTTTATCTGCTCTGTTACAAAAGACAAGATGATTGGTTTCCATCATTCTGTCTGCTCCAGTTTTGATATATTCCCCTTTCCCATTGCGGTTATTGTTAAGTTCATGGTTGATGTTGTAAGAAGTGTCCAAGCACTTTTTTCTTCTCTTTTTATATTGTGCCTACAACATGTTGATACTGTAAGCAAACATACGTCATAACTGACATTATAAATAGGGTTGTCCCGATACCACTTTTTTAAGACCGAGTACAAGTACCTATACTTTTTTCAAGTACTCGCCGATATCGATTACCAATACTTTTTTTTAATGTCATGTGACAGTGGTACTAATATGCAGCACTGATGGGCATTGATAGGTGGCGCTGATGAGGCGTGGACTGTCAGTAGTTTTTTTAAAAAAAATTCACAATTTTATTTTTTACAATTCAGTTTTTTATTATTTTTTACAATTTACATTTTTTTTTACAATGCTTTATTTTTTTTTGGGGGGGGCGGGGAGTGGGCAATGCAATGTTTACAATGTTTTTTTTTTATCAACCCTGTTGGGGGGGCTTTGGTGAAATGTCAGGGGTCTAAACAGACCCCCAACATCTCCACTTTAAGACAGGGAGAAAGGGGCTGAGGATAGAGATTCCCCAGTGCCTTCCTCAGCAGCCTCAGCTGCACTGAAGATGAATGAAGAGGAGACAGCGGCTCCTCTCCATTCATATACTGAGACATCGTAACACACAGTTTACAATGCTCAGTTATGAATGGTCACTGACTCTGTTCATTCAGAAAAGGAAAGAGCCGGTAAATGACAGATTTACCGGCTCTTTCCTCTGCTCTCCATCCTGAACCATCCCGGGACAAAGGGAGAACCAGAGGGGGACAGAGGGGATCGGAGAGGAGGGGGGGCGGAGGAGGACAAATCGGGAGCGGAGGGGGCGGAGGAGGACAGATTGGGAATGGAGGAGACTGGAGGAGAACTTGGAGTTGGACATGGGAACCGGAGGAGGAGGGGGGAGCCCAGAGTAGCACAGAGGAGGATACAGAGATACTCTCCCAGTGCAGCTTTCAATAAAGCAGCTGAATGCCACGGAGGGGAGATCGCTGATTGTAATTTCCCCCACCGCCGCACCGATCATCCCTGAGTGTCCCTGTATCCTCCCCTCTGTGTCCTCCTCTGTGCTACTAAGCCCCCCTCCTCCAGTCATCCCAGAGTGTCCAAGTATCGGATGAGGCATTGGGAGCATTTGCACGAGTACAAGTACTCGTGCAAATGCTCGGTATCGGTACCGATACCGGTACTAGTATCGGTATCGGGACAACCCTAATTATAAATTTTACTTTGATGTAGCAATCGGCGGTGTTTGTATCAGGAGCAGCAGGAGTGAGAGCTAAGGCTGAGTGAGAAGATGCATGTGAATAATGAGGGAATTTGAGTAATTGGGAGTACTGAGGACTGTGAGTAATTAGGAGAACCGTGGGTACTGAGGACTGTGAGTAATTAGGAGCACTGTGGGTACTGGGGGCTGTGAGCAATCAGGAGCACTGTGGGTACTGGGGCTGTGAGTAATTAGGAGCAGTATGAATACTGAGGGCTGTGAGTGTCACGCCTACCCCTAGCATTGGTGATTAGGCACTATAACTGGTTCTGTATTCTTCACCTATAGCAGCACCCTTTACCACAAGGCAAGTAGCCCTACTGGTACTTGGTTTCCCCCCAGTTTTTATTCACAATGTTATAGTGCCTGACTACCACATCAGGGCAGCACAGCAAACAGGTACTTACAGTTGGCAGACAGACAGAGTGGTCTAATGGTAGTCTGGGTTCAGGGCAAGCAACATTCAGAGACTAGTCAGGGTCAAATCGGTGGTCAAAAGGCAGGCAGAGTTCATAGAGTAGCCCAAAGTCAAATCTGAGGTCAATAACAATGAAATCCAAACTAGCTGGCAGAGCGGGGATCGGAAGAAGGTAAAGGTCAAGGCACGGGAACAAGGCATGTAAACAGGGAGCTTGAAGCGCATGTTGTAAACACTATCACAAGCATGACAGTAAGGACTTGGGAGGCTTAAACGGGTTTGGACTCCACCCAGAGGTTGTGTCTACAGCAATCACCCTGCAAGTGGACAGTCAGAGAGGGAGAGTTCAGCTCAGGCAAAACTGGGGTGCTGGAATAAGACCAGCAGCTGCTATGGAATAGGAGCATTACACACCCCTGAGAGTGAGTAATTGTGAGCATTGTGAGTATTGAGGGCTGTGAGTAACTGGGTATTGTGGGTACAGAGGGCTGTGAGTACTGTGAGTAACTAGGAGCATTGTGAGTACTGAGGGCTGTGAGTATCTGAGAGCATTGTGGGTACCGAGGACTGTGAGTACTGTGAGTAACTAGGAGCATTGTGAGTACTGAGGGCTGTGAGTAACTGGGAACACTGTGGGTACTGAGGGTTGTGAGTACTGTGAGTAACTGGGAGCATTGTGAGTACTGAGGGCTGTGAGTAACTGTAAGCATTGTGGGTACTGAGGGCTGTGAGTACAGTGAATAACTGGAAACATTGTGAGTACTGATGACTGTGAGTAAACTGGGAGCATTGGGAGTACTAAGAGCTGAGTATCAGGGAGCATTGTGAGTACTGAGGACTGGGAGCATTGTGAGTGCTGAGAACTGAGTAACTGGGAGCATTGTGAGTGCTGAGGACTGAGTAACTGGGCGCATTGTGAGCATTGTGAATACTTAGGGCTGTGAGTGGCTGTGAATAGCTGGGAGCATTGTGAGCACTGAGGGCTAAGAGTAGGACTAGTTGATTTTCAAGTGGGAGTAGGAAGAGAGCACACACTACACCAAGAACCGTATGACAAAGTGCTGTGTGGTCAGAGAGCAGAGGCAGGGGGAAAGAATTAGGGAGCGGGAACAGGAGAAGAGGACATTGGGGGTTGTGTAATTAGGGAGTGGGAGGAGAGGACACACTGGGGGCCTTATGATTAAGGTGCAAGAGGAGAGGACACGGGGCTGTGTGATCAGGGTGCAGGAGGAGAGGACACCGGGGGGCAGTGTGATCAGCAATCGGAACATCCCAAGCAGCTAGGGAGTAATCAGTGCTCAGAATAAATTAATCAGAAATTAGTCAGGAAGTAAGATTAACACTAATTTGTGTAAAATATAATTTCTACTACCTACGTTAGGTAGGTGCTAATTTAGGATTTTTGCTAGCGTAGGCGCATTTAGGCAGGCTTGGCTGCTGTCAGAAAGTTCTGGAAAAAGGGAGTGGGGCAGAAGAGGTGGAACTGATGGGTATTTGAGAAATCCTGACCAATCCCCAACCTGGATTGGCAGGGGGCAGGCCTTCTCAAATAGCCTGGGACAGCCCAGTCTGAGAGGAGACTTCGGGTGGAAGTTGGAGAATGGAGATGGAGTACTGAAGGCTGTTGGGGGCCTTGAGGGAGTCCCCAGTCTGGGGGGGTGACTTCAGCCCGGGGCTCGGGTGCATCCAGGAGGAGTGAGATCCTGGCGGAGAGGCACAAGGAGAGAGCAGGAAAGGACAGCAGGAGGAGAGTACTACCAGCAGGGTCTCCATGAGGAATTCACCGGTTGTCGGTGAGTGAGCTCAGGGAAATGGAAATTCACTCTGTAGCAGATTGGGAGGAAGACAGTCTGGAAGAGGTGCAGGAAGAGACTGGGACCTGGCAGTTTAGCAGGTTCTGCCAGTTAAAAAGTGACGTTTAACAAGTGTGCCATTGTTTATAGCAATCAGTGGAAGCTGTTGTCAGTTTGCTGTCTTTTATCTATCCAGTTGCCCCAACTAGCACTAGGGCAGACACTTGAAATGTACACCTTGCAATTCAGTGACTTTCGTAACATGAGCTGTCATCTGTGGCAACCACGGCGGGCGATCGCGCCTATTGATTACAAATATGTCTCGCGCCCTGAGCAGGCCGGACATTCCACACTGGATTACAAATACGGCCAGCGTTCTGCAAATGCTGAGTCTCTTGAACTTGTGCTCCAAAATCCTGCTGCAAACAGTAAAGTATGCCTGGAATTGTTTCCTGTTGTTCTGGCTGATCGGGGTAAGCTTGCAGGTGTCTACATACGGGACTGTGTGAGAGTTGGTTCCTACAGGAAATCAAGGGTTACTAAAATTACTGTTTCTACCAGCAACCACCGAAAGAGCCGGCATGCGCAGACAAGTTCTGCTGACACCAGCGTGTCTGTATGTTTCCATCCTTCACACAAGGGGTTACAGCAGCATGACCAGGAGCAAGTCGACCTATCAGATTATCTGGCACCAGCCCGTTTGGAGACGAGGGGGCTCCAGCACGCCTTGGAGGAGACGAAAGTTTTCCTGCTTTCAGCAGACACTACGAGGCAGTGGAAGATGATGGAGGGTGGCCGTTTACTACCTGCCCTCACTTGGTTGCTGGAACAGCCGGAATGAACGCTGATAGACACTGGCGTTTGCCTGGAGCACCATGGTGGATGCATCCTCAGGGTGGTGGATGGGATGGAGAGGCTTTGTTTGCTTTGTCCGGAGTGCCAGCTGCCAACCGTGGTAATGGATGCATGGGTCCAGTGCAGACATTGCTACGAGCCCTTGGTGCAGCAAATGGCCACCCAGCAGAATCCATGCTACTTTAATGTGGCTTACCAGATGAAAAGGTAAAAAACGCCTGTGGTTTAACCCCAACCAGGGGTATAGGGATGTTCCCCGCAAGCCTCCACACAGGAGTCTTCACAAATCGTGGATCGCTATGCAGTCAGTTGGACGTGGCAGGTTGTTCACATAGAATTAAAAAAATCCTGCATAGCATAATACTGTATTACCAGTTTTATTAGGTAGCTAAAATAATACTCACATAAAACAATTCACAATGCGCATTAGAAAGCTGGCATACACATCTCCCGGGTATAACGTTCAGCAAGCGGTGACATCAGCGCGTCCTTCCGACGTACGTTTCGTTATCAAAAGACGTCGAGGACGATGTCTTTTGATGGTGATACGTACGTTGGGAGAGCACGCTGATGTCACCGCTTGCTGAACGTTATATGCGGGAGATGTGTATGCCAGCTTTCTAATGCGCATTGCGAATTGTTTTATGTGAGTATTATTTTAGCTACCTAATATAACTGGTTATACAGTATTATGCTATGCGGGATTTTTTTAATTCTATGTGAACAACCTGCCACGTCCAACTGACTGCATAGCGATCCACGATTTGTGAAGACTCCTGTGCGTAGGCTTGTGGGGAACATCCCTATACCCCTGGTTGGGGTTAAACCACAGGCGTTTTTTACCTTTTCATCTGGTAAGCCTCTCAAGTTGGTGGTGGTTCACACGGCATGCTTACCCAGCACTTTTGGTGAAATATATTGTTTCAAGATATCTGCCTGTATATGAGGATCCCTTTTGTGGAGGAAATTGACAGTGTATGTGAGACTGAATCTTTCCATCTGTCACCTTAGTGGACCCTTGCTGGTTAATCTCACAAACTTAAATATAAAGGTCAGAAAAACTCTGAAGCAGCGCTAAAAGTCCCCACAGTTCAAAGCCGTAGTGAAATCATCAGAAGATGTAATCTCCGTAGTGAAAAGTATCCCTTCCACCAGCACACAATGACCGCGTGAAGAACCTGGGGTCCCCCTTTGGGGATAAACGCACCAGATGTAGGTAAGTAATCGGCTTTGAGAGGTTAAATTATCCCTGTGCAAATCCTGGATATCCCCAAGCATCTGAATGGGCCAAGTTGCTTCCTTCTTATGCCATCCAGCACTCCATCCATCGATCAATACCAAAGTGACAGCACCTCATCAATCATGGCAATGTGAATAGAAATAGAAGCAGATGCAACATAGCGTAAAACCGTAAGATTTATTAAGCCCCACAGGCAAACCCCTAGTAAAGCACTCACAATCATAGAAAATGTACAAGCTTTAAAATTGAATGTGGCTTGTTACCAATTCCAGAGTCGGCATCCACGAACGGTACGGATCCAGCCCGACTACCCAGTGTTACCTCCTCCGTGCATTGGCAACATCCACTAACAATACGTCGCTAGGTCATGCACTGACGCCTTTCGTCACTTCCGACTTCAACAGAGGGCGTGGCCTAGCGGCGCGACGTATCTCTCTTATACATGCTAGGCTCAGCATAGCCTGGCTACAAATTACTGCTGTTTACCCGTTTCCAGGCAACTCTGACGGATCATTTACCTTACCACAAGGCTGAATGTTATCAGCGCCATTGTGATAGAACCACTAGATGGCTTCTAACAGCAATCCTGGATATTACCCTGCAAAACTACTATTGCGGTTTGTGTCACATTTGACAGTCACTTATAGACTAGCCTGGAAAGTGGCAACTTACATTATCCATAATTGCAATATAGTTACATACATTATCATATAAACAAACAAAATGATGAAATAAAATTATGATTGCAGTTAAAAACATCCCATTAACTTGGCAACAAACAGATGACAGAAATAATTGATGTATAAGATCATGTATCCCAATGCATATATTAGTAATCACTGATGAAACAATTTACATCAAGGTCGACATTTAACCCTTTGGGCACTAAAGAGTCAGTCAAATAAATCAAGCGGGTCTCACGTCTGGACAGGTCACGCACCAAATTGGTTGCCCTCCATGGTGAGACCAACCGATCTACACCACAAAAAGTGAGACCCGAAGGGTCCTGATTATGAAATTTCTTAAAGTGCAGGGGCACGTTGTGGTCTCTAAACCCTAACTTAATATTGGCTATGTGTTCGGCTATTCGGACCCTCATAGGGCGCTTGGTCCTCTCTATGTAAAGCAACCCACAAGGGCATCTCAGGGCATACACTACATGCGTCATGTTGCACGTGATGAATTCTGAGATCTTAAACTCTGTATTATTGGCATAAGAGGTAAAGGAATTAATTCCCTTCAGAGTTGTAGTGACTTCCCTGCATGCTCTACACTTACGGCACGCAAAGAAGCCCTTTTGATCCCAAAAGGTCATAGGTTTAGTTGGCTAGTCCAATACCTTATGTACAACTCTATCTCCTATACTCTGTCCCATACGATAGATGAACCTGGGACAGGGCAGTAAGGCCGGTCCCAGTAGCTTAGCCATGCGTAAGACATGCCAGTGTTCCTTGAATATTTTTTCATGATATCCCGTCACAAATCCAAATTCATGTGTATTTTGGGCTGGAATATGCGACTGATCCAGCCCAAAATACACATGAATTTGGATGTGTGACGGGATATCATGAACAATATAAACAGGTTGAAAAAATATTTGCTGTGGCCTACAGAAGAAGGGGACAGTGCCTCTGACTCAGGCAGCTCAGAGCGACGGTCAACACTGAAATACACAGGAGACATGCAGGTAACTGTGATTCATCTCCGCCAGACAGCCCTACTACCCGCAGCCCTGCTAAATATAAAAAAGCCAAAGGGGATGCTCAGGAGGCAGATGATAATATGGAGGAATCAGCTTCAGAGTTATCCACACAGACTCCATTAGAACACTTTCCTTCATCATCCCAGCCAGTCTCCATGACTAATATGAAGGAGATGTTAATCTCATTATGGGATACCCTGCATATTGATATGATGAGACTGCTTCAGCCTATTAATGTCTCAGTTACTGATCTGCAAGACAGAATGGAACTAGAGTTGAGCGAACCTCTGGAAGTTCGGGTTCTGCTGGTCCGTCCGAACTTCGGGACAAAGTCCGGGTCCGGGTCCGGACGGAACCCGAACGATCGCACGGACACTTGGGCTTGAAGGTCTCCAAGCGAGTTGAGATCAAGGTAAGACAGAACGTCTAGTCATTGACTCTGTAATTATCCGACTTCGTCAGAGTAGTATAGTTATACGTCCCATAGGGTATTACTCTAATTGTAGAGGAAGTATAATCAGTACCTCTGACCGACCCTACTACTTCCTTTCACAAGATTACCTCAGACACACCTATTGAGACTTCGACTAAGGAGGTATAATAGTAGACGGAGGACTCGTAGGGGAAACCGAAAAAATATAAATCGTCCCGACGCCCATCATCCCGACAGACCGCCTCTACTTAGTGTCAATGGACGTACAGAGGACACA
>BLSH010357100.1:0-10507 GCA_018402905.1 Glandirana rugosa | reverse complement strand
TTCTGCTATCTGTCCTCAGAGCAACAGCACAGACAGCAGTAGTAAAGTAATCTATCTCAGGATGCAGGATCAGGTCTTAAAATGGCTGAAATCTGTCCCTCACGCCGTCAGCTACCTTTCCCTACACTAACCCAAGGAGCATGTGACTGCAGCACTGTGACTCCAGCTTATAAAGAGGCTGGGTCACATGATGCACCGGCCAATCACAGCCATGCCATTAGTAGGCATGGCTGTGATGGCTTCTAAGGGCAAACCAGTGAAACGCTTGTTGATTGGCTGCCCTGCAGCTTCTCAACACGTGGAGTAAAATAGCAGAACCCCGGACCGAACCCGAACGATTTTTGAAATGTCCGGGTCCGGGTCCGTGCCACGGACACCCGAAAGTTCGGTACGGACCCGAACGTTACAGTCCGGGTTCGCTCAACACTAAATGGAACATGTCGAACATAAAATGGAAGATGCTTATTCCGCACATAACAGCCTGATAGATGCCTATAACGAACAGCAACGCGAATTACAAAGGATTTCCTCCAAATTAGCGGACATGGAGGACTGCAGCCGTAACAGCCAGATCTAACATTAAATTCCGGGGCATACCGGAGACAATAGCTAATGCGGACCTGAATGGCTTCATCAGACAACTCCTGCATGAACTAGTGCCAGAAGCGAGTGAATTAGAACTTTTGATTGACAGGGCACACAGATTGCCGAAACCATCTTTTCTTCCTGACTCCATCCTGAGGGACGTTCTGTCCAAGATTAATTTCTACCATGTAAAGGAAGCAGCAATGAAAGCCATGAGGAACAGACAACAGCTTACCGGTAAATTTGCAGGGATCACCTTATACACAGATTTATCACAAGCCACGGTTCTAAACCGGAAAAAACTAACTACAATCACCAAGGCCTTGCGGAACCACAACATCGGGTACAAATGGGGGACCCCATGCAAGCTGATTGTGACCTACAAGGATTTATCAGTGAGCATACTATCCCTGGAGGCAGGCCTACGCTACCTGAGAGAATGGGGAATCCTCCCCCAAGACATCAGTGAAGAATTACACACCAAGCCCCCCAAACTGAAGAAAGATTGGACACAGCTCCCAACCAAATCCTCATCCAAGAAAAAGCCCGCTCAACGACCATGAGGCAGTACCAGGAGCCCACATCCTAAAATCTCCTTCACAGATAACAAGCTCAACCTTATTCGTTATCCGGGCAAACCAGCCCCTAGGTGATGTGCATAATTTGTTGCCCTAGAGATTCAGGGCAGGCTCTGATCTCCTTTTTACTTGTTACTCTATCTTATGTTACTTTGCAGTTTATGTTCCTGTTGAACCGTTCTGACGTACAACATATGCCTCTGATGAGCTATTCATGGTCATATGAAGACCCACTAAGTAGCCCACGGCAGCTGATTAACCGCTCCACCCCACCACAGAGCGTCCAGCTCCAGACCCACAGAGATGATCCGTTCACGACATCCACTCCGGTGAGTTATTCCATCTGCAACAACCACAGCACTATGGTAACTAGATGACCATAAAAATAATATCCCTTAATGCCAAAGGACTAAACAGTCCCTTCAAACGCCAACTACTCTGGCAAGAAGCACGCAATCTAAAAGGGGACATAGTATGTGTGCAAGAAACTCACTTTGCGGCTGCTAAAGCCTCCAAATGCACGCATAAACAATATCCGAATATTTTTTTTGCTAATGCAGACTCCAAGCGAAACGGGGTAATGATAGCCATTAAGAACTCTGTTGCCTTTGTACTGCAAGACGTGATTTTTGATCCAAATGGAAGGTATATCATTCTAATTTGTATGTTAAATAATGTGTTGTATACTCTGGTCACGGTATATGCCCCCAACCAGGGGCAAAGCACTTTTATTAAGAAACTACTGCGCAAGGTTAAAACTGTATGTAAGGGGGACCTCCTCTTGGTGGGAGATTTTAACTCGGTGGCCGATGGTAACGAAGATTGTAAACCCCCTAAAAAACATTCTGTAGCCTCCCTTTAACACATCCTCCACGCTGAACAACTATTTGATACGTGGAGGTGCTTACACCCAGGAGAGAAGGACTTTACGTTCTTCTCTAATCCCCATAGATCCTATTCAAGGATCGACATGATGCTAGTAGACCTGACACTTTTACACAGAACCAAAACAGCAGAGATAGGCACCATAACGTGGTCCGACCACGCCCCCATCTCTATAGAAATGGAAGAGAAGAGCAACACTAACCCTATATATTTATGGAGGAATAATACCCAAATTTTTGAATGCATCGGCCACCGAGAGAGAGTCAAAGAACGCCTGGAGGAGTTCTTCCAGCTTAATGATACTGATAACATGCCTAAAACAACTATCTGGTGTGCACACAAGGCCTACATCAGAGGCATCCTACTTCAAATCGCGGCCAAAGAAAAAAAGTCCAAAACACTAGCCGTAAATAATCTCATACTAAAAATTCAAAAATTGGAACAGACTAATAAAAAAGGAATCACCCCCCAGGTTACGGAGGCCCTTCAAGAGAGCAGGAGAGAACTCAAATCCCTACTACTGGATAAATTTGAAAAAAACATTAAATATCTTCACCACTTCCTTACTGGGCACTTAAACCCCCCTCCTGCCTGGACCAATTTTCAGTTTTCAGCAATGTCGCTCTTTGAATGACAATTGCGCGGTCGTAAGACGTTGTACGCAAACAAAATTGGCGTCCTTTTTTTCCCACAAATAGAGCTTTCTTTTGGTGGTATTTGATCGCCTCTGCGTCATTTCTGATCGCCGCTATAAACAAAAAAAGAGCAACAATTTTGAAAAAAAAACAATATTTTTTACTTTTTGCTATAATAAATATCCAAAAATAAAAATTAAAAAAACAAATGTATTCATCAGTTTTGGCCGATATATATTCTTCTACATATTTTTGGTTAAAAAAATTGCAATCGGCGTTTATTGATTGGGTTGCGCAAAAGTTATAGCGCCTACAAACTATGCACATTGATTTATGGCGTTTTTATTTATTTATTTTTTTTACTGGTAATGGCGGCGATCTGCGATTTTTATCGGTACTGCGATATCGGGGCGGACATGTCGGACGTTTTTGACACTTTTTTGGGACCAATGACATTTATACAGCAATCAGAAATTTAAATGTCCACTGATTACTGTATAAATGTCATTGGCAGTGAAGGGGTTAACCTGCAGGGGGCAGTGAAGGGGTTAACTATGTTCCCTGGGTGTGTTCTAACTGTGGGGGGGCGGGGTTGACAGGGGCATGACAGATCTAACTGATCCCAGTGACAGGGATCAGTAGATCTGGCATGCCCCCCCTCACAGAACGGGGAACCGCCGTGTTTACTTCGGCAGTTCCCCGTTCCTCCTCTCTGTAAGGAGATCGCGGGTCTCCGGCGGACATTGTGTCCGCCCGACCCGCGGGCACGCTCCCGCAGTGTGCAGCACGCGCCGCTCGCGCCCGCGGGTGCGTGCCCGGCACAAGCCGAATGGGAGGACGTCAATAGACGTCCTCCCGGCATTTTAGAGCCGCGCTGTAGCCGTCATTCGGCTATAGCGCGGATAGGAGGTGGTTAAAGCAAATTATTACTCCTCGAGCAACAAAGCTGGGAAAAAATTAGCACAGCAAATTAAAACAAAACAAGCCAAGGCTAGGATAAACTTCTTAATAGAGCAGAAAACTGGCTCCAAATTGATACACCCCAAAGATATAGCCAATAGCTTCAGGGACTATTATAGTACTCTTTATAATCTGAAAGAAGACCATAACACCCCCCAACCCTTCCCAGAAGGCATCCAAAAGTTTTTGGAATCAATCCACCTCCCATCTTTACCCTTGGAGACGCTAGAAAAACTTAACCAACCCATTACCGAAGAAGAAGTCAAATTGGTCGTACTCAAATTGCCACCGAATATATCCCCAGGCCCCGATGGATTATCCGCAGAATATTATAAAACCTATGCGGACCTACTATCCCCTCATCTAACCCAAATTCTGACCGCAGCAGCCCACACAAGCACACTCCCGGAAGAGATGCTGAAAGCATATATAGTTACATTACCTAAACCAGGGAAGGACCCGACCTCACCGCCAAATTTTAGAACGATCTCTTTGTTAAATACAGATCTCAAAATCTATGAGAAAGTCATTACGAATAGGATAGCGAAAATAACACCATCCCTAATTAACCCAGACCAAGTAGGCTTCGTCTCTAATAGACAGGCTTCCGATGGCACCCGAAGAATACTCAATCTCATAAGATTAGCCGAATACCATAAACTACCGACCGCCTTCATTGCTTTAGACGCCGAGAAGGCATTCGATAGAGTGCACTGGGGGTACCTGCGGGCAGTTCTCACCAAATTTGGATTCAGGGGGTTTATTTCCTCAGCCATCTTAGCCCTATATTCTAATCCCTCCGCACAGGTTTACACCTCCAGTGCACTCTCGGACACGTTCGGTATATCCAACGGCACACGCCAAGCCTGCCCTTTATCCCCGCTGATCTTTACCTTAATCATGGAGCCCTTTGCCGAAGCCATACGTAACTCACCCTCTACAAAAGGGATCCAAACGTTTGATAAATCAAACAATATAGGTCTATTCGTGGACGACGTCATCTTGACTGTCACAGAGATAGAATCATCATTACCTGAAATTAACAATATCATAACACACTTAGGCAATATTTCGTATTACAAAATAAACGTCAACAAGTGCCAAATTCTTACCATTAACCTTAGCCATACAAAAAAAAAAGAATATAACAAAATACTACCCTGCAACTGGGATAATGACTCAATACAATACCTAGGGATAACATTAACGGCGAACCCCCGCAAACTATATGAAGCCAACTTTAAAAGATTACTAAACACGATAAGAGCCGATTTGATCTCTATGGGAAAACAAGAAATCTCATGGATGGGCAGAATAGCATCCTTTAAGATGGTAGTATTGCCTAAAATTCTCTATCTGTTCAGGACGATTCCATAAGATCAACCATCTGCTCAGAAGCTATATCTGGGAGGGGAAGAGGGCAAGAATTTCCTTCTCAGCATTGACTAGGCATAAAAGGGAAGGAGGCATAGGGGTACCTAGGATTAAAGATTACTACAATGCCACGCTACTTAACCATGGAGCCATATAAATAAAATAGCTCAGAGAATTTTGAAATCCAAGTAGTTGATCTACCACTATCCACATTTGAATTCCTGATTCCTAACCTCTCCGTCAGATCTTGGGAGGCCCGGGGATACTCCTCTTTTAAGGAGATCCCCGAGTCCACCAAGAACGTAGAAGTCCTCAGGAGAATTCAAATTCAAAACTTCATTCGCTCCCTTAAGACAAAAGCCGTTGAGGTCAACAAATATATATGGGATTTTATCCACTCAGATCTCAACCAAAGCAAGGGCATTTCCTACATATACTTCTTATTGCAACCCAAAATCTCGATCAAGCAGAAAACAGCTATCCAAAAATGGGAACAGGACTTAGGATCCTCCTTCTCAGAAGGAGAATGGCTCCAAGCGCTCAAACACAGCACAATAGCCACCCACAGCGTCGCACATTGGGAGAAAACATACAAACTGCTTTATAGATGGTACCTCACTCCTGTCAGGCTATCTAAAATCTACGACAATATTGATCCAAGTTGCTGGCACAACTGCGGCCAGAGAGGCAACTTAATGCACATTCTTTGGCAGTGTAAATCGGTAACCAGTTTCTGGAGATCTATCTTTCAAATAATGTCAACAATTTCTGGAATGGTAACGGAACCAACACCAGCATTAGCGCTACTAGGTCTGCAGATTGGTGCATTTCCACAGAGAAGCAGATTTATAATAGCTCACCTGTTAACAGCAGCCAGGTTGACTATCATGAGTCATTGGAAAACTGATAATGCACCGGCTTTATCAGAAGTAATCTCGAGGGTTAACACCAATTGTATTTACAAACACATCTTTGCATGCACACAAGGCAACAAAGCAGCATTCATTCGTAACTGGGATATATGGATCGCTAGGAACAACCTGACAAATATTCTGTAACTAAATACAGACATGCTGGGCCTTACAACCACAGAGACATATGAACTGTACGTCAATTTTTTTCTTTCTCTTTTCTTTTGTTTTTCTTTTGTTTCACCCTTCCTTCCTTCCACTAAGTTAATACTTGCAATGAAAGTTAAATCAAGTCCAGCAAATCTCCTAAAAGCAGGAAACACAATTTTCTAATGCTACAACTCTCCAGGCCTTAGTACAAGAGATATCCTGAGAGAGCAGTAACAACTTAAGCTAGCACAATTGGTTATAAGCACCCCTCAATCACACTGGAGCTGCGGACCCTGCGGCGGTCTGGGAATCCCCCTCCCGTCACAGTATGTTCCCAGTAGGGGTGGCCGGGGGGGGGGGGGGTTGCCTGGAAAGCCGGGGTCAAGGTATTCTACCTCGCTAGAGGTGTTCAAGTTGTAATATAAGACTCTGTAAGGATCTGAATAGAGAGCGAGTTAGTTGTGGAATTATAACGTGATATATATAAACAAAACCAATATCTCGTGTACTGGGAGAAAATAACAGGAATGTATTGTATTGCTATTTTCTTGTATTATGTTTTCTAAACTCAATAAAGAACTAAATTTTTAAAAAAAGTGCTAATTGTAAAGGCTTATGTGCAATGTTATTGCCCTAAAAAGTGTATGGGGACCCGGGTCCTGCCCTAGGGGACATGTATCAATGAAAAAAAAAAGTTTATAAATCAATCGTTTTTTCAGGAGCAGTGATTTTAATAATGCTTCAAGTGAAAGGGAAAAGAATGAAAAATTCCTTTAAATATTGTACCTGGGGGTGTCCTTAGTCTGTGTGTAAAAGGGCGCATCTCTGTGAGGTGTAGAACATAGCCAGAGCAAAATTATATTTCCATAGGAAAAATTGTCATTTAAAATTGCGGCTGTAAAGCATTGCCGGTTCCCGGCAATATACAAAAAATTGCTGAAAAAAATTCACGCCCCTAATTTAAAAAAAAATTGACGTGGGGTTCCCCCTAAAATCCAAACTAGACCCTTATCTGAGCATGCAGCCCTGGCTGGTTAGGATGGAACCTGAACCGTACCAGGCTACATGCCCTCAACATGGGGAGTATGGGTGCTTTGGGGGAGGGGAGGCTCTGCCCCCCCACCTCAAAGCATCTTGTCAAGAGCCTCTTCCCCACAACCTGGCCAGTGCTTGTGGGGGTCTGCAGGCAGGGGGGCTTATCGGAATCTGGAAGCCCCCTTTAATAAGGGGGCCCCCAGATCCCGACCCCCCCATGTGAATAGACTAAAAGAAGAAGCAGAAGACCAGAAGAAGGACCGGGCCAGGAGAAGGTGGAGGAAGAAAGAAGAAAATAGCTATTTTACAAAATAAAGGACTTGTCAAAAACTGCCTCTTGTTTTTTTTACCACTACACTCCTTTTTTGGTGAATGGGTAGGAGTAGAATGTACCCCATAACTATTCACATAGGGGAGGGACGGGATCTGGGGGCACCCTTATTGAAGGGGGCCTCCAGATTCTGATAAGCCCCCTGCCCGCAGACCCCCACAACCACCGGCCAGGGTTGTGGGGATGAGGCCCTTCTCCCCATCATGGGGACAAGGTGCTTTGGGGGTGACCTCAAAGCATCCTCCCCATGTTGAGGGCATGTGGCCTGGTATGGTTCGGGGGGGGGCGCTCGCTCGTCACCACCCCCTCCTGCCATGCCAGGGCTGCATGCTCGGAGAAGGGTCCGGTTTGGACTTTGGAGGGGACCCCTACACAATTTTTTTTTCTACATTTTGGTGCGGGGTTCCCCTTAAAATCCATACCAGACCTAAAGGACCTAGTACGGACTTTGGGGGGACACCTATGCATTTTTTTTTGGGGTTGGGTTCCCCTTAAAATCCATACCAGACAAGGGTCTGTTACGGACTTTGGGGGGAACCCTATGCATTTTTTTTTTTTTTAATTTTGGTGCGGCCCCGCTGTTGTAAATGATTTTAAAAATTGTGATGACATGCCCCAGTCAAACAGGTGCTGATAAATTGGGCGTTGGCGGTGCCAGAACACTGTAACCCCTTGCAGTTACTCGTGTTGGGTGCAGGAACGGGACCTGGTGTTGTAAACTAGTTTAACCACTTAAGGCCCGGAGCCCTTTTTTTTTTTTAAATGGCGATCCTTGCAATACTATTTGTCACACAGTATTTGCGCAGCGGTCGTTCAAGTGCAATTTTTTTGGGAAAAAAATTGCTTTTTTGAGTTAAAAAATAAGACAACAGTAAAGTTAGCCCAATTTTTTTGTATATTGTGAGAGAGGATGTTACGCCGAGTAAATAGATACCATAAATCTTACGGTTGAACATTGCTCACACTTGCGGAATGGGGACAAACTCCGGTACCTAAAAATCTCCATAGGTGACGTTTTATAATTTTTTAATGGTTACCAGGTTAGAGGTGCAGAGAAGGTCTTTTGCTAGAATTATTGCTCACACTCTGGCGATCGTGGCGCTACCTCACATGTGTGGTTTGAACTCCGTTTTCATATGCGGGTGCAACTTACGTTTGCGTTTTCTTTGCTGCATGAGCTTGCGGGGTCTGTGGCATTTTAAAATAAAAATATATATTTTTTATTTTATTTTTTCTTTTAACACTGTTCCTTTAAAAAAAAAAAATCTGATCACTTTTATTGCTATCACAAGGAATGTAAACATCCCTTGTGATAGTAATATATGGTGACAGGTACTCTTTATGGAGGGATGGGAGTCTAAAAGACCCTCCATCCCTCCTTTACACTTCACAGTATTCCGATCGCCAAAAACGATACTGTAATTTTTTTAAAACCGGCGCCATTAGCCACCGAGTAAACTGAAAGTAAAGTCGTAACGTTGCTTCCGGAAATGTACGAAGGAGTCCCAATCAAAGCCAATTCAAGCTTCCACAGGGTCTCCACACAGCCGGCAGACGTGCTGGATCGGAGCTGAGGTCTCCCGGTGGGACGGGAGGCTGGAGAGGATTGGCGGATGATGGCGGGAGGGGGGATTTCAAGTTGAATTTGTTTATTATTTTTAGATAAATAAAAGAACAAGCACAAAAGAACAAGAACCATATATTAGTGTACGTGGTAAAATGTTAAAGGATACATACAATGGACACTTGCATTACATACAGCCATAAAGTACACGTGGGATTTAAGTTGGGCCTACAGCAGTTGTTAGATCCACGGCAAGAGGCCGTAATTTTAAACCAGATGTCGTGCAACACTGGTAAGTATCATGGGACCAGCCCGGCCATAACTGAGCCCCTCCCGCCCTCGCCCAGGCGCCCCGATTGGGAGCTAGCTTGCGCCGGGGCTGTTCGAGAGTGGGGCTGGCGCGACTAGACGGTCCACGCCCGCCGAAAGGTTCAACGGGAAAGTGCATTTCAGATGACTAGTCCTCTAACCAACATTGCCCACTTATTGGGCGATTAAAGGCAATATCAAATCTCATAAGGAACTTCCGATAACAACATTATGAACAAACGTATGGTTAAACAGTGAATAGAAAGGCAAAAGAGTAAGTGGAGAGGTAGAAAGAAAAAAAAAGTGGAAGGGGTATAATGTCCACTAGGATGACCTCCAGAGTGCCCAAGACCTCTTCGTTAGGATGGTATGGCCTTACCATGGGAGTAGAACTTTTAAGTCAAACTCATGTGGGAGACATTTGGTTATCCAAGGGTTCCAAGTTAGTTCAAATTTGTGGTCTATTTCTCTATCCGAGGCATTGATTTTAGCGTGAATCATGAAGTTGGTCATCCTATTTTCGGCTTCTATTGCGTTAAGACTAGGGGCTTTCCCTGCTTTAGCAATAGTTTGTTTGGCTGCTGTCAGTAGATGGAGAAACAGTTTAAACTGTCTATTGCTAAGGATGGCAGATTTTCTATTAAGTAAAGCAACCTATGGCTCTATTGGGATTTGTGTATCAAACGTTCACGAAGCCAGTGCAAATATGTCTTTCCAAAATTTTTGTACCACCGGGCAAGACCACCATATATGCATTTGGGTACCAGGGTCTGGACAGCCTCTAAAACACGCTGCCGAATAGGAAGGTGCAAACTTCGCTATACGTGGGGACTAAGTACCATCTCAGAAGGACCTTATAGTTAGTCTCAATGGCGTACAAGCTAAAAGAGGATGATTTGGTAGCAGCCCAAATTGCCGACCAATCAGCCGTATCCAGGTTGCAGTTGAGATCAGTCTCCCATAACTGTGCATATTTCGGTATGGGGGTGTTTGGGGAGGTAAGGAGTTGTGTGTATATTTGGGAAATTTGGCCCCTCGCGTGTGTGTCTTTATTGCAAAAGTGTTCAAACCGTGACGTATAGAGTTGAGCGAACCTCTGGAAGTTCGGGTTCTGCTGGTCCGTCCGAACTTCGGGACAAAGTCCGGGTCCGGGTCCGGGTCCGGACAGAACCCGAACGATCGCACGGACA
>BLSH010357083.1:198523-209475 GCA_018402905.1 Glandirana rugosa | reverse complement strand
AAACAATTGCTGGACAATCTCAGATAGGTTAACCCAACTATACATCTTACATCAGGCCTATATAACCCCACTGAAAAAGGCTAGGATGCAGGGGAGTGAAGAGGTTTGTTGTCGAATGTGTACTCAGGAGATAGGCACCTTTTCCCACCTCATATGGCAGTGTCCCCCCATACAAGCATATTGGAAGCAGGTTGTAGACTTTATTCATGACCATATGGGCTCCCCGATGACCCTTAATCCAAAACAATGCCTCTTGGGTCTATGTCCCGATGCGGACACGGACAAATTTACCAAAACTTTTCTTCATGAGACCATGTTCATGGCTAGGAAGGTAATAGCACGCAATTGGATGAGACAGGTGCCCCCGAGGTTCAATGATTGGTTGAGGGAAGTAAACAATGCGCTACCATACAGGAAAGTAATATATAAATAGAGGTTGTCCAACCAAATATAATAAGATATGGGACCGTTGGCTGCAAGCGGCTGATACATGCTAATGTCATAGACCCACTTAAACACGGCTACCTGTTTGTAACATGTCTCGGATCGGATAATATATCATTGTACAGACGAGACCGATATCTATGTAACCTGTGGTCGATGTATATGTTACCTCACTTGTGCCTAACATTCACCCTGTAAAAATGCCATTGTTTGTATGAATATTTTGGTGAAAAGTATACCTCTGTGCGCTTCTGTGTAAACTCACAAACTTTAATAAATACTGTTGAAACAATAAAAAAAAAAAAAAAAAGAAAAAAAGCCTTATAAATACATACCTTTGGTAAATACCTGCATGAATAAGACATGAATATGTTGTAACTTACCTTATGTGTTTAATCCGTTTATATTTTGCTTATTCGCAGTCGACTTGACAAGGTCCAGAGGAAGCCTACGGGCGAAACGCGTCGACCTTCACTGACGGCCATAGATTACAATGTTTGGTACCGATGTATCATATTTTGTTTTGTAAATATCTAAGTCCTAGACTGCTTTAATGTGTATGTTGGTGCCCGTCTTGTCTCATGAGCGCCAACATACCATACCTTGGATGTGTTTTTAACCTATTTGCAATGACTAAAGAATAAAAATGACACTTTTTATGAATATGTTTTAGTCTCGTGTGTGCTCATAAAGTCCACTATACCACATATGGTTTTCCATATACCTGTTTTTTCCGGCAAAATTAGGACGGCAGAACGCCGTGGAAGGCAATTTCCTTTGCAAAATAAAAGTAAAGTTTTTTTTCTACTTTATTCCTGGGGGGGGGGGGGGGGTTTTCACTGTGATGACATTGCTCCTTCCAACCAATACAAACTATCTACCTTTGTTTACAGTTTGACGAGCACAGAGCTGAAACTCCTGTTTCATAGAATAAAGGCGAAGGCCCCTATAACAATGGGGGATCCATCTGCTACTCCGCGCTCAGCAGAGGGATGCCAGGCTTATGCAGAGCGGGCACGGACACGGCCCGCTTTCCTCTATGGATGGTCGTAAAGGCCACCACTCTCACTGGCTGTAGGTGGTTTGGTGGCCTTTGCTTAGGGTTGTTCACTGGCTGTAGGGCATTTGGTGGCCTTTGCTTAGGGTTGTTCACTGGCTGTAGGGCATTTGGTGGCCTTTGCGTAGGGTTGTTTAATGGCTGTAGGCAGTTTGGTAGCCTTTGCTTAGGGTTGTTTAATGGCTGTAGGCAGTTTGGTAGCCATTGCTTAGGGTTGTTTAATGGCTGTAGGCAGTTTGGTAGCCATTGCTTAGGGTTGTTTAATGGCTGTAGGCAGTTTGGTAGCCTTTGCTTAGGGTTGTTCACTGTCTGTAGGGAGTTTAGAGGCCTTTGCTTAGGGTTGTTCACTGGCTGTAGGCAGTTTGGTCGCCTTTGCTTAGGGTTGTTCACTGGCTGTAGGGAGTTTAGAGGCCTTTGCTTAGGGTTGTTCACTGGCTGTAGGCAGTTTGGTAGCCTTTGCTTAGGGTTCTTCACTGGCTGTAGGCAGTTTGGTGGCCTTTGCTTAGGGTTCTTCACTGGCTGTAGGGAGTTTAGAGGCCTTTGCTTAGGGTTCTTCACTGGCTGTAGGCAGTTTGGTGGCCTTTGCTTAGGGTTCTTCACTGGCTGTAGGGAGTTTAGAGGCCTTTGCTTAGGGTTGTTCACTGGCTGTAGGGAGTTTAGAGGCCTTTGCTTAGGGTTGTTCACTGGCTGTAGGTGGTTTGGTGGCTTTGCTTAGGGTTGTTTAATAGCTGTCCTGACCAGCAACTGTCTAACTATACCCACCCACAGAAGGAAGCGGTTACATCGCCGGCCATGGCTCCCCTTCAGGAAAGTAGACATTGGAAGAAATGTGATCAGGATGTATTTTTTGTTATGGAGACAAACAGCAGTGTCTGGACTCAAGAACCGGAAGCCAGAAGAAACAAGCAGCAGAAAGGAGCACAAAAAAGGCCAAACTGGACTAAAAAAGTGTTATCTGGAGTTCGGCTTAAATACGATAGTCACTTACGTAAAGTTTGTCCAAATCTATTGGTTCATCCAACACTACCCTCTCCACAGGGTGGCAATGCTGCTCCTCCATGCAGTACAATACATGAGCAGTGTCTCCCTAGGACAGGAAGTGTGTTACTGGCAGGATCACCAGTTGAAAATGAAGAAAAAAATCTAAAAAACAAAGAAAATGCAGCTGCCACATCTAAAGACTGGTATGCTGAGACATGACATTTTCGTTTTTGGGCTTACATGCGTTTTAAGTTCCTCTCGGATCCATTGTCTGTACTGTGAATGGAAGCGGAGTTGTACAAGTGGAGGACGGGAAATTGATAAAGAAGGGACTCTGAATGCAGAACCTGCCTGGCGAAGCTTCTCCTTTGTGCCATTTCTGGGACAACAGAGGATCTGAAATTGCAGAGACAGAAATGTATTCAAGGCCCCGGAAAGGTTTCTTTATGGCTCCTAAGTAAAGATGTTCCTCTCGGTATTTCTGTTAGCGTACGCCTGTATGGCCCCTACAATGGAGAATGGAGGCCCGAGCCACTCAGCGCTGCACAGCCAGCAACATCCAGAGAAAAGAGGCATTGTCATCAGACTAGAAAAGGAGAATGATAAAGGCCTATGACCTCAGCACAGCTAGGAGGACCCGTCCCCAACCGCGGGGGCGCAGTCACCGCAATGGGAAAATTACGGCTCGTGTCCACTGAGCAGACTAACCAGGTTTTGTTTTTGTCCCTGGATGAAAGATTAGCAATAAAACATGCGGAAATGAAGAGATCTGCTTCACTCATAAATTATAACCTGTGGGGCGAGCTATGAAACTGACCAAGAGAGGTATGAGATACGACTTTCAGAAAAGTCGCGCTGACGTATGGAGCTACATTATTACACAGCCAACACATCGACAGCATGGCTGACAGGGGCTACCTACAGCCACCAACACATGGGAGAGCTGGAGCTTCATATCTTCTTCTCTCTATGCAGTGTCTGGTGCAGACATGGCACAGAGTGCTAAGCAGATCACTACTCTCTGGTTAAAAAAGAAAGTTCTATTACAATATACAGTATACTCTATACCAGCCTTTCTCAACCCTTTCAGCACCAAGGAATCCTTGAAATAATTCTCCGATCTCGAGGACACCCCAGATTAAAATTAAAAACTCATGATACATCAGTGTGATGGTCAGTGGGAAGAATGCTCCTTACACTTGTGGTCATTGGGAAGAATGCTCCTTACACTTGTGGTCAATGGGAAGAATGCTCCTCACACTTGTGGTCAATGGGAAGAATGCTCCTCACACTTGTGATCAATGGGAAGAATGCTCCTCACACTTGTGGTCAATGGGAAGAATGTTCCTTACACTTGTGATCAATGGGAAGAATGCTCCTCACACTTGTGGTCAATGGGAAGAATGCTCCTCACACTTGTGGTCAATGGGAAGAATGCTCCTTACACTTGTGGTCAATGGGAAGAATGCTCCTTACACTTGTGGTCAATGGGAATAATGCTCCTCACACTTGTGGTCATTGGGAAGAATGCTCCTTACGCTTGTGGTCAATGGGAAGAATGCTCCTTACACTTGGGGTCAATGGGAAGAATGCTCCTCACACTTGTGGTCATTGGGAAGAATTACCCCCTTACAGATAGATAAAAAGATCAATGGTATCATTGGGAATTTATCTGAGAGGTAGAAATTGACCAAGGAACCCCTAGCAACCTCTGGAGGAACCCTGGTTGAGAAACCCTGCTCTAAGCTCAGAAAAGTCCCTTCTATTGCTCTCACACCCTGCCTGTTCCAAAACTACGCATGGTAGGCTCATTCACAGGGATGTTTGTCAGTTTGAATGTCTTCATTCCTTTAGCTGTTACTCATGGGTTCTTCTTTACCTCATCCAGGATTCTGCGTTGTGCTTTGGGAGTCATCTTGGCTGGGCGCCCAATTCTAGGCAGAGTAGCCACTCCATTTATGGACAATTTGTCTGTCGACTGATGGAGGCCTAAGCACTTTGAGATTGCTTTGTATCGCTTTCCAGCCTTATACAGATCAACTGCTCCTGATCGTATGTCTTCAGAGAGCTCCTTTTTGCGAGACATGGTTCACATCAGCTGATGCCTCTTATGAACAGCAACCTTAAATTATTTGAGTGCCTAACCAATCAAAGTAGCTCCACACCACACCTCTAAACGTGTTTCATTGATTGGACTCCAAACTACTGACACCAATTAGCGTTGTTGAAGTCTATGGGTTCACTTACTTTTTCATCCAGCACTGTGAATGTTTAATGGGTGTGTTTCAGTAAAGACACAAGAAATTTGAATTGTGTCAGGATCAGGGCCTGAACCCTGCCATGCGGTGCATTCTAGCTCATTATGCCTTTGCCTTGCAGGTTTTTATTTTTTTTATTGGGGAGACAACTGCTTTAAGACTGCACCTCTCCTACACAGCCGCCTACTTGGATGATGTGGTCATCCACAGCCCAGACTGGGAATCGCATCTGCCCAGAGTGCAAGCAGTGATAGATCCCCACAGCCAACACCAAAATATGCACCATCGGTCTAGAGGAGGCCAAATACCTTGGCCACATTATGGGACGGGGACTCGTTAAGCCGCAAACCAAAAAACTAGAGGCAATTCAAAAATGGCCCCAACCTCTAACTAAAAAGCAGGTGCGTGCATTCCTGGGGATCACAGGGTACTATAGGCGCTTCATACCCAACTTTGCCACCATTGCCGTCCCCCTGATGGACCAGACAAAGGGTAGGGGGTCGGTCATGGTGAAGTAGAACCCTGAAGCCGAGAAGGTGTTTCAGAAGTTAAAACAAGCCCTCTATGTACAACCGGTGCTTATGACCCCGGACTTCACCAATGACTTTGTGGTGCAGACCGATGCCTCTGATGTGGGTCTAGGGGCGGTACTGTCCCAGATCAGAGACGGGGAGGAGCACCCGGTTGTATAACTGAGCCGAAAAAAAAACAGGCATGAAAAAAATGATGCCATCGTCAAGAAAGAATATCTAGCTATTAAATGGGCTTTGGAGACCCTAAAGTTTTATTTGTTGGTAAGGCCGTTTAGACTGTTCACCGACCATGCCCCTCCAAAGTGGATGTGTGACATCAGGGAACAAAATAGTCGGGTGACAAGGTGATTTCTGGCCCTACAAGTTTACAGTGGAACATAGGGCAGGATAGCTGCAAAACAATGTGGATGCCCATTCCCGGGTCCAGTGTTTGGGTGTGACAGTTGCTGAGCCGCAGGGGCTTGAGCAGAGGGGGGGGGGATATGTGACGTTATGTGCATTCACGTGGTATGGACTAGAAAGAGTCTGGCCAGGGTTGTGCCAGCCACCGTGGCAGAGTTGGTCCCAGCCCAGAGTTTCTGGTCCTCCCAAATCCCCCTTCAGCTGCTTGAAATGACCAGGAGGAGAACTCAGTGTTGCTCTGGCCTGGGACTCAGTATCACTACACTGAGAGAGCTACACCTTGGGAATTGGTTGCTCTAAGGACTCAAAAAGAAAAGGTTTGCATTTGTTTTGTTTGGAGGTGTCTGGGGCGAGCCCGACCCCGTATAGAAAGATATCCTGCTCTGTATAGTTTAGCGCTGGACGGCAAGGAGTTATTTCGCTATTTTGTTTGTTTTATGACTTGCAACCTTTATCAATTAAACTGGCAGCCCGCACAGATTTTTTTTAAGAAAGTTGTGCCTCCAAGCTGCCTTTTTCCCAGGAAAGGTGATCCCCACGAGCTAATCTCCCACAATACATACTTAGCAAATTTAGTAATTAAAGTATTCTGAATACTTTTTCCTACCATTATATCAGCTCTCAACTCAGAAAAGTCCCTTCTAATACTCTCAGCCTCATCCAGATCTACAAATTTCTTTCTTCCCCACTTAGAGGGTTTGGCCATTTTCACAAGGTTGGCAGACTTTACTGCCTCTCTGAAAAGCGATCCGATTTGATTAGAGGTAGCTGAGCGACGTTTTTCAGGAGTTCTGTAGATTATACTGCCACCTCCTGAATATGTTTTTATCCCAAGGGGGATTTAACATTGAAATACTGTGTGGCAAAATGCGGTTGCGGGTGGTCCCATTACCGTCATTTGCTTTGTCCTCCTCGGAGATGTTGGGGGGTGGGGGACACTCCAGCAAACGGATATTTAAAGGAAAAAAAGGTGCTCCATAGCGTAATTCAGTTTTAAAGGAATTTATTAACAATGTGGTTAACCACTTCAATACCGGGCACTTAGAACACTTTACTACCAGACCAATTTTCAGTTTTCAGTGCTGTTGCGCTTTGAATGACAATTGCGCGGTCGTGCGACGTTGTACCCAAACAGATTTTTTATCATTTTGTTCCAACAACTAGAGCTTTCTTTTGGTGGTATTTGATCACCCCTGCAGTTTTTATTTTTTGCGCTACAAATAAAAAAAAGACCGAAAATATTGAAAAAAAAAATTCTCTATTTTTTGTCACAAAACTTTGTAAATAAGTAAATTTTCTCCATCACTGGTGGGCACTGATGAGGCTACACTGACGGGCACTAATGTGGCAGTACTGATTGGCACTGATGATGAGGCACTTATATGCAGCAATGATGAGCACTGTTAGGCGGCACTGATAAGCAGCACTGACGGGTACTAAGAGGTGGCACTGATATACAGCACTGATATGCAGCACTTATTGGCACTCATAGGCGGCACTGGTGGGTGGCAATGGTGGGCACTGATATGTGGCACTGGTATGCATTGATAGGGGCACTGGTGGGCACTGATAGGCATATACATTGATAGGGGCTCATTCCCTGGTGGTCTAGGGTGGCATCTGAAGGTGGCACTGAGTGCCATCCACATTGGGCAGTATGTCACTTACCTGGTGGTCTAGGGGGGGTCTCCCTGGTGGTCCAGATCGGCTCCCTGGTGGTCCTGGGTGGGCGCATCCCTGGTGGTCCCTGGGCAGGCTCCCTGGTGGTCTAGGGTGGCGATCCGAGGGAGGGCTGTGCTGATAAATCATCAGCACAAACCCTCCCTTGTCAGGGATGCAGCCGATCGGCTCTCCCCTCCTCAGGTCTGCAGATCTGAGTACAGGAAAGCCGATAAACGGCTTTCCTGTATTACACTGTGACCAGCCGTGATTGGTCATGGCTGGTCACATGGTAAAGTGCTTCGGATCGAAGCGCTTTACCGAGATCGGTATTGCGGGGGGTCAGACTGACCTCCCACACCACCGATCGCCGCGATGCACGCCCTCCCAGGCGAGCGGCGGCTTGTTATCCTGAGGACGTCATATGACACCCAGTCAGGATAACTGAGCCACTTCCCGGGCTTCATTTTACATACGGTGGTCGGGAAGTGGTTAAAAACACTTACATTATAAGGTTAAAATTGAGCTCAAAGGTAAAACGAATCCAAATGCAGTGAACCAGGGGGACGGGATCCAACGCGTTTCGTTTCAATAAACGTCTTCTGGGGTGTCTCCCCCTGTGGTCACTGCTCTAATAAATAGGGAACAAAAATGTGATAAATGGCCCCTCCCACCAATCAAGATGGTGGGGGTCGGATATGCAAGATGGCGACCGTGGATGATAAGAGGGTGTATTGGTACACATAGAAACATAGAAAAGTGACGGCAGAAAAAGACTGAGTAGTCCATCAAGTGCCTCTTTTTATTTATTTATTTATTTATTTATTTTTTACATTAACCTTGTTGTCTGACTATGGATTTATGTTTATCCCAAGCATGTTTGAAGCCATTTACTGTTGACTGTCTCACAACCTCTGTTGGTAGTTTATTCCAATCATCAACCACCCTTCCAGTAAAATAAAACTTTCTAAGATTAGTTTTGAACTTCCCCCCAGTTAGTTTGAGGTCCCCGTGTTCTTGATTTTGGTTTCATATTGAAAAGACCGCCCTCCTGAACCTTATTCACCCCCTTGATGTATTTAAAGGTTTCAATCGATGTCTCCCCTCTCCCTTCTTTCCTCCAGACTGTACATATTAAGTTCCTGAAGTCGCTCTTGATATGTTTTATCCCCCAGACCTTTCACCATTTTTGTTACCCGTCTCTGAACTCCTTCTATTTTATCAATATCTTTCTGTAAGTGAGGTCTCCAGAACTGGACACCGTATTCTAAGTGAGGTCTCACTAAAGATCTATATAGAGGAATCAGGACCTCCTTCCTCCTGCTGGTGACCCCTCTAGTGATATAAAGATCTATATAGAGGAATCAGGACCCCCTTCCTCCTGCTGGTGACTCCTCTAGTGATATAAAGATCTATATAGAGGAATCAGGACCCCCTTCCTCCTGCTGGAGTCCCCTCTACTGATACATCCCAGAATTCTATTTGCTTTTCCCACTGTTTGCTCATTTTGCAATCATCTGAAATAAGCACCCCCAAATCTTTTTCTTCTGTAGTGCTGGCTAACACTGTGCCCCCAATGCTGTGCTCTCTAAGGGGATTCTTTTTCCCTAGATGCATTATTTTACATTTAGAAATATTGAACTGCAGTCTCCACTGCTTTGACCAATCTTCCAGCAATGCCAAATCCATGTTCCATGTTACAGACCCCTCCAGGGATATCAACCCTACTACACCCCTTTGTATCATCAGCAAAGAGACATACATTGCCCAGCAAACCTTTAGTTATATCACTTACATATAGGTTGAATAGAACAGGACCCAATACAGAGCCTTGTGGTACCCCACAAGGATTAGAGATTTTGAAAACACAGTGCAGGGGAATGTGACAAAGTGCATAATATCCCTGGACAAACAGACTTAGCTGGGTTTTTACACATAATACTTCAGAGCTTATATGGAAAGGACCATGACCAGGACATATTCTGCTGACACGAGTCCGCCTCCAACGTGGAGGACCAATCAGGGGATCAGCTGCTGGATGGTGTCACTTCCCGGAAGGGACGCCAGACGCCCGTACCGGAAATGACGAGGTGTATTCAGAGCGGGCTACTGTGGAGGGTGGGACGGCGCCCCTGCCTGTACCCATGGGGAGGGGCGGCAACAATCAGGGATGTACTGGCGTGAATTAACTGTCTTTTATCATGGGCGCCATGTTGTAAAACAATCAGTATATAATATTACAACCGTTTTAGACATATTGTTATTATAGATCAAAAATCATTATGTCAAAAAAGACTAAGAAATTACTGATGGGGAAGTCTGACCCCCGCGTATGTACACTAGAGGTGAAAGGTGTACATAAGATTTAAAAGACCTGGATAATAATTGTTAAAAACGAATAAAGAGGACCTCATAGTTACTGTATATTAAAACTATATTTTAAAATATATAAAAACTGTATGAAAACCCTGCCTCCTCATGCCAAAAATATTGTATGCAATAAACTCCACATAGCTAATTGGGATGCATATATTGGAGTAACCGTACTACAAAGATTCATGCTAGCCTCAGAATGTATTCCTAAGTGTGTAATGAGCTGAGATGGGTCATCCAGTATATTGGTATATGCAGGAGGGGGATATTATGACCATATTAGAATATAATTCTGCTTGATTAATAAAAGAATTGATGTCCCAGTCTATGTTCAAGCCATGGGGGTGGTAGCAACGGAGTTGGTGTATCCAGAATGTTTCTAATTGCGAGACACCCCTTTGTTTCGCGCCTCCACGCCTTGGGGGCACATATTTGTCAATAATTTGAAACGTTGTGCCTCTGGGATCCCTGTTATGACATCTTAGATAATGTTTTGGTACACTACGGTTTGTCTTGCCTTTATAAATATTGGTAATGTGCTCGTTGACTCTACTGGTAAATGATCGAACTGTCCTTCCAACATACTGTTTTTTGCATGGACAAGTTAAGAGGTACACTACGTTTTTTGTATCGCAAGTACAGAATTGTTTCATTTGGTAAGAGCAACCTGTTGTAGAGGAGCTGAATTCTGTAATTTTCCTACTCTGTAGGGCATTCAGATGGCACACTCTGCATTTGCGGCACTTAAAATAGCCCACCAAGTTGTGAAAAAAATACATTTTCATCGGGGGGGGGGGGGGTCTATGACATTAGGGGCTATCTTGTTCCTTAATGAAGGAGCACCCCTAAAGACCACTGTAGGCACGTCCGGTAGTTGGGGACCTAGCACTTTGTCGTTCTTGAAGACGTTGAACCACCCGATAAAATTCACGGCGTTTACGTCTCACACGGTAGACTTACGGGATGTCTCATCCTTTTAATGTCTTAAGTCGAGGAGATGTTGTCCAACGAGAATGGTTTACTTTGTTAAGACATGAACGCTATGTTTTTTGCATCACATGGAGAATTGAACAGGTACGTTTTTTGTCATACAACCTTCCTGTCAAGCTAGTAAATGGTCATCTCAGTTGCTCGTGTAATGGTTATAAATATTTCCGTTCTGTTTGGCATCACATGGTTTTGTAATAGATTCTACAGTATTGTCCCTAGGGTCTCCGTGTTGCAAAGTTTAATAACTGTTTATAC
>BLSH010357083.1:120965-147722 GCA_018402905.1 Glandirana rugosa | reverse complement strand
CGTGGAAAGGGTGACGAATATTTTCACTAGAACACCGCTTAGACGGCGATTCTGGTGAAAATAGAAGAAGTCTTAGCGGCCGACTTTTTTTTGCCATAGACTTACCACGGACGTCGACGTGGGTGGTAAGTCTATAGTGGTGAGTTTGGGTTCTCAGATGGATGGATGGATGGATGGATGGTTGCAAGCGCGGAAGTGCCCACTTATTTAAAGAACCCCACTTTTTTGGAAGAACCCCTCTGCAACGTCTACCCCCCTGCAAATACGGAGAATACGGAGTTAATCAAAGCTCATTAGAGTAAATTAAGGGTTAATAAGGAACATTTAATAAAAAAAAAAGAAAAAAAAATATATATTTTTTTTAACCACTTGACGACCAAGGGCGTGTAGATACGTCCTTGGGTTTGAGTGGTGATATCTGAATGGTGGGTGCAGCTGCAGGCACCATTCAGATACCGTTTTTTTTCAGCCGGCGATTCTGAAGAAGATAAAAGTGGTCTTAGCGGCAGATTCGCCACAAGATCACTTTTATAAGCAGTGGGAAAGGTGCCCCCCCCCCGCCACTTTCCCATCATCTCCACCGCTTACCGGACCCCCCAGTGGCCGTGAGCCGACTGAACGTCTGAAGCCGCTCACTCGGCTCCATAACACGGCAGGGCGGAAATGACATCAGAAGTCACGTCCGCCCAACCGTCTTAAAGGGCCCGATTTTTTTTTTTTAGGCTGTAATTTTTTTTTTTTTGCATTTTAGTGTAAATCTGAGATGTGGGGGGATGGGAGGTCTTTTTGACCCCCGGATCTCACATTTAAGAGGTCCTGTCATGCTTTTTTCTATTACAAGGAATGTTTACATTTCTTGTAATAGGAATAAAAGTGATCATTTTTTTTTTTTTTAAAGAGCAGTGTAAAAATAAAAAGCAAAATAAATAAATAAAAAAAAAAATTTAAAGTGCCCCGTCCCCGTGAGCTCGCGCGCAGAAGCGAATGCATACCTAAGTCCCGCCCACATATAAAAACGGTGTTCAAACCACACACGTGAGTTATCGCCGTGATCGTTAGAGCGAGAGCAATAATTATAGCACTAAACCTCCTCTGTAACTCAAAGCTGCTAACCAGTAGAATTTTTTAAACGTCGCCAATGGAGATTTTTAAGTTGCAAAGTTTGTCGCCATTCCGCAAGCGGACGCAATTTTTAAGCATGACATGTTGGGTATCATTTTACTCGGCGTAACCTCATCTTTCACAATATGGAAAAAAAATGGCCTAACTTTACTGTTTTCTTATTTTTTTACTAAAAAAACCTGAATTTATAAAAAAAAAAAAAAAGCACGCTTGGAAGACCGCTGCACAAATACGGTGTGACATAAAATTTTGCAATGACCGCCATTTTATTCTCTAGGGTGTTAGAAAAAAACAATATATAATGTTTGGGGGGTTCTAAGTAATTTTACAGCAAAAAAAAAAGTTTTTTATTCGTAACACCTAACCCAAAAAACAAGCTCGGTATGGAAGTGGTTAATTAACAGGTTGCTTTAACCACTTCACCCCCGGAAGGATTTCCCCCTTTAGGACCAGAGCACTTTTTGCGATTCGGCGCTGCGTCGCTTTAACTGACAATTGCGCGGTCGTGCGACATTGCACCCAAATGAAATTGGCGCCTTTTTTTCCCCACAAATAGAGCTTTCTTTTGGTGGTATTTGATCCCCTCTGCGTCATTTCTGATCGCCGCTATAAACAAAAAAAAAGAGCGACAATTTTGCAAAAAAAAAAAAAAAAAAACAATATTTCTTACTTTTTCTAAAATACAAATAAAAAATAAATATAAAAAAACAATGTATTCATCGGTTTTGGTCAATTTATATTCCTCATATTTTTGGTAAAGAAAATCGCAATCGGCGTTTATTGATTGGTTTGCGCAAAAGTTGCCGCGTTTACAAACCATGAGAATTAATTTCTGGCGTTATTACAATTTTTTTTTTTACTAATAATGGTGGCGATCTGTGATCAGAAATTTTAATATCCACTGATTACTGTGTAAATGTCATTGGCAGTGAAGGGGTTAACCTGCAGGGGGCAGTGAAGGGGGTAAAGGTGTTCCCTAGGTGTGTTCTAACTGTGAGGGGGCTGGGCTGCCAGGGGCACCAGAGATCTAACTCATCCCAGTGACAGGAATCAGTAGATCTCTTACATGCCGCCTGACAGAGCGGGGAACCGCCATGTTTATATCGCCAGTTCCCCATTCTGGCTCTGTCACAGGCGCCGGTGGACATCGAGTCCCCCCGACCCCGCATTATAGACCCCCAGATCTCTTTATGGAGGGATCTGGGGTCTATAACGAATGTAAACATCCCATGTGACAGTAATAGGTGGTGACAGGTCCTCTTTATGGAGAGATCTGGGGTCTATAATGAATGTAAACATCCCATGTGACAGTAATAGGAGGTGACAGGTCCTCTTTATGGAGAGATCTGGGGTCTATAATGAATGTAAACATCCCATGTGACAGTAATAGGCGGTGACAGGTCCTCTTTATGGAGAGATCTGGGGTCTATAATGCTAATGCTGTATATTTTTCTTTATATAACCAAGTGTGGCTTTACATTCTCATGCCTGTGACCTGTATTACTAGGAATGTTTAGGCTGTAGAGCGTTTCCCATGATAACAACCTGATTACTAGAAGTGTTTAGGCTGAGCAAGAGGGAAGAGGCTTATTTTCAATCTACACCTCTTCCCTGGGTCAGCTGATTGCCTCCCACAGCTTTCAATATCATTTCTACGCTGACGATACTCAAATCTACCTCTCCACTCCCCAACTCACTCCATCAGTCTCCTCACCCATCACTAACTTACTAACAGACATCAGCCTGGAGGTCACACCACTTCCTCAAACTCAACTTCTCCAAAACTGAACTCATAATATCCCCTCCCCCACGTGCCTCTTGCCCGACTTCTCTGTCAAGAGCAATGGCACCACCATCCACCCATCCCCCCATGTCAGGGTGCTCGGTGTTATCCTGGACTCTGAAATCTCCTTTTGGCCCCTCATCCAATCACTTTCTAAGGGTTGCCGCCTCAACCTCCCCAAGATCTCAAAAATACGTCCCTTCCTAACCAATGAAACCACAAAGCTCCTCATTCACTCCCTGGTCATCTCTCGCCTCGACTACCGCAACTCCCTCCTCATTGGCCTACCTTTAAATAGACTCCTCCCCTCTCCAGTCCATCATGAATGCCGCTGCCAGGCTCATCCACCTTACAAACCGTTCAGCGTCTGCCACCCCTCTCTGCCAATCCCTCCATTGGCTGCCACCACTCTCTGCCATTCCCTCCATTGGCTGCCACCCCTCTCTGCCAATCCCTCCATTGGCTGCCACCCCTCTCTGCCAATCCCTCCATTGGCTGCTACCCCTCTCTGCTAATCCCTCCATTGGCTGCTACCCCTCTCTGCCAATCCCTCCATTGGCTGCTACCCCTCTCTGCCAATCCCTCCATTGGCTGCCACCACTCTCTGCCATTCCCTCCATTGGCTGCTACCCCTCTCTGCCAATCCCTCCATTGGCTGCCACCGCTCTCTGCCAATCCCTCCATTGGCTGCCACCGCTCTCTGCCATTCCCTCCATTGGCTGCCACCTCTCTCTGCCAATCCCTCCATTGGCTGCCACTCGCCCAACAAATTAAATTCAAAATACTAACAATCAGCTACAAAGCCGTCCACAACTCTGCTCCCAGCTACATCACCAACCTGGTCTCAAAATACCAACCTAACCGTCCTCTTCGCTCCTCCCAAGACCTCCTGCTCTCCAGCTCCCTCATCACCTCCTCTCATACTCACCTCCAAGACTTCTCCTGAGCCTCTCCCGTCCTCTGGAACTCCCTACCCCAATCGGTCAGACTGTCTCCAAATCTATCCACCATCAAGCGATCCCTGAAAACTTTTCTCTTCAGGGAAGCCAATCCTGCCCCCACCTAACAACTCCACTTCTTATTTTCTCAATCAGCTCATCCCCCGCAGTTTACTGCCCTTTCGTATCATTTAACCCTCCCTCCTAGATTGTAAGCTCTAAGGAGCAGGGCCCTCCGAATCCTCCTGTATTGTAATTGTAGTGTCTGCCCTAATATTGTAAAGCGCTGCGCAAACTGTCAGCGCTATATAAATCCTGTATAATAATAATAATAAGCAGTATAATGGGACTCATTTCTTGTTAACTCTTTTTCTCTGTAAAGCCATTCTTTTTCCTAATATGTTGAAAGCCATCCCTCTGTCTGTAACCGGTATAAAACCTCCAATCGGAAATTATAAATCGGCCACGCTTCTGACTCCATCTCATGTGTGATGTTCCCCGGGGCGGCCTCCTAAGGGAGCATCCCAGCCATCCAGTTCTGAAGTCCCCAACAAGGACCATTTCCATGTTCGACCGGAGTGTCCCTTTAAGAGCTGTGAACAAGACGTTACTGCCGAAACGCGTCAGCTTGTTTGTACAATAAACCTAATCGCAAGCATTTCCGGAGTGCCGATTCATATTTTTTTTTTATAACGTCCCTTTAAGAGTCCTAATAAATAAGTGGGTGACTCTGGGGTGCTTATTGCTTTATCAACGTCTTCCCAGGATGAAATGATTTGGTGCCGCAGAAGCTCCAGTGCCTCTTTAAATCACCGATAGAAGCCGGCATTAAAGGAATCAATCCCAGGAGCCGGATACAAAAGTAACGAGCCTGGAATTGGAAGTCACACTGAATAATTGATTGGTTACAAGGCTCGGCCTTTTGCCCTCCGTCCCCCCCTAATCCTGAGTGCGATATAAATATACTGTATATACATTGATAGGGCCGCCGCGGCCTGGCGGGGAGAAGATTCGCTCTCTCGCTGAACGGCTCTTCTAAAAATAAACAAGGCGGAAAATCGAGGGAAATGGGTTTCCAGGCGATTCTATCAATCTCAAGGTTGTGGCTGGGGACAGGGCAAGCTGTAAACACCGGGGGACGGCTATAAGATTCACAACCACCGAAAGGATAAAACCGCGGTAAACTCTACATTGATGGCATTTCCTTGGCTAAAACTCCATCATCGGCCTAAATGTAAAGTCAGGAGCACAACTGGGAACAGAGAGGCCTCCCCACGATCTCAGGAAGTTGCTGAAAAAGGGACTTTCATGGCAGGATCACCAGGGGTTATTTTAGGCTAAAATGCAAAATTAAAACAATTTAAGAATTAACAACGTAAAGTCAATCTGAGGCTTTCATGAGAAGGTTTACATACAGGGCTGGGAAAAAGTATTTGCCCCCTTCCTGATTTTTTGTTTGTTTTGCATATTTTTCAGACTTAAATGATTCAGATGTTAAAATTACACAGAGAGAACCCCAGAAAATATAAAATGCAGTTTTTAAATAATGATTTAATCTGTTAACCCCTTCAGCCCCGGAAGGATTTCCCAGGTTAGGAGCAGAGCACTTTTTTGCGATTCGGCACGGCGTTGCTTTAACTGACAATTGCGCGGTCGTGCGGTCGTTGTACCCAAACAAAATTGGCGTCCTTTTTTCCTCACAAACAGAGCTTTCTTTTGGTGGTATTTGATCCCCTCTGCGTCATTTCTGATCGCCGCTATAAACAAAAGAAGAGCGGCAATTTTGCAAAAAAAACCCCAAATTTCTTACTTTTTGCTCAAATACAAGTCCAAAAAAAAAAAAATATATATATAAAAACATTTTTTCCCATTGGTTTTGGCCGATTTATATTCTTCCTCATATTTTTGGTAAAAAAAAAAAAAAAAAAAATCGCAATCTGCGTTTATTGATTGGTTTGCGCAAAAGTTGCCGCATTTACGGATGATAAGAATTTATTTCTGGGATTATTTTTTACTAGTAATGGCGGCGATTTTTAGTGGTACTGCAATATTGGGATGGACATGTCGGACCATTTTGACACTTTTTTGGGACCATTGTCATTTATACAGCGATCAGTGCTATAAAAATGCACTGATTACTGTGTAAATGCCATTGGCAGTGAAGGGGTTAACCTGCAGGGGGCACTCTAAGGGTTAACTGTGTTCCCTGGGCGTGTTCTAACTGTATGGGGGCTGGGAGGGGGAAGGGAGTGATCACAGCTCCTATATACAGGAAGCCTGTGATCACAGCCCTTCCCCCAATACAGAACGGAGATCCGTGTTTACATACACGGACCTCCGTTCTTTCACTGCGGGGGGCATCGCGGGTAGCCGGCAGCGATCGAGTCCACCGTACCCGCTCCCTGGCCCCCCCCCCTGAACACAGTGAGCGCGCTCACAGTGAGGGATATCACAGCCGCAGTCATATGATGGTGGTTTGCGGTATCGAGCCACTCTGTCGCCGTCAGGCGGCGGTTGGCAAGTGTTTAAGGGAAAAAAAGCTGTTCAAACCTGCCTGATCCTTAAAAGTAATTGCCCCCCTCCGTGCTAAATTATAAATGAACTTTGATTAACCACTATTTTCTGGAAAGCCGAGTTAAATTTCACTTGCCACTGCCAGACCTGTTGAATCAAGTAATCACTTAAATAGCAGCTGTCTAAAAGATCTCAAAAAGCAACGCATCAAGCCGCAGTCTAAAGAATCAGAAGAGAAGCAAAGTAACCGACATCTATCAGTCTGGAAAGGGTTGCAGAGCCATTTCTAAGGCTTTGGGACTCCAGCGAATCCCACTGAGCGCCATTATCCACAAATGGATTAGACTTGGAACAGCAGTGAACCTTCCCAGGAGTGGCCGGCCGACCAAAATTATTCCAAGAGCACGACGATGACTCATCCAGGAGGTTATAAAAGAACCCAGGACAACATCTAAAGACCTGCAGGCCTCATTTGTCCCAGTTAAGGTCGGGGTTCACAATTCAACAATAAGAGAGTGGGCAAAAATGGCGTCCATGGGAGAGTTCCAAGGCCAAAGCCACTGCTGACCAAAAATTACACAAAGCCTCTTCATTATCCCTAAGAATTTTGAGCAAAAATTCTGTGGACTGATGGGAAAACAAGTTGAACTTTTTGGTAGGTGGGCGTCCCGTTACATCTGGCGTAAAACTAAAGCCTCGTAAACACGGCGCAGATTGTTTGCCAACCAAACGTCCAACTTTTGACCAAGTTGGCGGTTGTGTCTAGCGTACTGACACAAGTCAAGTAATCGGCCAACAAAGCCGAACGTAGTGAGGTGTTCCGAGCGTAGAACGAGGACGTTCAGATTTGATTTGTGAATTAGGAACGCAGATTACACCACCGGACACTTCCTGGATTCCATGTGTGGTTGCACTTCCAACTTTTTGTTGGCCAACTTCTGTACAGACGAGCCAACAATTGTACAACGGGTCATTGGCCAACAAAAGTTTTCTAGTTTGCTCAGCCAACTGTTGAACTTCGGCTGTTGTAATTGAGCGCACGAACGGTTGGAATATCGTACAACAAGCTGTTGTACGACCGTTGTACCGTGTGTACGGCCTTTATACAGCATTTCATAAGAACATCAGTCAGACATGGTGGTGGTAGGGGGGATGGTCTGCAGCTGGATGACTTGCCTTCATTGATGGAACCATGAATTCTCCGCTCTACTAGAAAATCCTGAAGGAGAATGTCTGTCCATCAGTTCCTGAGCTCAAGCGCACTTGGGTTATGCCGCAGGGCAAGGATCCGAGACAAATTAGCAAATCCTCCTCTGAATGGTTCGATAAAAACAAGATGAAGGTTTTGGAGTGGCCTAGTCAAAGTCCGGACTCAAATCCTGTTGAGATGCTGTGCCCTGACCTTAATCAGGACGGAAAACCCTCCAATGTGGCTGAATTAAAACACTTTTGCAAAGAAGAGTGGGGCCAAAATTCCTCCACAGCGATGAGGAAGACTCATTGTCGGTTACCCCAAACTCTGGATTGCAGTTGTTGCCGCCAAGGGTGGCGCAACCGGTTGTTAGGTTTAGGGGGCATTTACATTTTCACATAGGACCAGGCGGGTTTGGACAGCTTTTCTTCCCTTAATACATAAAAAATTAAAATTTGTTTGATGGTCGGAAACATTTAAAATGTGACAAATATGCAAAAAAAAAAGACAGTTGTATCTTTAGTTCCCCTGATCCCAGCCTGCCTTAACCACTTGCCGACCGCCAACCGCAGTTTGATGGCGACAAGTTGGTTCGATATCGCAAATCGCCGCCATATGACGGTGGCTGCAAGATCGCGCACTGTGAGCGCGCGCACGCCGCCGGAGGACTGTGTTCCGGGGAGGCCAGGGAGCGGGTAGGGGGGACTCGATCTCTGCCGGCTACCCGCGATGGCCCCCCCCCGCAGTGAGAGAACGGGGGGACTCGGTGTATGTAAACACGGATCTCCGTTCTGACAGAGGGGGAAGGGCGGTGATCGCAGGCTTCCTGTATATGGGAGCCGCAATCACTCCCCTCCCCCAGCCAGCCCAGACCCCATACAGTTATGGCGCCCAGAAGCGCCCTCGCCCACACACTGTATTAGGGGGGAGCGGAGTGGGGAGGACTCGATCGCCACCAGCTACCCGCGATGGCCCCCCGCAGTGAGAGAACGGATGTCGGTGTATGTTAGAAAAAGACTGTGCTAAGGGTTAATTGCAGATGGGTGTGGATTCCTCTACTTCCTGGATGAGCAGCTCTATTTAAACTTCCTGCTTCCTGTGGAGAGTGCTGTCCGTTCTACAGCGTTTGTGTGTTCCTGCAGCAACCTGTGATCCTGATTGTTTGTTCCTGTGACCCGGCTTGCCTTGACTCTGCTATTGATCTCCGCCTGCACCGACCCCGGCTTCCACGACCACTCTTCTGCCTGCTCCCTTGTACCTTGCTGCCCGCCAGTTAACGAACTCTGCTTGCACCCAACTACTCTTCAGCCTGACCCATCTGTACTGCTCCGCCAGCCCGTTACCGACCCGGCCTGCACCACCTCGCTTCAGCTTGCACGAGCACCTCACGGACCAGCACACCACCACCTGTGACCCAGTCCGACCCTCGTGCCTCCCTGCACTCCCGAGCTCCCTATCCACACTACCAGGGGTTCAGGAATCAGGGTCGTAAGAGAGGTTGCCCACTGCATAAGTCAGACTCCACCACCAGGTACGTGACAGTGTATGTAAACACAGATCTCTGTTCTCATAGAGGGGGAAGGGCTGTGATCACAGGCTTCCTGTATATGGGAGCCGCGATCACTCCCCTCCCTCAGCCAGCCCAGCCCCCATACAGTTAGAACGCCTAGGGAACACAGTTGACCCTTAGAGCGCCCCCTCCAGGTTAACCCCTTCACTGCCAATGGCATTTACACAGTAATCAGGGCATTTTCATAGCACTGATCGCTGTATAAATGACAATGGTCCCAAAAAAAGTATCAAAATGGTCCGACATGTCCGCCCCAATATCGCAGTACCGCTAAAAATCGCAGATCGCCGCCATTTCTTGTAAAAAAAAAAAACTAAAAAAAATAAAAACCCAGAAATTAATTCTCATCATCCGTAAACCCGGCAACTTTTGCGCATATCAATCAATCAAACTCTTGATTGCGATTTTTTTAACCAAAAATATGAGGAATATAAATCGGCCGAAAAGAAATTTTTTTTTAATCTTTTTTTGGATTTGTATTTTAGCAAAAAGAAAAACTTTTTTTTTTTTTTTTTGCAAAATTGTCTCTCTTTATTTTTTAAATAAAATAAATAAATTCTCATGGTTTGTAAATGCGGCAACTTTTGCGCAAACCAATCAAACACCGATTGCGATTTTTTTTTTTTTACCACAAATATGAGGAAGAATATAAATCGGCCAAAACTGATGAATAAATTCGTTTTTTTTACATTTTTTTTTGATTTGTATTTTAACAAAAAGTAAAAAATATATATATTTTTTTCAAAATTGTCACTTTTTTTTTGCTTATAGCGGCGACCAGAAATGACGCAGAGGGGATCAAATTCCACCAAAAGAAAGCTCTATTTGTGGGAAAAAAGGATGCAAATTTTGTTTGGGTGCAACGTCGCACGACCGCGCAATTGTCAGTGCCGAATCTCAAAAAGTGCTCTGGTCCTAAAGTGTGAAATCCTCCCGGGGCTGAAGGGGAAAGAAAACTTCCAGCGGCCTTCATTCTTTGCAACAAAAATGCCCTTGCTGGGTCCTCTTCTTATCCTCGCCCACAGGTGAGAAATATTTGGCTGCAATGAACACGGCTGACCCATCGGTGGAATGATTGGCTTGCGGGGAATTTTTCTCTGGGATTATGGTAAAGGTGGTCGTAGCGCTTGGCGTGATTGACCACTGCGTCAGCCAGTTCACTAATCTTCCACCTTCTCCTTCCTCCATGCCTTGCATAGCCTAGAACAGTGGTTCTCAACTCCGGTCCTCAGGACCCACCAACAGGCCAGGTTTTAAGTATTACATTGGGGAGATGCAGCCTAGAATGCTGCAATCACTGAGCAGCAAATAATATCACCTGTGATGTATTTCAGTTATCCTGCAATCCTGGCCTGTTAGTGGGTCCCGAGGACTGGAGTTGAGAACCACTGGCGATTTAGATCGGCCTCCCCCAATCTCCTTACCACAGAGGAAACTTTGGGAAAGGTCTCAGGAAACCCACCAGTGAAAATGTAAAGTACATAATATCCACTTCCCGACCAGCGCCGTAAATAGGCGGCGGTCGGCTTTACCAGGACATCCCGGAATCATTTTTTAGAGCGGACGGTCGGCTATCCAGGGGTAACGACCGATCCGGCTTGGGAGCCGCTTGGTCGTTATCCCAGGGGGCGGGAGGGGACATCGCCCCAATATCCCGCCGCTCTTCTCCAGGCCTCCCGTCCCACCGGGAGACCGGAGCGACGATCTGGCGCGTCCGCCGGCTGGAAGGAGAGCTGATAGAAGCCGTAATCGGCTCAGATCCGGTCTCCTTCGGCAAATTCCGGAAGCGACGTCACTTCTGGTTTACTCGGCGGCTAACGGCGCCAATTTTTTAAAAAATGACAGTAATCAGAATCGCCGTTTTTGGCGCTCTGAATACTGTGAAGTGCAAAGGAGGGATGGGGGGTCTTTTAGACCATAAAGGGTCCCTGTCACCATATATTACTATCAGGGATGTTTACATTCCTTGTGATAGCAATAAAAGTGATCAGATTTTTTTTTTTTTTAAAGGAACAGTGCTAAAAATAAATAAATAAATAAAAAATTGAAAGCACCACCGTCCCCACGAGCTCGCGCAGCAAAGAAAACGCATACGTAAGTCGCGCCCGCATATGAAAACGGTGTTCAAACCACAGATGTGAGGTATCGCCGCGATCGCCAGAGTGAGAGGAATAATTCCAGCAAAAGACCTCCTCTGCACCTCTAACCTGGTAACCGATAAAAAAATTTAAAGCGTCGCCTATGGAACTTTTCAAGTACCGGACTTTGTCGCCATTCCGCGCAATTTTAAACCGTGACATGTATGCTATCTATTTACTCGGCGTAACCTCCTCTTTCACAATATACAATAAAATTGGGCTAACTTTATTGTTGTTTTATTTTTTAACTCAAAAAAGTAATTTTTTTCCAAATAAATCGCGCTTGGAAGACCGCTGCGCAAATATCGTGTGACAAAAAGTATTGCAACGACCGCCATTTTATTCTCTAGGGTGTTTGAAAAAAATATATATATATAATGTTTGGGGGTTCGAAGTAATTTTCTAGCAAAAAAAAAAATGTTTTTAGCTTGTGACCACCAAATGTAAAAAAGTGGCCCGGTTGGTAAGTGGCTATACAAACATTCATGTGATTGGTGGGTAGAAGAAAACAAAAAATAAGATAAAGCAAAGAATGCACCTCCTCCTTGGTCTATACAACAAAATGACCTTCTGTGATAATCAAATGAAATTTGCTTGGATAAAACATCAAAACATCTAATGAGCCCTTCCATTGGTGGTCAGTGTAGATCAGGGGTAGGCAACCTGGGGCCCTCCAGCTGTTGCAGAACTACAAGTCCCATCATGCCTCTGGAAGTAATTGTAACTGCCAGCCTTGCAATGCCTCATGGGAAATGTAGTTCCACAACAGCTGGAGGGCTACTGGTTGCCTACCCCTGGTGTAGATAAAAGATCCATCCACCACCACTCCCTCCTCAAGGAACCCCTAGCAAACAATGAAGGAACCCCAGTTACATGGTTGGTGAGGTTGGATAAAGACATCAGTCCATCCAATATAACTTGTGTGGGAGTGCGTCTGCATTTATGTCTCCAGCACCTCCCATATCCATGTATATTGGTTACACAAAGATGCCCATCTAGACGTTTTTTGGAAAACTTCAGCACTTCTCGCTGACACCACCAATTATGGAAGGGAGTTCCACATTCTTACCACTCTAACAGTAAAGAACCCCTTAATGCAGTTTAGGGTTAAACCACTTCTCTTCCAACTTCATTGAGTGACCCGAGACTGAGAAGATTCCTCCCTATACTAGGATCTGCATTGATATATTGCAATCCTACCTCCTCGTAGGCATCAATTCTCCAGGGAAAACAACTTTAAAGCGGAAGTTTCACTCGTATTTGGGTTTATTAACCACGTCAGCCCCGGAAGGATTTCCCCCTTTAGGACCAGAGCACTTTTTGCGATTCAGCGCTTCGTCACTTTAACTGACAATCCCTCCACTGGTCTCCATTCAGTGTCCTCCACCCCTCTCTGCCAATCCCTCCACTGGCTTCCATTCAGTGTCCTCCACCTCTCTCTGCCAATCCCTCCACTGGTCACCATTCAATGTCCTCCACCCCTCTCTGTCAATCCCTCCACCCCTCTCTGCCAATCCCTCCACTGGTCTCCATTCTGTGCCCTCCACCCCTCTCTGCCAATCCCTCCACTGGTCTCCATTCAGTGCCCTCCACCCCTCTCTGCCAATTCCTTCACTGGCCTCCATTCAGTGCCCTCCACCCCTCTCTGTCAATCCCCCCACTTGTCTCCATTCAGTCAGTGCCCTCCACCCCTTTCTGTCAATCCTCCACTGGCTTCCATTCACCCAACAAATTGAATTCAAAATGCTAACAACTTACAAAGCCATCCACAACTCTACCCCCAGCTACATCACTAACCTAGTCTTAAAATGCCCACCTAATCGTCCCCTTTACATTGGTTGTTAGTGGAGAAATGCCCTTTACCATGGTGGTCAGTCAAAAGGTGTCCCTTTACTTTGGAGAGAAATGCCCCTTACATTGGTCGTCAGTGGAAAAGTGACCCTGTTGAATGAAATTGCAACCTGATATTAGTAGACATTGCACATTGTAGAGGAGTCTCTCATTGCTCACAGAACCCTTGGCCTCCTCTGAAGGAACCCAAGGTTTACACGGTTCCCTGGCTGAGAAAGCCTGGTCTATATACTGTATATGCACAGAGTCTACAGAAGGCAGCACTTGTATCTTTACAGGTCAGTCATATATCCATGCAACAGGAGGATAACCCGTTCTGTACGACTTATATACAGGAATCCAAGAACAGACAGTTGCAGAACACTTCTGAATTTTATTTCACTTGTCAGAGTTACAAAGTAATGTCAACAGTTTCAAGCATACTATGCTCATACACACACACACACACACACACACACACACACACACACACACACACACACACACACACACACACTGTATTGTCAAAAGTATTGGGACGCCTGACTTTACATGCATGTGAACTTTAATGACATCCCAATCTTAGTCCGTAGGGTTCAAATATTAAGTTGGCCCACCCTTTGCAGCTATAACAGCTTCAACTCTTCTGGGGATTATGTCCACAAAGTTTAGGAGTGTCTATGGGAATGTTTGACCGTTCTTCCAGAAGGGCATTTGTAAGGTCAGGCACTGATGTTGGATGAGAAGGCCTGGGGATCGCAGTCTCCGCTCTAATTCATCCCGAAGGTGTTCTATCGGGTTGAGGCCAGGACAAGTTCCTCCACCTCAAATTCGCTCATCCATGTCTTTATGGACCTTGCTTTGTGCACTGGACCAAACCATTTGGTGGAGGGGGATTCTGGTGTGGGGGGTTGTTTTTCAGGGGTTGTGCTTGGCCCCTTAGTTCCAGTTAAGGGAACTCTTAAGGCGTCAGCATACCTGGGCATTTTGGACAATTTCATGCCCCCAACTTTGTGGGAAGTTTGGGGTGGAGGAACTTGACTGGCCTGCACAGAGTCCTGACCCCAACCCGATAGAACACCTTTGGGATGAATTAGAGTGGAGACTGTGAGCCAGGCCTTCTTGTCCAACATCAGTGCCCAACCTCACAAATGCTCTTCTGGTCAAACATTCTCATAGACACTCCTAAACCTTGTGGACGGGGCCATCTTAATAGTATCATGGGCCCCTGGGCAAAGTAATACTCTGGGGCCCTTACCAGCCTGCCCCAATTTATGCACCTACTCTCAAGGATTAAAGTATAAATCGTTGATAGAAATAAACATATATTTATTTGTATTTTTTTATAAAATTGATTTTAAACAATAATAAATCATGCCATAAATCAAAGACCAATCAACACAAAGGGCACAGTACAGGGAGGGAAGCAGAAGGGCTCAATACTGGTATCAGGAGGGCACTGTACAGGATCTGGAACACTGTCATCCTGGAACAGCTTAGTAAAAAACGTGACTGTCCAGGCAAATCCGGGATGGTTGGCAAGTATGATGTTTTGCAAGATTATAATGGGGCCCCCATGCACCTGGGGCCCCTGGGCAGTGCACAGGGGTGCCCTTGCATTAAGGTGGCCCTGCTTGTGGACAGCCTTCCCAGAAGAGGTGAAGCTGTTATAGCTGCAAAGGGTGGGCAAACCCAATATTGAACCCTACAGACTAAGACTGGGATGCCATTAAAGTTCACGTGCGTGTAAAGGCAGCCGTCCCAATACTTTTGGTAAAATGGTGTGTGTGTATATATATATGTGTGTGTGTGTCTGATGGCTGCTTCCAAAGGAAATATATATATGTATAATTCTCTATTAATGCACACACACACTCACAAGGTGCTGCAGATTGTTATTTATATTCACTATAAGAGCTCTCTAAAGAAACTCTTTGATTTGGAAGCCACCATCAGACACGGCTTGGGTATCTCTGCAGACGTGGCACCAATGTGATGGAGAACCTCGCTCTACAGATGATCGGTAGACGGTGATGGAGCCGTCAGCGGCTCTCTGAATATAATTGGGTAGAAGGGTCCCATTAGGTTTCCTGGCACTGGGAGAGTTCATAGAAGGCAAATTGGCAGCTGTCTCCCGCCAATGACATTTAGCGCCTTTTAAATAGTCGGGGTGACTGACAGGAGCTCAGGGAAGAGCGCAGAGAACGGCCTTTCAAGATTTCATTAAAGGGGTTGCAAAGTCTCCTGGTTTTTCACCTTAACCCCTTCAGCCCCGGAAGGATTTCCCCCTTTAGGACCAGAGCCCTTTTTGCGATTCGGCGCTGCGTCGCTTTAACTGACAATTGCGCGGTCGTGCGGCGTTGTACCCAAACCAAATTTGCGTCCTTTTTTCCCCACAAATAGAGCTTTCTTTTGGTGGTATTTGATCCCCTCTGCGTAATTTCTGATCGCCGCTATAAACAAAAGAAGAGCGACAATTTTGGAAAAAAAACAAAAAAAAAAAATATTTCTTACTTTTTGCTAAAATACAAATCCAAAAAAAAATAAATATTTTGGTAAAAAAAAACAAAAAAAAAAACACAATCAGCGTTTGATTGGTTTGCGCAAAAGTTGCCGCGTTTACAAATGATGAGAATTCAATTATGGGGTTTTTATTTTTTATATTTTACTAGTAATGGCGGCGATCTGCGATTTTTAGCTATTTGAGAGTGGCAGCAAGAGATGGACTATTTTTTTATTTTTTTTTTTAGCCACTTGCCGACCGCCAACCGCAGGTTGACGGCGACAAGGTGGTTCGTTATCGCAAATCGCCGTCACACGACGGCGGCTGCGATAACGCGCACTGTGAGCGCGCGCCGCCGGAGGCGCGCCCGCGCGCTCACTGTGTTCGGGGAGGGCCAGGGAGCGGCGGCTTCGATTGCCGCCGGCTACCCGCGATGGCCCCCCAGGAGTGAAGGAGCGGAGGTCCGTGTATGTAAACACGGACCTCTGTTCTATGAGAGGGGGAAGGGCTGTGATCACTTCCCTTCCCCTGTTAGGGCAGCCCACACACAGTTAGAACGCCCAGGGAGCACAGTTAACCCTTAGAGCGCCCCCTGCAGGTTAACCCCTTCACTGCCAATGGCATTTACACAGTAATCAGTGCATTTTTATAGCACTGATCGCTGTATAAATGCCAATGGTCCCAAAAAACTGTCAAAATGGTCCGACATGTCCGCCGCAATATCGCAGTACCGCTAAAAATCGCAGATCGCCGCCATTACTAGTAAAAAAAAAAAATAAAAACCCCAAAAATGAATTATCCATAAACGCGACCACTTTTGCGCAAACCAATCAATAAACGCCGATTGCGATTTTTTTTTATCACAAATATGAGGAAGAATATAAATCGGCCAAAAACGGTGAAAAAAAATGTTTTTTTATATTTTTTTTGGATTTGTATTTTAGCAAAAAGTAAGAAATTTGTTTTTTTTTTTTGCAAAATTGTCGCTCTTCTTTTGTTTATAACAGACAATCAGAAATGACGCAGCGGTGATCAAATACCACCAAAAGAAAGCTCTGTTTGTGGGAAAAAAAGGACGCAAATTTCGTTTGGGTACAACGTCGCACGACCGTGCAATTTTCAGTTAAAGCGACGCAGCGCCGAATCGCAAAAAGTGCTCCGGTCCTAAAGCTGGAAATCCTTCTGGGGCTGAAGTGGTTAAGGTCAGACCTGCAACATGGGATGCTCTAAATGGCGCATGTCTCTTAAAACACATGGTGGCGTGTACTGTGCGTCTAAAGCTGCCCATAGACAATGCAAACTTTGGCCCGTTCCTCATGACACTGCCTAAGTTCGCTCTGTGGGTGGCCCTGTTGGCGCACCCCACCCTTGTGGGTGGCCCTGTTGGCGCACCCCAGGCCCCACCTCCCCCAACAAAAGGCATTCTTTGGTTGACAAATTGAAGGAGCGAGGCGGAAAACTGTTGGTTGACCAGCGCACATCCAATCAGGCACAGGCACTGCTGAAGTATTTTGTCAACTGAAGGTCTCGGCTGCCGGAATACAAAAGCTGCAGGGGGAGATTGATTTGCATTGATTAGCATGGATGGAGGAATCTATCTAATTTGTTTTTGTTCAACTTTCAGGCTAAAAAAAATCTCAGGGCAGAGGAGGGCTGGCAGCTGTAGGCCTGGGGGGGGCAAGTCCAGTCAAGTGGCCCACTGAACCACCGAATCAGCTCACCATCCATGCCCACCCAATGGGCCTAGCAGGATCCATGGTAGGGCCGTCCCTAGGCACGCCCCCTTTGCATGCAGTTAGTTGGTGGCTGCACTCCTGGGCCCTATTTCCTTCCTCCACAAGAAAAAAAAAGTGTGAGCGGGCAGCAGCCATCGGCCATTTTAAAGTTAGGGTGGCCTGGGGGGGCAATTGCCACCCTACCCCCTGGGTCAGCCCTCCCCTGCCTAAGGGTTCAATGCACAGTTGACCTGCCCCTGTGACGGTCGCTCCCAGACTGCTGATGCTTAGACTGTTGTGCCACGAGCTGAATAATCGCTGTGCATGGCGAGTCTGAAAGCGTTGCACTTAACAAGGCCGTGCGACTGGAAGCTGGTGAGAATGGTTTAGCCTGGTTGGGAGGCAAAAGATGAGGCATTAACTACATGGGTCCACTTTACTTTATTATTTGCCATTTGAAGGGTACCCTTAACCATAGAAGTGAAAGTCCACAAAAGTCCAAAATTGTGATAATACACGGTGTTCCATCATCCAAACACGCAAAGGGGAGAGGTCGCTCACCAGACCAGATCACCGCCACCAGAAGGCTCACCACAAACCGCTCTATAAAGATTTATCTACGGTTCCCCTGGGCTTTGCACTCTCCCATCAATGGGTACAAACAGCAGAGATATCCCTCTAAAAAGGTTCAAAAGGCAGAAGATTTTTTATCTTCTTGCATCTTCTATTTTAAGCTTGAAGACTGCAGCCGTCACGGTGATAAAAATAAAATAAAAATACCCTTCTCTCCATTAATTCACCGGACACAGCAGGCCTTGGGGTATATGCCCCGCCTCCAGGTATATGCCCCGCCTCCAAGAGGCTGGACATTAGGAAAATCAAAAGGCACAGTGCCCCCTAATGGCTACACCAAGAGCCACCCCCCCCCACATACACAACAATAAAAGAAAGTGACAGTAAAATATAACTTCCCATTAACAGATAAAATAAATTTGATTTAGCCGCAATATTCACCTTCAATCAAGGGCTGCAGGCCGCCCTCCAGGGTACTTATACCTGCTGTCTTCTACGTTAAATGATGCCCAACATCATTCCATCCACTTCTCCTGAGCCCAGGATGTTATAGACAAAGCAGAAGGAGGAGACTAAGTCAATCTCCGTCACACTGCTCTCTCCACCTATCAGCATGTCCCAGGCTCCTCCCCTCTATCCCAGTTGGAGCTCTGATGTACAGGGGCTGCAACCTACTGATACGGGTGGACGCGAGAGGTCCCAGCCTAAAGCTTGTGCCCGCTGTCAGCGCTGTATAACCTTTATACAGCATCAGCCACCTACAAGTATACAGCGCTGTATAACCTTTATGAAGCGTCAGCCACCTACAAGTATACAGCGCTGTGTTCCGGCAGCGGTACGGGGGCTTCCCATCCCGATCCCAAAACAAAAACAAGTCAGGTTGAGCGCCGGTCAGCCATTCACTGGAAGCCTTGCGTTTTATCAATGAATACAAGGCTTCTTCTGATTGGCTGAGGAGAAGATTATGTCACAATCTCTACCTCAGCCAATCAGAGGAAGCCTTGTATTAATTTATGAAATACAAGGCTGGCTTGTGAATGGCTGAGAAGAGCTCAGACCAACTTGATTTCATTCCAGGAATGGGACAGGAAGTCCCCATACCACAGACAAAACAGAGCTGTATACAGCTGATGAGCCATACAATTTACAGCACTGACAGCGGGAGCCTCTATTAGTAATGGAAAGAAGTTTGCTTGGGACAGCTTGACCCAAACTTTTCAAAGTGAGATGAAACCTCGAGGTGGAAACGTTCACATCTCCACCTCAGCCAATCAGAGGAAGCCTTGAACATATTAACCTCTTGGCGCCGGCCACACACAAATATGTGGCCTCCCAGCGGGTTGGCCTTGGCGCAGAGCAACCACATATTTGCGTGGATTAGTGTGAATACAGCTGAGCCGAGTGATCCCGGCACAGTTACCGGCAGCTAATGGAAAGCTCTCTGATCAGGTCTTCTGCTAAAGAAGCTGAGGGTAAAGGTGATGGACTGGCCAAGCATCTCCAGACCTAAACCCTATTGAGCATCTGTGGGGCTCCTCAAACGGAAGGTGGAGGAGCGCAAGGTCTCTAACATCCACCAGCTCCGTGATGTCATCATGGAGGAGGGGAAGAGGACTCCAGTGCCAACCTGTGAAGCTCTGGTGACCTCCATGCCCAAGAGGGTTAAGGCAGTGCTGGAAAATAATGGTGGCCACACAAAATAGACACTTTGGGCCCAATTTGGACATTTTCACTTAGGGGTGTACTCACTTTTGTTGCCAGCGGTTTAGACATTAATGGCTGTGTGTTGAGTTATTTTGAGGGGACAGTAAATTTACACTGTTATACAAGCTGTACACTCACTACTTTACATTGTAGCAAAGTGTCAGCTCTTCAGTGTTGTCACATGAAAAGACTGCTCCGGTAAAACGCAGTGCTGTATACTGAATGTGAGCTGGTGCTATATAGCGCCGACAGCGGGAGCATCTGTTAATAATGGAAATAGCTTGACCCAAACAATGAAATGAAAGCTGGAGCGAGGCTTTAACTACAGCAACCTAATGAAGAGTACAGAAATAACGTGAACTCTGTGCCACCCATCCCCCCCAAACAATGAACTACTGAAATAGGAAACAATCCATTCTCTGCCCAGCATTCATTGTGGGACCTCTGGGCCCTTGATAAATATGTCCAACAAGGGGGGAAATAATCACACAGGCCTTCCCATCAAAATGGGCTTGATGCCTATGCACCGCTTACTCGGTTTAGCAGATTCAGGAAAAAGAGGTCTGGCGCTGAAAGACCACGGAGGCCCCACCAACAGGGAATGGGAGCTCCTGCCCCTTAAAATGTATTCACACCTCCACCAATAAACGATTCATAGTGTGTATGTTCTTGTGCACAGCATATGGTTTTACGTTCACACAAGGATGCTGCCATTCCTATTGCTCGGCAGCGCATCCCACCCCTGTGACGATGTCTATCTGAGGACGAAACGTACGTTGGGTGGACACGCTGACGTCATTGCTGTTTGATTGATGTATCATACAAGCTGGCCAACTTTCTCTGCTTGTTTTAAAAAGCCTAAATGTAAGTGCAATATATATACTTTTTAATAAATGTTGATACCTTACAACAGTGGTTCTCAACCTCGGACCTCAAGTACCCCCAACTGCCCATGTTTTGGGAATTTCTCTTAGATAAAATAGCTGTCCAAAATACCAAGCCATTGACTCTGATTTAAAGCACCTGTGCAAGGTAAAGGAAAACCTGCAAACCTTGCCTGTTGGGGGTACTTGAGGAAAGGGTTGAGAACCACTGCCTTACAATACTTCACTATTGGAGCTTTTTACTTATATGATGCAAGGCGTTCCACTGTGAGCGCGGACCTAGGGGACAGGATAACTGCTTCATTTCACCAGCCCATAGAGAAGTGCACAACACCCCATTGGGGGACCCTGGCCGGGTGAAGGCCAATGCGCTTTCCTGCTTGCGTTTGGTAAGCATAGTATATGTCGGGTGGACTTCACTCCTTTGTTGTCCAGGAAGACTGGGTGTCTCTGCTGCACTATTCCAGTGGTTCTCAACCCTGTCCTCAAGTACCCCCAACAGGCCATGTTTTGGGAATTTCACTTAAGATAAAATAGCCAAAATACCAAGCCATTGACTCTGATTTTAAGCACCTGTGCAAGAAAGATAGAGGAAAACCTGCAAACATGGCCTGTTGGGGGTACTTGAGGACAGGGTTGAGAACCACTGCTCTATACTTCCTCATTGCAGGGTTTCAGCATATGAACGTTTCATTCATTGGGCACATATTGGCCTGTTCATTCATATATGAAGGAATTTGGTTACATTTTTCTTCTTTACCACTCATATGGACGTCTCTTGATATCGGTTCATTTATTGGTGGCCCAGCCAAGTGGTCTGTAGGTTTTATCTATTCACCACATTTTAGGTCGGTGTCAATAACTGTGATTGTTTATATTGGCCCATAAGTTTTTATTTCTCCCCAGTTTTTCAGTGTAGCCGATTCATTGTTTGTGGGAGAAGTCTTGCCACACATTACTAGCGCAGCCTATTGTTATAATTAATTTACTGTATCTACTGTGGGGTTGAGGTTGCGGCTTTCCCATTTCACTTACCCCACGTGCGCGGTATACATCCAGCATGGCGCACATTATTACCACATCCAGTAAGCTCACCAAGCCAGTGCACACCCTCTGAGAGATGGCGACTCCAGGAAAGAGCAGCACTTCCACCAATCAGGGGCTGCCTGACGTCAGAAGGTTCTGCTGCAACCAAACTCCACCCCCAACCCTTGCCAGTCTTCACGGAAAGATGAAGATGGCGGACTATAAATGTGTTTTTTTTTTTAAAGCAGAGTTCCACCCACAAATACATCTTTATATATTTCAAATCCTCTATGCATGATGAATCACCTTTGGGAAAAAACATTTATACTCACCTTAAGTGCCCTGTTGCTATGTGGTCCCTGTAATCTTCCACTTCCTGATCCGCTGCACTCCGCATCACTTCCTGCCTCGTCTGGGCTCATGGGAGATGCGAGTCATCATTTCCCAGGAGTCAGTGGGCATCCCTGAGCTTTAAAATCGCATTATTTCCAGACAGGAAATGATGCGTTTTCGTGGGGGAGAGACATGTTATCTATGTTGCCATAACAACAGGGAAGGACCTTCCTCTGTCACTGCCCATTGTTATGGCAACGAGACATACACTCGAGATCGAGAGGTGCATGCTGGTTACCCAGTATGCACCTTATCTAGGAAGAGACTGGAGGCGGGTGCGAGGGAGCTTCACATTCCCACAGCTAAAATGGGAACTCCCAGTAAAGAAAATATCAGCAATATAAGTCCAAAATAAATAGGAAGACTTCCCGGATTTAAAGATATCAATTACTTTATGTAATGAATACTAACGGTGGATGACAACAAAAAAAATAAAAAATTTAAGTGGGTGGAACTTTAAGCATTTACTTAACAGCATTGGAAATACAGTCTTCTCTCTGCTCAGTTCCATCTTTTGGGTTTATATCGGCTTTAACAGAACAGACCTGGGACAGAACTCTGAAATGCTGGGGAACCTTTTGGGTGTTGACAAACCAGGAGTCTGTTTTCAGGAAGAGGACAGTAGAAAGCAGAAAATGTAAAAGTTTTAGTGCCTTGGTTCAGCAAAACGTGAGACCTCCTAACGCCCCTTACACAGGGGGCAGGCTCCGCCAAGAGTCCACTTGCTCAGTGGGGGATCTGTGCGGATGACCACTGAGCAGGCAGATGGCATGGACCATGGTCTCTCTGCTTATGCAGAGCGAACGCAGACACAGCCTGCTCTCCTCTATAGGCGGTCGGATGTAAATGGACCGCCTGTCCGTTTATACCTGACTTCAAGTGATCCAAGTGACGGAAAGGGGAACCGATCCTCATCCATCTGTTTTTAGCAGAGTGGATCAGATGTAGGCGGGTGCAAATAGACACATGTCCGTTTACACCCATCGCTCTATAGAGGGGAATGGAGGGTCCACCTGATAAACTGACAGGCGGGACCCAATCAGTCCGCTTGTGTGAAAGGAGCCTAATGTATCCATTCTCAGTCATGGTTCCACAGATCATGAAGGTTGCCCAAGAAGTTTTCTTAGGGGCTTCTTGAGCCATGGTTGATCCAAATTGATGGCGCCTGGATTGTTCCTGAGGCTAATCCCACTAGGCATGACACCAATTATCTTTATAGCCACTGTAAAGGAGCCCAATTGACCCTTGGTGAATTGATTTTAATAGGGGTTCCCCAACACCTTAAAAATGTTTCGTCCAGGACAGCCTTGCTCAACCTTTTTACCCCAAAGGAAGACCTAAAACAATATTCAGGTCTTACAGAACCCATACTAAAACCAATTCATTGGGGTTCAATGGCAAATACATACAGAGTGGTGGTCGGAATTCTCCTCTTGCAGACTGCTAAAAAAAGAATTGGCGTGATGCCGCTGTCTTTGCCAGGTGGTGTTAGTCTTGCAAATATTTAGTTTCCATCACATAAGTCATCAATTAGCCACAGGTCAAAGAACCCTTTGGCTGAGTAAGCACACGTAGCTGTGTGAAACGCGTCCACCTCTGTTCCGGCTATTGCACTTGTGGTGTTGTCATGCATTTTATATGGATCTATCAATAAATGTATCTCTGTTACGTCAATGTGCAGCTGATTTCTTCTCTACAGTCTACCTCACAGCGGACGAGCCGGGGCTTGCACCTGTACAAGGAGTCCCATTTCATCTGAGCTCACCTGGAGCAGCGGTTTCCTTTTTTGTCTTCCCGAAGGAACCCCTAAGCAGCCTCTGGAGGGACCCTGGTTGAGAATGGCTGCTCTAGCGTAAGAAGGCTGAGATAGGCTGTCCTAAGGTCACTAAGTTAAATAGGCCTCAGTATGTACAGAAGATGGAGCTACTAGGAGGAGCCATGCCTTTATATCTGCTTAGTGTCCAACCTCCTTGAGGCAAAGAGTATACTCAGGTCTGCTATGGCTCCCAAAGAAAAATGGTAGAAAAGGATATAATTGTAGACCTTCCTGCTTCAACCTTTGGTACAAGACACTACTACTGTGATAAAACCTGAAGAGCAGGACAGATCAGATTATACAGACTGCTCAGTGACTCACAGCAGGGACACAACCACCATCTTTTTTGTCAAAGCAGAACTTCACTCTCTGTCAGCACTATTTTTAATTCTTTTGCTGCTAACATTAGTAAACTTTTTTCTCCATTTCTTCAGTTACTTCCTGGTTTCTGGCCTAGGCCGTAAAAAACAGAGAGGCTCTAATGCTCCCCACTCTGTCCAGAACCAAGGAAAACATTTTGACACTTGGCAGTGATAGACACAGCATATCAAGCGGCCACATACATATAGATTTGGAATTGTTAATGTACAGTAATACACAAGCATCATAAAACTCAACTCGTTTCGTGAGTCACTGCTCGCTTCTTCAGGAGTAGATGTAAATGCAGTGTATCTACAGAATAAAAAGATCGATGAGAAATATATAACAAAGATAAATGCCATAAAGCAGATATGGGGGACCTTACACACAGATATCCCATACACACATATGGAATGACAAGCGTCTCAAAAGCCAATTAACCAACAGGTTATGGAGTTCAGGTGTCTCCAGTGAAGGGTCCTGGTAATCCTCTATCATACAAATATATTGTAGACAATTGTGCTCTTCCAACCTTGTGGTAACAGACCCTTTTCTGTTGCAGCATGACTGTGCCCCCCCCACCCCCCCGTGTACAAAGCCAGCTCCATAAAGACATGGTGTGACCAATTTGATGTGGAGGAACTTACGTTTCCTGCATAGAACCTTGACCTCAACCCTACTGAATACTTTTGGGATGAACTGGAATAACCAATGGTGAGCCAGGTTTTCATCCAACATCAGTATCTGACCTCACAAATGGCCACAGACACCCTCCAAAATCTTGTTAAGCCTTCCCAGAAGAGTGAAGGTGATTCTAGCCACAGAGGGGACAACTCGATATTACTGAACTGAGGGGGGCAACTCCACAACTCCATATTAATTAACTTGGGGGAGGGGGAGGTGGAGGCTAACACTATATTACCCAGTTTGGTGGGGAGGAACTAAAGTGTCCTGCACAGAGCCCTGACATCAACCCTATTGAACAACTTTGGGATGAATTGGACTGCTGATGGTGAGCCAGGTCTTCCCAACCAACATCAGTGCCTGACCTCACAAATGGACACCAATTCCCACAGACACTCTACAAAATCTTTAGGTAAGCCTTCCTAGATGAGTGGAACCAGCTCCATAAATACTTGGTTTGACCAGTTTGGTGGGGAAGAACTAAAGTGTCGTGCACAGAGCCCTGACCTCAACCCTACTGAACACCTTTGGGATTAACAGGTATGTTGACCGCAGGCCAGGTTTTTTTTTTTTTGGTGCCCAATGTGAGGCCAGGTTTTCTCATCCAATATCTCACAAATGGGCATAAACTCCCACAGACAACCCCCAGAATTTTGTGGAAAGCCTTCCTAGAGTGGAGGATGATATAACCACAAAGAGGGACCAACTCCATATTACTGGTCACGGTTTAAGAACAAACACATGAAGATTGATGGCCATATAGCATACAAAACCATCTAATGTTTTAACAGGGTCTTGGGTGTTCCTTTACATAGCAGGACTTATGTGTCCCTGCATTTATATGCACAGCCCGCAAACACATGGGAAGACAGGAGAAGGAACACCACAGATGGAAAGAGTTTAGATGCAGAGAGTAGAAGCGGCTTCAGCCTGGCTCCTCCTGGACCATGCCCCTTTGCATTTCACCTCACCCACAAGGCTTGTCATAGAAGCCTTCTTTCCTGGAGTGTGACATTCCTTCTCCTGTCTTCCCATTTATGAGCACTGAGCCAGGTACAGGCTCTTCCTACAATGGCACCTGAAACCAGTGCGAGTCACTGGAGCATCGGGGGGATGAGCGCTTGAAGCGGCTAATGAAGTTTGCAAGGTTTATGGTCACACCACATAAAGCTACATCTTTCCGGCAACCTGTGGGCTGGGAGGGATGGACCATCATGTTATGGACATTCAAACATTTCCACATTCTTAAAAAGCAGTAAATATTCTTAAAAGTAGACGAAAACTCTTAAATTAAAATTAATATTTTGCATTCCAAGCCTCCCAATAGTTGGATCGCTGGTCTATTTAAACTAAAAAATAGTTTTACCGAATATGAACTTTTATCGATTGAAAATGTACCTCAGTGCGCACTTCTCCAGAAACACCTGTGCTCCAGCTGCAAATGTACGATTACGATCACAAGACCGCCGCAAATAGAACCACATCCTCCAGCATGCATAGCACCACGAGCCCATCCTTGAAATGGCTTGAGCTCATCTCGGGAATCAGCGCAGTTATTCAAGTTCTTAGGTAGGTGGGCATAAGAGAGGAGACCGTTTTGCAGAATGCTCCTGTGAACCTCCACCTGTAGAGAACTCCTCAGACGTGTTATGTCCTTTTTGGGGCATAATTGTAGAGGCCTCTATGATTAAGCTCAGAAAAGTGTCAAAATGCATCCAAGGAGTTCTCTACAGGGAGGACAGGAGATGAAGCCATCTTATTCATATTTATGCAACAGGGAGCCAGTGTCTGTGCACAGATGGTCACCATTTTGTTGAAGTCTACTAAAGCCTGACAAGCTGATCCTGTCTGTCTTGCACCAGCCTATTCACATGCTGGTCCAATTGACAGGTTTGGGAGATTTTTGAGCTGTACGATTTTCATTGTTTTGGGACACACAGGATGGTAGTATTCTGTGTGATTAAGCCCCCCCCCCCCCTTTTGACAATGATGGACAAGAAGAGGGAATAGGG